>VYZX01006296.1:18427-110970 GCA_013401335.1 Brachypteracias leptosomus
AAAAAAAAAAAAAAAGAAGCATTTAATAAGAGACTGATAAACCCCTCTTTCTCATGGCCCTAAACTAACATTTTTAAAGCATATTCTTTCTTTACAGCTAATCCAAAGTATTTCCATAACTATATATAAACAAATTTAATCTGTGCAACTACATTTGTAGTTGACAGTATCTGCTTAACAAAAATAATGAACAGAATTAATATAATACCTTTTCTATATAGCAAAACTGGTCACCAAAGCTAGATTTTTAATGACCACAACATTCTGATACCAGGGTACTACACATATATACTTAACTTTCATTTTATTTCAGGAAAGCTAGATGAGAGCGGAAATAATGGAATTGTGCATTTTGGGATTCAGCTGTATTCCCAAACAGAACTCTAGATCTTCACTTACAAATGTTTTCTGGTTAAGTACCAAGAAGTCTAGTAAAAACAAACAAAAAGAAACTACAAAACAACCTTCTACTTTATACATCTAAAAAAAAAAAAAAAATCAGTAAACATTTCTGTTTCATACTGTAAGTTTGTTCAAATGTGTAGCAGAATCTTGTAACACAGTCTCTGAAATCTGTTTTACTAAGGGACCAAAAGGCAACTGCAGCAAAAACTGTATTTTTACACACATCATATTTCTGCCAACATGGAAAAAGTAACACAGTAAAAACAAGAGCATCCAATGTTACATGGATTTAGGCAAGAAGAATCTGTATAGAAATACCCTGGCAGACATACTACAGATCCAAGGTTTATTGTTCCTTAAAAGATAAGAATTATATAAAGTCAATACCATGACTATTCCAAAGTTAGGAAACCTTTCAAATATAAGGTAACACTACACATGCAGCTGGCATTTTTAAATCTCTGCTTAATTAGTTGCATGGTAACACCTTACTGTTAACTATTCCATAATTTTATCTGTAACAGAGGCATATTACATAAAATATATACCCAAAATGTAGGAAAGGTATATAGGCTTCTATGACAGGGTATGCTCAGAAGAGCCTGTATTTTCAAAGACACAGAAGGCAAAGAACTGCTTTAGGTATGAGTTAAGAATAGAGACAGAGCAGTTTTAATGCTTAGGAAAGCAAAAACTGGTCCCTTTTCTCAGCAAATTACAGTAATTCTTTTTCAGAAACACTGCAGACTTCATTTAATACTGGGGGGGAAGGCATGACTGAGATGTTCTGCTAGGTACTGGCATACGGAGAGGTCTTGTGGGGAGAAAAGGAACAGTGTTGTTAAGCGATACACTTGTCGGATGAGTATGCTTTGATGTGTGTAAACACACACTCAACCTTTTATTTGATTTCACCCTTTCAGCAGGTGTCTAGTCTGCAGGAATACAAAGGTATGCTCACTGAGAGAAGTATCTCGGATAGGAACACACCCTGAAAATACAGCTACTCCTTGCTTCCATGCCCATAAACTCACACTGCAGGGAATTGAAAGCATGCAACCATTGAATTTTCTCTTGTGGAAAGCAATCTGTAACTCCACATACCACAGGATCAGGTAGCAAATGGCACTATGCTAATACCATCCTGTGGTTACGTCAAACCACCAAAGACAGAAGAATGAAATGGTATCACCCTCCCCGAGTATCAACCACTCCCTCTTACAGCCTAAGTATGGGTAACAGGATACAAGACTCAATGCTATGGAGAAGGAAGGAAAACTGGAAAACATCTAGAGCAAGAGCAAAATTCAAAACTGAACAAATTGCTGGTGGGCAGGAACACTGAGCAGTAATTACCTCCCTCCAACAGTGTCCTCCTACAGCCATATCTCAAAAGAAGAAAAGATCATTTTGAAAACAAGCAAAACAAAGCCAAACGCACAGAACTGAACCATTAAGCCTACCTATTACATATTGGTAGATATGTCAAGACTATTCAAAAGAGTAGTATATTTAATTTAGATGGTATAACTTGTTGGAATTGTTATACAGTGACAGATGATGAAATAGTGATAGCTACTTTCTAAATCTGTCCTACAAAAAGAAAAAAGCCCTATAATTGGACTTACGTATTTAAATTACCTAGGCTTTTGATATTGGAAATGCCTCTAAATGAGATTAGCATGGAGGTTTTAGTTAATGACATGTATTAAGCTATCCATTTTTATAATAAGTTTCTCCATATTTCATTTCTATGTCTACTGAGCAAAAACCATCATCAAAGTGGAATTTCTTGTTTATACTAAGCTGAAGTAAAGCACAGAATAAGACCAGATGCATATTAAAACCAGTAACAGCAACATTTTGAGTGGTTATATTAAGATTAAAACATCTCCAACAAAATAAGCTGTCCAACTGCTTAATTTTGTTGATTCTATTTTTGTTTTGTTGAATAAATTCACTATTAAGAAAAACAAACACAAATAATACAGGTGCAGTTACAACAAAGCAAAGGTAGTTATGCAAGATCCCCCCTTTTCATACGTCCACTTTGGTGGAAAAATTCAGAGTATTCCCAAAAGTAACAGCTACACTGAAAAATTTCAAGGGCTCTAAAGGAGACACATTAAGAAATATTTTTCATCTAAAAAAATGCTGAAGTACCACAATACAAAGAATCAAGAAGCATTATCTACCTGGTACTCTCTGAAACCTTTACCATTCAAGATGTTACAGCAAAGCAGTCCATGGTACAGCTAAAGAGCAAATGTGAACTACAGAAGTAAGCAGGGAGCCAGCCTGTTTGTCAGCCTCTCCTGCAGTCAGAAATCTAGAGGGTTGCAGCCTTGGATAAATATTCCTCTACTTTTACTGCTTCCCATAAGCCTGTTGAACTGAAATAGGTGCACAGAGTGAGCAAAAACTTGAAGCTTTCTCAAGAAATACCTGCAATTAATTATTTTCCCATAGCTTTCAGTAGAATCAATGTATACGCTCCCAGAACATCTGATGTATTTGAAAGTCCTCAAGTGCAAATTTTTCTAGTAAAAGCTAGAAAAAATACTAACCAATTCTCAGAAATTTCTGACCAACAATGAAACAATCTGATTATAAATGCATCTTAACATACTTGTCCAAACTGAACTGGTTGAAAATATATCTTTGAAAACTGTCAGTGTGAAAATTACCTAAAATTAGAATAGAAGCAGAATACTGTCTTCAGAAGGCAATTCAGCTTGGACATTAAAACACTGGGTTTTCTTTTTCCCCTCACAATTTCATACATAACTGTAATCCAAAACAACTGCAGGAACCCTAAAGTAATGAAAAAAGGAGGTATTCAAGTCAAGAAAGTTCCTCAAGAGGAAGTCTACAGGTTGTGCTTTAATGCAAGCTGTCAGTAGTGCACAAAGCAGTAGCTGCTCTGCTACATGACCCCTTTTTATCTTGCTAAATTCCAAAGGGAAACCGAGTTGGATTTCTCCAAATACTGCTGAAAGACATTTGCACTGCTACAGAAAGAAATTAACCTACTCCGAGCAACAGAGTTTTGTACTTGGGAGTAAAGGAATGCATTATTAAAATGTTAGAAAGAAGATGCAGTGTAACAAAACCCTCAAATACCAGAGATCACTGCAGCAACATTCTTGCTGTATACTGTAGCACAGAGAAAAACACTGTGGGAGGAGAGGTCTCACATCAGAGCATTGTCTGAAACAGCAGACAGCAAGGTCCTACTACACAAGGCAAGGTCAATGCAATTGGAGAGTCATCTGTTTAAGAAAACACACTATTATTAGATGCAAGTTATGCAGCACTTGTGCATACTAATAGAATAAAACCATTAGTCCAAAAATAAATGTTTTCAAATAGTAGCTTCGACTTTGCATTCAATGTTTCCACTTTCTGTGTCTCATTTAAACCATTCAGATAAATATTTTAAGTTTTAAGTACTTATCAAATGTTACAACTGAAAAATACAGTAATATATTTATTTTTAAATGAGGTGGCTCCACTGAAAATGTTGTAGCAAATTATTAAATATTACTTACTGATTGCAATGTAGAATAAAAAGTACCCCAGAGTTGACACCCTATTTAAACTTTTACGATATGCCTCAGACTGCTGAGAGTAAAATATTACAGTAAATGTACTGGCCTGCAGAATACACTGCCTTATATAAGACTCAAGCCTCAACTGTCTCCATACTCAAAAGTTATGCTGGAGTATGTAAGAGTTTTGGACATAAAGAATGCAGAAGACAGCTCCCTGAGGCATGTAGCATACTCCACAAGGTATCTCTGCTATTCCAAATCATTCACTGAAAGAGCTGGTATTACCTGTGGCACGATCATTGGCACTTGATAAATTGGAGAAATATAACAGGCTCTGGAAGAAGGATAATTCTGGTGGCGAGTTGAGCTCATTCCTTCTAGCTTTTGTAGTTTACCAGTTTTTGGTAACTGATGGCACTAGCACTTGTTTGAATATGTTGGATTATTTATGAATGACTGGGCAGTTAAGAAGAGAGTATTGTGAATGGCCTAGTCTAAAATCAGTGGCATTAATTAAGTCTTGCACAGAGATATTAGCATGACAGAGTATATGAAACCACTGAGGACCAGACTTTGATCCCACAGTGACATATTTACAAATTAACTCCATTGTTTCACATAAGATCAAAATTCTGTGCCTCAAAAACAGAATAAAAAGATTAGAAAGCTCTTAACATAAGAAATGCAAAGAAAAACTGTCACCACTTTATCCTCAGCTCTTAAACACGAGTCTCATTTCAGCAGATGGACATTTTGCTCAAAAAAATAAATAAATAAAAAAATCAAAGAGTGAAATATGACCAATATCTGGCAGAACCATGACTATGGAAACCTCACCCACATGCAGACATATATATACGTTTGCCAAGACAAATAAAGCAGTATGCAGAGTAAGCTGGACTGCTTTCATATAATATGTACTCAGTCATGTAGGCTCTCAAGAACATGTGCAGCAACTCTCTTCTAAATGAGATTAAGAAAGCTCAAGACAGGACAGAATTAAGCTAAGAAAAAACATGGATTTCAGGTTAGCATACTAATAGCTTTTTATAACACAACCACGATGAAAAGTATTATTTAAAAATTAATCAGACTGCATACTAAAGGTACAGCCAGCTGTTAACCTGCTGTCTACATAATTAAATTATAGTCATTACTCAAATGAAACCATCAATGGTGGCATTGTGAACAGGCATGAAAGTCTGTCCACACTGGAGCTGCATGATTTGTTTCAGCTACTGGTATTTTCAAAAAGTATATATATTTTTTTTAAAAAGCAAATTACTGCTAATGACACTAACATAGTCATTTCTAAAGTTTAGGGCTCATAGTCATAAGCCAATATCCATTTTGCAGTAGGTGCTGTGCAAATAGAAAACAACAACCCTTGTGTACCATCTTTAGTGTTTTAAAAGAAAAAAATCTTAAAGAAATGCTTTTGTAAAAATGCAGGTAAATTGATATCTAAAAATCCTTTAATGTTTAATGAAAAGTCCCTGTGCAAATCATGGACTTCTCATGAAATAATAAATTAATTGGGTTTTGCCTCCTTTATAACTCTATTCTTCCTTTAACTAATTCTTATCTCAGATCGAAGAACTACTGCTGAGTTACAGCTGCACTTCTCCAAGAAAGAGGAGCTATTAACTTCAGCTAAATGTTTCTAGCCATTCTAAATCTACCACAATCCTTCATGAACAGTTACATTTGTCACTTTTCAATATGCACCTTGCTTCTATAATGGATTTTAGTGTTTTACTTTGTTTTTTGTTTTGGTTTTATTTTCCCCTTATTAAATTGTTTTAACTCTGACTTGAACACCACACCTTTATTGGTTAAGATGCATCACGTTAACGTGATTTAAGAGGACAGGAACTGCAGTATCTGGTCTGCAGTCAGAAAGTCTTAATAACAAACTTCTTATCGTGTGTGAAAATAGGAATGAATTCATTACAGTATACTAGATTAATGCCTCGATATAGCAGAACATGAATAAATTCTATTCAGATGACTAAGAAAGAAAGATTTTAGTAATTCTTTGCAAATATATGCACAGATTGGATACACTCGTTTATGACTTGGAAGTACTTCAGGGAGAAATGCCCTAGTTGTGTCTGTTTCTGTCTTCACCTCGTTTGTTTCATTGCTCCCAGATTTGTTTAGGTGTTTTTCATTGTAACAAACACAAATATCAAATTTTTTGCCATTGACTTTTCACAGGATGAGATACCACAGATCAAAGATTATTATCTGTAGTTGGAAAGCATGACTTCTTAAACTACATAGAGGTCATAGCTTTGCAGCAATTGCTAAATGACTTTTTTATAATTAGCAGGTTCTCTGATCCCCTTTCAAATATTCAAGTATATAAAACATACAAGACTGAAATATTTAGCTTTTGTTACATAAATACAACAGCAAGTCCAATTCTGCTCCTCACACAAGTGCCTTACTATGAAACACAAAACTTTTGATTGTTCCCTTGAAATACAGCTGGTACTTTATGCATTTTTCTACCACCCTACCCAGCTCTAACACTTCCTTTATCAGAAGCCTAGTTCACAGCCATCTGTATAGGCCCTTCTCTATATCACCTGCGCTGGTGGCATCCCATGAGTGTGTAGCAGAACCAAGCAGCATCACACCCAGTCACTTTGGTCCTGATCCTACAAACACTTCAGTAAAACTACCTCTTTAAGTGTTTGCAAACTTACAGTCTTTGTAACTCAAAAGCACTTCACCAAGCAGGCCAAAGAGAAGTCTGGAGCTGGAAGGAATGCATCTGCCCTTCGTGCACTGGGCACCAGGGTCTGCAGCACCCACAAAGAATGCTTAAAGCCTGCAAGAGGAGCTCGCCAAGGCCAAACAGGGAGAGAGAAACCTCACCTTTGCTGCTTTTCACCTGAGGCTCCTTCCAATGCCACAACTCCCATGAGCTACACTGGCCCTGCCGGGTTACAGTTAGTCAGTGTAAAAAAAATAACAACTGTTTGTACAATCACAATGGGTAAAAAGAGAATGGAAAAAGTGATGAATAAATTTATAACAATTTATAGCATATGAGATAAAGGCAACCCACCCCATACTTCGGCATTTAGGAATTTATTGAACCCTCCCGGAGGATGAGGGGGGAGCCCCGAAGAAAAGGTCAGGCGGGGAGCGTGGGGGACGGCGCGGTCAGCGTGGCCACCGGGTCTTGCCGCGGGGCGCTCTGGAACACGGCAGAAAGCGGAGTCCCCGCCCGGCCCCAGGCACGGCCGCAGCAAGCAGCACTCCGCTCCCCCCGCCGGGGCCCGGGGTGCCGGGGCCTCGTCGTCGGGAGCTCCCGGGGGAAGCGCCAGCCTCGCTCGGGAGCCGGGGAAAGAGCCCGTGAAAGCGGGCGGAGGTGAGCAAAGGACACACCTTTTAGCGTCCCTCCGGCATCTTCCTCCTCCTTGAGCCGGCCGGTGACTCCAGCAGCGGTGGGGCCTCGGCGGCAGAGCGGTCTGTGGGACGGGGCCCGCCCCCGTCTCGCTAGCGCTCCACGGCCGCCGCTGTCCGGGGCGCCGGAGCGAGCGAGGCGTCTACCCTGGCGCGCCGGGGGCGGAGGCTGCGGGCACGCAGCGCCCCACCGGAGGAGGGCGGGAAGTGCCGCGGGGCAGCGCCGCCGGCTGACTCAGCCGCGGGAGGGCGCGGGGCCGCCGCAGCGGGTTCCCCCGGGACCGCCCCTCCTCGGCGGTGGGGGTGGGGGATGCTGCGGTCGGGAGGTTGCCAGCGGGCCGGGGCATCCAGCACAGAGGCAGGCGGGATGCGGGCAGCTCCTCTTCGCCCTGCCCTGCGGCGGCCCCGCTCCTGCGGGGAGCGAGGTGGGCGCGGGTGGCTTTGCGGCTCTCGCCAGTTCGCNACCGACGCCTCGGCGAGACGCGCGGTCCGCGTCCGCTGCCCACTGCCGCTCCGCTCGCTGCGGGCGGCGTTTGCACCGCTCCGCGTCCTGCAGGTTCGGCAGTAACCCTGCCAGCAGCGCCGCCCCGGAGCGCCACACATTCAACGACTTCCCCCTCCCTGCCCTCGCTGCGCGTGTAACCGGACTGCCTCCGCAGAGGGGTTCTCCGAAGCCAGAGTGTGCNGGAAGATCTTCCCCCTACCTCCCGCAAACGGACGGCGTCGCCCGGACGCCCCAGCCGCGCGCCTCCGCTCCGCTGAGTAACGGCGCCGTCTCCCGCGGCGGGAGCCGGTCCAGCACCATGGCCGCGCGCGCCCGCCGAGCGAGGGCCGGGGGGCGGGGGCCGGGCCACGGCTGCCTCACCGCATCGGAATGTCGGCCCGCACCCCCCTCCGCGCGCCGCGCCGCTCCGCGTGCACAAGGCGGGTTTTTTTCCACGGCCGCGGCAACACCGGGTCGGTTCATGAGCGCGACCCCCGGCCCGCCTCCGCCGCCATCGCTGGGAAGGGCAGGGGCCAGCGGCCGCGCCGCAAAGCACGGCCCTGGTGAAACCCGCCGGGCACCTTCGCCTGCGAACTGTCCCACGTGGAGCACAACGGGAAGAAAAAGAGTCTCGGAATCGTTCGGTTGAAAGGCGGCACTCGCGGTTTTCAAACAGGCGAGAGTTAGCCGCAGATAACGCGGTTTTCCTTAGAACGCTTCTGTGCGAAGGGGACTGCTTCTCTTAACCAAGGTGTGCCGAGAGTGTGTCCCGGGACAGGACTGTGGAACTTACAGTTTATTTACTTCACTCTCTTCCAATATAAGGAACCCACGGTAGTGCCTGCTAAGGGAAGAACAAATCGAACGCTTAAAAGTCCCGTTTATTACTACTCTCTTACCTCAGCAAACACTCTGCTCCTCAGTGCAGTGGTTGTGAGGATAATACAACATTGTATTGAGGCCCTGTAGACAGTAATCACAGCAGAGAACATCCCTTTGCAGTTCAACAAATACGTCCAAAAGGTCAATTAAGTTACCCACTGAAAGTCTACAGAAGTTACGTATTTTCAAGAAGTTTGTATTTTTGTTTATTACATCCACTATAGTAAAGCACCTTGTCTTTTTAGCAGTGTAACTTCAAAATTATTTATTGCTCGGGAGACATGACACATGGCCAGTATGAACTGATTTGGTTAATTAACTCTAATATTGATCATTCTATACTGAAATACAGTACATATTGAATAAAATCCAAGTCCTCCAGAAAATGTAATATTCCCTTTGCCTCCAGTGTGGCCCAGATTTCATTCACTGCATGTAGTACCCCAAATATGCCACAATACAGTATTTTGAAAAAAGTAAAATTTGAGTAGTCAAAATCTTTTTTTTTCCAATTCATGTTCTGACCGATCTATTTTTCTGTACTTCCATACATTTGTATACTGAATATTGACCCCAAATACATTCAATTAGTAATACTTCAGTGTACTTTAGATTTTGTTAGTGTCAAAGGCATAGTAACTACTTTATAACAAATCATGCAATAGGCATTTTGCACTACAATAGTGACAATGAATTATCCTCTAAACATGCAGGCAATAGGAACCTTTCCATGGAAGCTTTTTCCAGTTTCTCTCTGCTTTTCCAGTTGTTTTAAAGAGTGCAGGAAAGTTATTACCCTGTTATTCCAGTGGAAAATATATATAGACTTCCCTTCACGATGTGTTCACACTTTATTCTTTTCAATTTATTATATTTTTCAGTTATTCCAATAATAAAAGGTATCGGATACTGAAAAATGATACATTTTACAGAATGGAAAATTTTGAGAAATCACTACATCCTTGACTCAACAAAAGACTAATGCATCTGTCTAACTTCAGGCACACATCAATGGGACAGTTTAGCATACCAGGGATCAATAACAAGCTCAAGCAATTTGCTGCATTAAGAATCTCTTCCTGAGATCCAGCTCCTCATCTGTAAATTGAAGACTTCCATGTTTCACCAGAACACTGGAAGATTATTTAATAACAGTAAGATTATCGCTATGATAATGGAAAATATAAAAAAAATACACCAGTGAATTACAACAAGATGAAAATTATGTCAGACATAATGGTGATAGGTGCTCTCTGCAAAACAATTAGATGCTCATTTCTTCCAGGATGACGTTTGGTTCTCTGAATACTGTAGGAAAGAAGAAATGACCAGATTATAAAGCTGCAGGACTGCTGGCATAGCTGCTGTCTTCCTAAAACGTATTTATGCAATTGATAGTTCAGAAATTGCATCCCTGAAAAGCATTGCAGGCTGAGAAAAAATCAAATATGAAGGTATAATGTGGCTATATATATCTAAAAAGTAAGTTGCTATTTAGTATTTCTAATGCAGTTTCTTTCTTTAAAAATGAGTCAGAAGTTAAATGAAGATCATGAGAAAGATGAAATTGCACCCCAATTACACAATTACATTTAAGACAAGCCATATTCTTTCCATTCCAACAGCAGTACATGATCCTCTGAGATGCTGCAAGCAGATTTACTTGGGAAGAACCTCATTAACTTCATGGCACATTGGAAAGCTGCCTGTTAGAATATTTACCCAGCTAATCTGTTTGCCTTTGTTACTGCAAGATTCATTGGGTTTGGACCTCTCTTCCTGGCTGTATACACAACAGAAGTAATTCCCCCCAACAAATTGACCACTAACCTTCTTTCAAAGGTTTCTTTCACTGACCTTTCTCCCAAGGTGGGAGAAGTCTGCAGGCACTCATTAGCATCCAGGCCTCCACTTCCTCTGCGGAGGACTCCCATGTCCGAGTTTCACAGGAGTGAATTTTGAGCTACTTGATGACCTCAGCGATATACAGATGAAGAAACTATTTTTTCTTGGTCTGAACTTGACTCATGGGTCATGGCTTCTTTTTAGCATTCTTGGTCAAGCAGAAAGTGCTTTGAAAATGCTTCAATTTTCTTTTCTCTCTCATTGTACACCAGTGTCCATCGTGTTTTCACAATAAGCTGTTAGTCATCACTCCATCAGGCTTGACAATCCAGCTCAAATTTACCGTATTGCTAGATTCGCTAGCAACACAAAGTAAGCGTATAAGCTCAAGGTGGAGACTCAGATATGAAGTTTCACTAATCTAGTATTCTATGTATAGTATATATAAACAGAAAAAAATACAGGATTTTCAGAAAATATTGATGTGTCTTTTAGCTCTTACCAGCTAGCAGTCTTCTACTGACTATGTATTTTGGAGTTTGGGTTACAAAATTGATTTAGAGATGAACTTCAAAGTAATGCATAAATATGAAATTCCACACATTCCTGCATGACGGTATTACTCACATTATACAGATGGGGACACTAAAGCAATGTGAGTTTACTTAGGTGATTTTCCCAACATCATGAAGAAAAAGTAGCTACAGAAGCAGGATCAGTACTCACAGATACCTGGCTTTTTTTCTGTGCTTGGTTTGAACTATACATCATTTGCCTAAACCCTGCAGTATAATGTATAAAGGAATATTTTGTCTTTAATCGTGGTATTCTATAGTAATATTTTCAAACCATTTATTTAACAAATTACATAAAACACTTAAAATATGCTTTTAATTTAAGAAAATAGCCAAAAGGTTTTTCTTTGGGCTTTGCTCCAAAATTCACCCTTCAGCTAGGACTAAAGAAAAGCATGCATGCTTGTGCACATGCAAACAGAAATTCTAATAGAAAATCAGAAACACATGAAAATAAGGACTGAGTGTATTTTCTTAACTACCCTCTGGCTTCAGTACAGAAAAATTTTCATCCATTTACTAATGGATAGCAATTTCTCTTGAGAAGGAACACGTATGCCTTATCTGCAATTAATTCCTCCCTTCCATTAGACCAATTATCATTCTACCCAAGTACCACCCGTGGATGCAGGGTAGTGACTGCTCTGGCTGGGTGGCTCCGCTCTCTCTATAAAGCACAATTCTGTTTCAATTATAAGGTGATTCTGCCCTACAAGAAGAGTTTTTACAGAAAGACAGTTTCAGTTAAGACAACTATTATTTTAGTAAAAGCCCAATTTTGAGACTATTTTCTTATGATTGCTAAATAAATAATCAAACCCAGTACAATTTTTGTACTGATTCAAAATAATAAGCGTATGGAAGGCAAACTACTTGAATTTCAGAAATTGTTTCCAAATTATTAACTCTGGACTGGAGGTTTCTTACTAAGCCTTCTATTCTATGACTGTCCGAGGGTCTTTGTAACTATATGAAAGATTTAATGTCACTTTACATGACGTGAAGTCTATTTTGCCCATCTGATTGTTATAAACACCAGCAGTCACAAATACAGTTCTGAAAGCCTAATGAAAATGCTCAAAGACTTTCTGACATTTCAATTAGGAATAAAAAAATAAACTAGATAAAATAAATAACTGTCTAAAAAGACTAATAAGCTGTAACAATTTAGAGTTTTGGAATTGACATCAGCTGCTCGACTTTCAAATCATTAGTAAAGTCATCTAGCTAGTCTTTGGAAGAGATACAAAAGGTTTTGGACTAAATGTGAAAAAAACCCCTCTTACTTTTTTTTCAAATGTTTTTAAGATAGAACATTTCTGATAAGGATAATTATAAATATGGAATAACTACATAATCACTTTTTTGTCTATACAAGTTTTAGTCTGACAAATTTCATATTTCAGTGGAGTAGCTCCTGACATAGCTCAAATGAAATGCCTCAGATGTATAACTTAGTTATATAACTTAGCTATATTTTTGGTATTAATTTGTGCTACACCATTATTTCATGACAGTTTTTGAAAAGTTAGAGCCTATATTAGAATACACATCTTTAAAACATGGGAGGAATAACTCTTGTTTACTTCACATTACAGTTCAGGCACAACAGAATTCAAACAAAGCATTAATACTAGTAATTGAATGAAGTTAATAAATTGAATACTACATCATTTTTTGTTACTTCTCCCTAAAAAACAGAAGATGGAAAATATATGTCTATTAATGGATTAATCTATGAGAATTTGGAGGTCAAGAATAGTACATAAATATTAGCAATATTAATTGCCAAGACATTCCAAATCAAATTATACAGCCATAGTGAAAATGTATTGAGAAGCCTGCTTTATTACTTTCCTCATACAGTCTCATATTTAAAGTTCCTCAAATGCACATTAAAGACTTTAGTGTATTTACAATAAAATACTTTGTTTCTTCAATGAAATTACATGGCCCAACCAGGATGGAATATTGTCCTGAGCATCTAAACAATAAAGCCTCCTTTATTTAAGCTGATTAGATGTATCTATCTTTGTATAATACTATTAACTGTTCAGGTTCGCCTGATTAATCCTGTTCAACAGTATTTTATTTCTAGGCTTGTTTCTCCTGATTGACATTTTCAAGGAAGCTTTACCAAAAAGCATTTCTTCTATTGCCTCATAATTGTGCCTTTAGTTTGAATACCAAATTATTATTGTACTCAGGGATTCACTTACCCATGCTCCGTCATCACTTTAAACAAGCAGCCAGGACAATGAGTTATTCATATAATAAATTATAAAACCTATATGGTCCTTAATGCCCACGGCCTAAACAACAACCAGGCAATTTAAAATTCAGTTCCTTTACTGGCAACCTGCTATAGTATACATTTGACCAAATCCAAGAACCAACACAAGAATTTGTTTAGGTAACTGACGACAACTGTTAAAGCCATAAGGTATTTTAAACATTTTTAATTTTTCTTTTAATAGCTTTAAAATTTGTGTGCCAACAAAATGGTCAATGATATTAGAAAAGATGTAGTTACAAAGTATGTTAGTATTTTTTCTCTTTTTAATGTTAAGATACTTCATTTCATGTTGGATGATTCGAAGTACCCTCTATGTAAAAAGCTTAACTTAAAATCTTACAGTGTTTTCCAATGAAGTTTGGCAAAAATTGTTCCTTTGCACAGATGTAAAATACGCACATCGAGAGATTCAATTAAAAATATGAAGGATATGGGGAGAGAATTGCATAAAGTTTCCAGGAATTTTGTTGCCTTTTTCCAATAGGTTGCTCTGCTTTTAGGACTTAATTCTGCTACTTGATATTAGTATAATTTGTCTTTTGTGCTACAGAAAACATATATTCTTACTATAGCCAAATAAGGCCATTTTATATATTTATTGCACATACTGAAGTGCTAGGGCCTGGGCTGGGGGCTCCAAGTTGGAATTGACCTATGGATAAGTCACAACCCAGCAACATGTTTTGCTCCCCAAGGCCCCAGAGGCAGAACCTGGCCCACCTGTGTGAGGCCCTGCTTTCCCCCAGGTGACCATGGTTGGGGTGGTGGGTGAGGCTAGAGATATATCAACCGGGAACTGACCAGTTTGGGAGAAGAAATAAGGATGGTCAGTCTGAAGATAGTTTCTGTGGAAGAGTGTTCCTGTTGGGGGCAGCTTGCTGAGCAAGCTCTCTCAGTGGTGTGTTCCCCCTTGGCTGATTTGAGACAGAGAAGAGCAAACAGATGAAGAATAAAAGATGAAGTTATGCTGAGGGGATGTTGCTGAGTTTGGTGATGGCCTGAGAAGAAGGGAGCTAGCAGCACACATACACAAAAAGTGTGATGTCCATGGCCATTTTATTTTCTACTGCTTCTCTAGATATTCATAAAGGATATGCCTGTAGATGAAAGATTATCAGCTCAAGACTAAGATTACACTTTAAGAAAAATTTCAATGCTTGAAATAAGCAAATCCTACTACCTAATGCTATATATAGTCTTAGCATCAAAATATGAGATTTTTACATTTATAATACAAAATCTTCTTGAAATTAGTAATATCAAAGTATATGTTTCAGAAGCTGACATCTGTTTCAAAGTACAAACCTGTGTATTACTTGATTCTTCCAAGACTAATTCAGAAGAAACCTTTTACAAACCTTGTAAAAAAACCCTGAGCACATCTAAGTTACTATGAGCTTTCCAATATAAAGGCTGCAGAACAGACCAAAGTTTTGTATAGTGTTGGCATATACAATTCAACTGAAAGTTTGCTCTTCCTGAAAATAGGTATTTAGGTAGTGCTTTTTACAGTCTAATGTTGGGGACATTGAACTTTATGTGATATAGTCTAAAGATAAATGAGTTATGTAAGCTTTTATACCATTCTTATGAATATATAGCTGTCAACTTTTACTATTCAACCTAGTAAAAACACATTCTGGAATTCACATACTCCGAATGTCTTCATCATGTCTTTGTTTCATATTTATTATAATCTCCTACTTTACTCAAGTACTTGCAAGATTTTGAGGAATCACTTTACATGTAACATAATCAGCTACTAGTATCACTAGTTGGCTGAAAGATTCCTAAAAATTCATTTACTTTTGGGAAACGAAAGTGTTTGGGAACAAGGGCACTCAAAAATCAGCACACAAAACTTTAATAACTGTTTTGGGGAGCTTATATCCTAGAAAAAAGAGGTAACACAGACACACACACACAGATTTGTATGATTGTTTACAAAACAGTGTTTAGACAGCGAAAAGGAAGTACATTGACAAGGTGAGTGGTAGGTGATTAAATTTGAAGGAGAGTTGAAAGTGAGGGTGCTATTTAAGGGGTCTCTTCAGTCTTCGCTGGGCAATTTGTGGACTACGTCTTGCAAGGAGTTAACTTAGGCTAGAAGCCTTGCTCTTATGTCATGTAACAGAGCCAATTTAATCCGTACCACTCTTACTTTTTGGGATCCCTCATGGATGGATTCCAAATAGAAAATATAATTCAGACAATGTTCAGGAAATCAAAGTGCTTTTGGTTATACAACACAGTGTTTAAAAGAGCCTGACCTGTCATGTGTCTTTTTCAAATTTAGTTTTTCAACACAACAATGTTTTTCTCATTAAGAACTATTGAACCAAAGTAGATTCCAACATGTATTTAAACTGTTAGTTAATTGAATCTGGCAAAAATAAAACTGAATCAATTTTATAAAGAAGACATATGATGAGACTATTCAGATATTCCAATATGTAACCAATTACTTATTTTTTTGTCAGCTTTGATTAGCATTTGCTAGTGCACATGCATTCTGGATGTGTACCGAAAAAACCACAACACTCAAGAATAAGCATCTGACAGATAATATGTTGAAGGATCCATCTTTTCCATCAATGATGTAAAAGTACATTCTGTAATTTTACACTTTAAAGCAATCCATTTTTAAGATTACATTCCTTTGTAGTTCCATTAATATATTGGCCTTTGCTATCACAGTGCTTCTGTACGTGCTGTTTTATAGCAACATATAGTTATACTACCAGCAGTGTTTAATTGATGCATAAATTCGACATAATTTCTTGGATACTTAAGGACATAAAAGATGTGTGTGCTTATGCCACATCATCTTTCTTTTTAGAAATGCTAATAATAGAATGAAAAGTAATGAGCATATTGCTTTAAATAGGTTTATGAAAAGGAAATAAGTCCATTATCTGCCCAAATTATTCTGAAAAATCATGAATAGTATTTTACACTGAATAGTAATTCACTGCAATTCTAAAGCAGCATTACACTAATAAATTAATTGAAAAGGAAAATAAAGTGAGAAAAATCTTTTAGCACTGAAATAGCACCCATGTTTTAACTTGGTAGGCACTTCATTGCTCTACTGAAATCTATAAAAGGTAAGTAAATATTAATCTACTGTTTTCTACAAAGTCAGGCTGGATGATTAGGTGTTGAAAATAGGAGAATATGGGAATACTTGTGGCTAATCTTAATAGTTCGGAAACAAGTATATATGATCAGGACTTTCCATGAAAGAAGCCAGACAATCAGACTGCAAAATGGGTAAGTGCTATTTTGCTCTTTGCTCATGAAGTTAAAAAAACCCAAAACATGAACTTTACAATATCTGCTATAGCAATCTCCCCCCAAAGGGAACATTACATTTACTGTAAATTTTAAAAGTACATATTTTATAGTCAACATGTAAAGTTCTAGTACTAAATATTTAAAGAAAAAAAAAAGCCTTGTTTCATTGTCACCTCAGTGCACGTATTTTCACGGCTACTCCTAAACAACTTAATTTTGTGTAACCTTAAATACAACAGAACCTTAGTAAAGTGTTCTTTTACAATAAAAACAAAATAAACTTCAGCTTCTGTTTTATATGCCAGTTGAGATTCTTTGCGGTAATTCCTTCCACATCTGCTCTGCAGCTTTCAGGTTTCTAGAAGCAGTATCTCCCAATTTCCTTTCATCAAAATATCCATATGCTGTGTTTTATAGACATGTTGGTACACTTTAACACTGAGGCATTAATTACAACTTGGAATTATATGAAAAATACAATATGTGGTTACGAGGCATATAATACTGAAAATCTCAACAACCTAGCCAAAAAATCTTCATAGTGTGATATATCAATATAAGTACACCTGAAATTATCACAAGAGTTGCAAAAATAAAATTGAGAGGTAAAAAAAAAAAAAGAAATAATAAACCTAAACAAAAGCATGACCAGATTCTAAACTAATGACCTAAAGTCAAGGGCAGAAAAGGTACCATTTAGATTATGACAGTAAAACTGTTGTTAAAGAATCTAATTGTCTGGGAAAGGGGCTGCTATGGGAAGAGCTTGATAAACCATTTGTCCAAACCGTAAATGTCCAGGATTTCCAAATACAGTGCTGTTGGTACCTCCTCCTGATTTCAAGTTTCTAAGTTGCTAGCATGTTGTAAATGTCATTGGCTTTACACTGAACATCGATGGGAGCATTTGAGAGGACAGAGAGCATAAGATGGAGGATATCCAAATCACATTAATCTTCACTATATGCAGAATTAGGAGAGTTTTGCACTATCCTGAACAATCTATAGCGCTGTATTCCCTTTTTTGTGTGCTGCCACTGCACACCCAATACTCATGTTCCCCTGAGGGTACATGCATAGCAATCACCCTTAATTCCACACCTGATAGATGACAGTCTAAGCATAACAGAGAAACTGAAGGTAACCACTGTTCGATACAGCAAATTGTACGTAAGCATGACAGGATCTGTATGAAAGTTAGGGGCCCTAAAATATCCATTAACCTCAAGACAAAGAGAACTACACTGCAATTTTTAAAAGTTCAGTGTAATCCTTCATGCTTCTGTCTAGAAGTTCCTAATGCACTAAAAACATTTCAATGGGAGAAATGAAATGTGAATAACGCTTTTTCATCAACTACATGGAACATATTTGTAGGTGTGCATATGAAAGAGGAAATCTAACTTCTCACAAAAATTGATCAGTGAAGACTGAAAATGTTTTCAATCCTGAAATGAAGCTCTAAAAACCCAATAAAAGGAGACAAAAGGCAAATTAGAAAAACATGCTACAAAATATCTGTATACATCACAAAACTTGGAAAGACCAAAGAATCCTCTAAAAAATTTAAAAGAGCTGAATCAAATTGGCAAGTATATTCCTCTCGAGGAAAAGTTTATATTTGTTGATCAAAATTCTGACATCTGGAGAGCTACAGGCTAACATAAAGTAGCATCCATGACCTCAAAATCAAGGTTGCCAGGTTTCAATAAGGCATACTAAAGAAAGAAAATTGTGAGTTTAACACTAGTTTTCCTATTTTTTTCCATGTTAACCCTGGGATACAAGTTGTAATCTGAAGCAAGCAACACACTGTCAAGGGTATTCTTATATAATCAGCAGAGAACAAACTGTTCCTTCTCTTCCTTCAATCTGTACCCAACCACACAGACAGGGTTCGTTTGGACAGTTTTGCTACAGATTACTTGCCAGAGGGAGAACAAAGATTTCCCCCATTTTTCCTTTCCCTTTCACCCCAAGTGAACATGAGATACAGAAGGCTGTTCTCTAAAGCTGGGTCAAGACGATTCATGATAGATATTTACATTAAATTTCACAAGTTCTACTGATGCAGGGAATATGGTTAATCTATAGATTTTACAGCTTGCGTAGCTTAAAAAAATATATAGATATATTTCACACCATCCTTCCTTCCCTGAAAATACCACATAGCCTAACTGTGCTGATAACATTAAAAACTGAAATTAGCCATCTTTATTACAGATTAAGAACTAATGAACTGCAAGAGAAATACAGCTATGGGGTTCTGGCAAGTAAAGCAGAATAGTGATAGGAATCACATGAGCAAACCAGGCTCCTGGAGTAGAAAGAGCTACCTTGCTATTTGTAGTCCTCCCATAGGAGATTTCAGATTGTACTATTTATCACTCTCCATTTTTAATAATAAAGAAAATGTTTTGCCATATGGCAAGAGTAAAGAACATCAGCTAAGTGTTTTCATATGTACTTCCTACATATGTTACTACAAATAGTAGAACACAGGGCCTCATTCATATTATATAAAGATCATGTTTAATGAAGAAATTGAACACACATCTATTATGAGGCATTGGTTGGCATGAAATATTTCGGTAAAGAAAAAAAAATTGACACAATCAGGATTACTTTTTAAAAGCATACAGCTTTTTCCTTCACTGCCTGATCAAAACTCAATAGTGACTGAACAGTTTTTATGGTAACATAAAGGAATATTTGTTTTAAGAAACAAATTACAACTGGAAAAGTAGAAAGTAAATATAATATGTTTCACAGTACACTTTATATGTAATAAAGCGGATTTGCCACATAGTCTTTCTAAGTAATATTAAAAAGGTTTTTCTCTCCTTTAGCATTGCTTAGCTTCCCAAAAGCTGTCTAGTACTTCCTATTAAATACAACACCTACCAGTGCCAGCTAACACGCAAAAAATCCTTCAGCCAACCTTCCAATGGAAAATAAGTTGAGTATTTTTCCTAGTTAAATATATCACCTCCTCCCTTTCTAATATTTCCTCCTTCAAGTTGAATTTGAGATGACCATTCCTAACTCCACCAGGCTTCAAGTATAGTGCAACTATGCTTAAAAGCTTACACAAATTCCCCATTTAATTAACTTGTCTGATTGAAGAGGCTCATTCAGCACACCTGGTTCTGTTCATACCCCTATGCTGTGGTGACCAGAGCAACACTATTAGTGGGAAGCTCTGGTATTGGAAATATTTGACAGTAGGGCCCTGGAGATGAGGTATTAGATGTATAGGGCCTCACTGTCTCAGCATCTGCACCAAGAACCTGCTCAAGAACTATATAGGGGTCTCACCCCAGTCTCAAAACAAAAATCTGAGTAGAACACAAAGTAATTTTATAAATCCCTCAGACAGGAGAAAAACAGGGCAATAGTTACAACCTGCTGATCAACCGCTCTATTTCTGTGTAGAATTAGAACCAATAGCCTAAATTCATCCTAACAGATAACAAATTATCCCAAAGAACTTAATAGCAAGAATGTACTTGTCATTTCCTTTTTTTAAAAAAAACCCAAAACCAAACCAAAATAAAATGCTTGGGACACATGCTTGTTATACAGACTGTCATATCCAGTAACATCACTACTGATGAGATATCTAATTTCACATCATCACCTCCCAATTCACTGACGTCCATCTGAAGGTGGCAGGCTCACTCTCCCCTTGCTCCCCAGAATTTCAGAGACAGCACTGCCGAAGTCCTCTTCTACCCTCTAGAATGTTTTGCTCTGAGAAGCATTGACGGATAAAGTTTAAGAGATTATTCAGGGGTCTGCTCAGCAGCATTCTGTATAGTCATTTAAGTGCTTCAATAGCATTTGGACTTCTATTTAAATTTAGATGTTTACATTGTGTACATCACACTGTATTGAAACTTCTATTGATTAAAACTGTGGATTTGGATTTTTAACAGGGTTTAATCTTTTACGTTAAGGAATAAAGACAGCCCCACCTACTGACAGAACAGGCACAATACAGAGTGAAAATTAAAGAACTTCATACTGACGAAAAAATATGAGTTTTCTTTCCACCTCTTTCACACAGACCCCAGAATCACTTTATACCATTAGTGCAAGAACTCAGATCTCTTGTTTTCCCTTTGCTCAGTACGTAGGCTCAGATGACAAAGTAGTTCCTCATTATCCTTTTCAGAATTTACTGCTACTTGACAGGTCAATGTCGGAACTTCAGTAGTGTCAGAAAATACAGTTCAATACATAGCAAACTGAAGAATCAACTGAAATGTATTTGAATGGTTCATCTGTGTATCCTATCTCATGTACTGCTTCCTATGCTCAGGATTGTAAAAATGCTTTATCAAGTCAGTAAGGGGATAACTCACACTGCTTATAAGTATTTAGCAACTTTAGGGAAGTTTATTTTCCAAATAATAATGGGAGTGCTTTTTCCTTTGAAACCCTTTGATCTCTTTTCCCTTTGCCTTTTTTTTTTTTTTTTTTTTTTAGTTTGTAGACATAATTCTAGAATTTTGTTTCAAGAGCCTTAGTATGTACTAATAGCATTCATCTCTTTGTGTGGTATGTCACTACCCATTTGTAACTAAAACAGACTTTAATGTTGTCTATCCAAAAAGCTATTTTCCCCTTCCCCCAAAACTTAAATTTCTATACATTATGTATTTATAGTTGTTCCAAAGAACCTACAGAACTGCCAGGAGAAAGTGGCAAAGTTTCTCCACAAAATTCTGTCACAATTAGTCTTCTCCTGTCTATGCCAGTCACAATAAGCTCTCTTGGAAGTTCTCTGCTTTTCCTTTACTTTAGAGCCCAAGAAACAGATGGTGTCAAATCATCCTACAATGAGTTAATTTTTGAGCATGTAAGGTGAGCAAGAGGGTGCTGCATAAACAAGCTAACACTGCCAGTAATTCCCCACTATGTAACTTATCTTCCCTTGTCTATTTTTCCCTCTATAATGCTAAGTCAAGACACACTCAGAAATAAAGATTCATTACACGCACAAAGCTCTCAAGTTGGCTAATACCCTTGTCCAGTTCTGTTATCCTCTGCTCTTATAAAGCCAGAGAGCACTGCAGGAGGAAGCATTGTTACAAGGATAATTAAAAATTACTATAATCTTTTTGTAATATTTAGCAATGGTGGTGGTTTTGCAAATGAGAATTTTTCTTTTTCCTCTTTGGTGAAAAGTTAATTTAATTATTGAAACATTAGATAATGGGAAGCACTGGGACAAATTAAGTGTCACCTTTGACAGAAGGGATAAGACTTGAATTAAACTCATGTTGTATACAAATAAAACAAAACCCACCCCCCCTCAAAAAAAAAAACAACCCAAAACTAAATTGCCACTTGGACAGAGGAAAATTTAGCTTTACTGACTTTTCAATGCCACAGTGTTTCCACTTAAGAAACTGCTGTATGCAAGCTGATGGAGTTTCTCTTCTTCTCTAGCTTGTTGCAAGGTATAAAAGTGACACAGAATGCTCATAGTAGAATTTGAGGCATATGTTCATATTTAACAGGGACTATTTGATTAACAGTTTTCATAAAGCTTTTACAATCACTACATTCAGATATGTTCTACTAATCAATGCAAAACAAGAAATTAATTCTTCAGGTTGATTTTATTAGCAATGATGAATATAAATCTCTTATGAAAATATTCTTAACATCTCAATATATAAGAATTGTCTATAAAAATATACTACTACATAACAAAGCCAGTAACTTCTACAAAACATATGATTCAGCACATTTAACAATATATAGGACATGGTAAAAATCTTGTAATTAATGCTGAGGGAATTTTGACCCCCTTTTTGTCAAACAATAACTCACATAGGAAATTACTCATTCTGATATACAAAAGGGTTATCACCATAGAGGTCTATGTATGTTCCACCCTGAAGTTGCCTGCATCTGCAGGAACATAAAGCCACAACTTTTCTTTGGATGGACAGGCAGTTATGACCACAAAAACATTCTGCTGGTAACTGCAACATCCTGCTGAAGTCAGTCTCACACATCTGCTGTCAGCACTGCCAACCCTGACTGCATGCAGGGACACAGATCATGCTTCTACTACCCTTGTGAGACCGATGCCACAGATGAGCCTACCATGGTTAGGGAACCGTAAAACAGACTCTTCCTGGTTAACAACTGCTAGTTAGCAAGGAAGTAACTTTTTAAGCGGCTGCTTCACTAGAAATAAACTTTCTTCCATCAGACAGGTCTTGAACAAAACCTCAAGGAAGAGAAAATACTGCAGGGCAGGGAGAGGGGGGGAGGAAAGGTTTATACTAAATGATGAGCAAGGGTAGTACTATCTGTCTTCTCATTATCAATTAAGATAGAAAGAGCCATCTTAGAACAGTTTTTGGAATTGGAAAGAGCCTAGTTTCAGGTTTCAGAATAAAAATGATACATTGAACTAGTTATTTCACCAATGCTGTTATGCTGAAGTTACTTCGTGCATAGTGTTACACAAATGCAGGAAATCCATTTTAATAATGTAGACTGGTGTTGACTATACAACGAGCTTATCAAAGTCTTGCGTAGATGTACTTAGAGAGTTTTGAGAGCACAGTCTGACAACCAACTTCACCTAAAAGAAGCTGGCTGCTGCACAGTGACAATACACAGCTTTTCAGCAATCAGCTTTCTATGTAAGTCAGGTACATAAGGCTTTAAGGCTATAAAGTTTCACTGAAGACAACAGATGATTACAGTGTTTTGCATAGTAAAGAACATACGAAACATGCTTGTGATGCATCAGTAATCACTAAATCCTTTTACCCTGTGTTTATGTGCAAAAAAACCCAATAATTAATTATTGCTCTTTCCATTCAGGATCAACTGAAATCAGTAAATTGAATTAATATGCTGAAATTCGAGAGAAACTTAACTTTATATCATAGGAATATTTTTGCATTGCAATTGCATCATATTACAAAGGAAGGACTTCCTATTAGAAAAGTACATTTATCAAACTTAAAAATACTGTAAAGATCACAACAGGGCACTACAGGTGATGACTTAATAATATATTTCTGACTCAAAGCTCAGAAAAATAACATTTGACCCTGAGAAAGTTGTTGTATTAAAACTTAAAAAGCTAAAAAAGACTTTGAAAGGAAAAATCTATACAAGAAAAACCACCCCATCTTAACAGTAATGGTAAGAAACATTTGGAAAAAAAGACTAAATAACATGTTAGGTTATCCATACTTTTGTATAATTTCATTCTCTTCAAAGCTTCCAACTAAAATTTTGGTTTTCAACCAGCATTTGAGAGAAAGAAAAATTTTAAATTGAGGTGGTTGAAAAAAATTGAAGCTTATATGTCTTCCACTCCCCAAACAATCAAAAAGCTAGTTATAGAAGCTAGCTTGCCATGCTTTTTGACTAGAGAAGCCCTAGTCAAGTCCTTCATTCTCACACCATTTAGAAGGTTCTCTGAAAGATGAATCAAAATGAAAATAATTTTCAAAAAAATATAATGTCCTCCAGCATAAGATCTTGTTTAGATTATTTTAACAACTTAAATATTTAGGAAGGCTTAGGAACAGCAATAGGAAATAAGTAGATTGAGCCATAAAGAAACTCTATAGGTTTGGAGAAAGAAAAAAAATAATCATCCAGAGTTTTTGGCACTGCAGGTAGAGAAATGTATCAAAAGAGGTACCGCAAGAACTTAAGAAAAAAATTACCAATCCTTGTATCAGGTTGTTGATTTCAGGTCAGCTTCTTTTCTACACTTGTGTGAAGGGCAAGAAAACAGTCCTTTCTTCAAGCAGGCTATTGTTTTCTACCAAGTGTAAACAAGATTTATTGAAATCATGTGACCTAAAGATTTTTCAATGTAGGTTTCCACATTCATTTTCATTCTGTACTGACAAAGCAGTATTCATACACTTTTATTTAAACTCTTATCTAAATCCCCTTCCTAATGTTTTCACACTGTCATCAAGTTCAGGTTACTCTGGTTTTGCCCTCTCCAACAAGCTTACTAAAAGTTTATGTAGGTGGGTCAGCTCCCAGGGCCAGCTCATCACATAACCACAAGCACTGAGCCAATAGGAAGGAGCAGGACTAGCTGACAACCCAAGTTCGCATCAATATCAACTGCTTTAGAACCACACCTTTTAAAGTGCTGATTCAAACATATGCATAGTAAACATGAAGTGAAGCAGTGAAAAATGCAGTCTATTTTCCTTCCCTCCCCTGAAAGCTGTTGTTCAATGGCAGTGATGGCTGAGCAGCAGGAGAAACAATCACAGTTTAAAATTTCAAGTATTAAGCGAAATAGGTGCTAAACTGGAATTTTATTATTACATCAGGCTTTGAAGAGATGGGAAAGCAGTTTCATACTACTCCTTACCCTGTCAGCAGTAGCTGAACTTCAGCCTTCAGGAGAAGCAGAGAACGGACAGCTATAACCAGGAACTCATTTAATCACTCAAGTGAAACCTGCTTGTGTCCATAAATGTATATGGACTCAGGGTGCTGGTTTACAGATAGATTCTGCACAAAGATGGCTCCTAATATCCAGATGCATCCCAAAGTACAATATGCATTCCAGTCCTTTGGGACTGAAGTCCCTAACTGCCTTGCCAGGATGCAATGCTTATTGGCAAAAGAAAAGATAAGTGACTAGACATCCATACATCAAAGTAAGAAAATATCTGCCACCTTCAGTGATTTTGAAAAAAACATATATCAAGTCTATGGAACACAGCATTCTCCTTTAGAAAAAACACTACAGTGAGTAAATAACCAAAAACCACTTCATGATACAAAGGACCAAATAAAGATCCAAGTTAAAATTTTCCTTAAGCACTACTAAGACGAGACTCAAAAGTACGTAAGACTCCATTTGGGAAAATCCCCCTACCTGATACTAAACCTATATTCCTTCTCAAACATGAAGGACACTAAGATCAATAGCACAAGCTCAGTATTTGTTGCTATCAAGATAAAGCCTATAAAAGTGAGAAGATATGTAAGAGAAATGATTTAAAAGGGTCAGCTGGAGAAAATGGGGCTGAAGCTGCCCACTAGCACTGCCTGATGTAGTGTGAATGCCTCCATGTCATCAGATGTGTGTGCACAGCTCTACCCTCCCACCAAGCTCTCCTCAACCCTGTTCTATAGAATCTCTGCTATGATCTTGGCTAACCTGCATTTTCTGTGAAACTGCAATTACTCTGCACTCTTGTAAATTCTTAGGAAATAGACAAATGCTTTATTGTAAATCCTAACTTTACAAAGGCCAAGAAGACTTAAAACTCGGTCTCATAAAGAACTTTTGTACAAAAGAATCTAAATAAAAGGGTCATAAGCAGCATTTAAAATAACCTATATTAAATACCTAAAAAAATATAATCTTTTGCATAGAATAAATGAAAGTGCAGCTACAGCACAACATTCTATACCACCAGAAATGGCTAATTTACAAGTGGTATACAATTAACTGTTGTCTCTCATCACCGAGACTGCAGCAACTAAAGACATGTTTATCGGGAAAATCACACTAAAAAAAGAAAAGGATTAGGTTGTTTCATTATGTCTGTTAAGTAAGTGCAAACATTTACAATTCTTTTTAAAAGAAAACAAACCAGATAGATAATTTTCACAAATTATTTTTTTCTTGATATTATTTGGAAAGATGAAATAGCCTTTTCTCTTTTAGAAACCGAATTAAAAATAAATCCCCATTTGGCATCTGTTTTGGGGGGGGGGGGNGCTTGTAAATGCGCAAGCTTTACCTGTTCTATAAAAGTTGGATGTTTATAGGATCATAACTTTTCTTTCCCTTCTAACTCTTGTACTGCAATCTCTTTGGTAATCAAGTACAGAAGAGTATTAAATAAACCTGGGAGAAGAATAGAGAAAAGGTCTAAGTGGAGAATCAGGAATTTTAGGAAAATAAAAGCCAAAAAACTATTGCCCACTTTTAATAGGAAGCAAGCAACTTTTAAATATCTTTCTGCTTCTCATATTTGCATGCCTAAATATAAGAAATGTATATACTTAATCACTTGTTAAAACACCTTAAATTCTGGGATTTTTTTAATCAACTTATTTTATTGGATATAACTTGGTACTACAATTTGCTAAATGAGATATTTCAAATAAATAAAAATAAATATTTTATATATATTTCAAGATTGATTGTTTCTGTAATGAATTAGTGTCAGTATTAGATTTCATTTTGTTTGGCTTTTTTTAAGCTTTGTCTCCACTTACGAATGGCAGTTCCAGAACTACTAGCTACTACACAAAGGGCACCACCCACAGTCCACCAAGTTGGTAGATGATTGAGAAAAAGAATTTGTAAAATAAAAGCAAACACCACATCCATTGTTTTCATTATGGATACAGGTCCAGCCTTCTCTATTTGTAGTGCTTTTGTGAGAAACACCTGACCTCCTAACCCTAACAAGCCTATTAATATTAGAAGGACCCTATCTTTACCACAATATGGCAAACGCCATTCATTCATAACAAACAATGCTATAACACATCCAATTAAACCAATAACTGCATAATACCAAATTGACAAAAAATAATGTACAGATTTTCCCACCTTCCTTATTATAACAAAAGTTGAAGCTCCAGATACTGTGCTTGTAATTGCTGCTATAGTTCCTTTAAGGTGATCTGTGTAACTTCCTTCAATCCCTGTAACATTTGACCCAAAAAGAAATGGTGGTCTGGCAATTAGAACCACTCCAGTGATTGCAAATAGGGTAAAGAGAAGATCCCAAATGCTGTATTTCTCTTTAAGAAAGATCCACGCCAGCAATGATGTGAAGACAGGACTGCTAAAAGTTATAACAGTGGCATCAGCTAGCGGCATGACTTGGAAAGCATAGTAGAGAAGAATCATTGCACTAGAGCCAAGGAATCCTCGGAAGAAAAGAAAAATTCTTTTACCTTTTGGTCCCAAAAACCCTGTTCTGAAAAACAGAAATGTCACATTAATGTCAATGGCTTGCTTATTTCATGACCAACAACCAATCACATTTAAATGTGCACACCCTTCTAGATTGTACCCACCTTTCCAGATGAGGGATTTCTCTCAAATACCAAAATATTTTTAACTGTCTGACCAATTTATTCCCATTACCACCCCCTATCACATTCAGAGTCCAGAACCTGTTATTCTAGATATTTTTTTGTTTACAAAATAACCCAAAGTACCTACAAATTACCTTATATTTGTTAAGAACACCACTTTATGGAAGATCAATACATTTGATATAATCCCTGTAGAAACCTCTATAGTTCAGAGAGTCAGAGTTTCAGTTTTCTGAATTGTATTAAGAAACTATCAACTAATCCAAAACAATTCAGTTATGCAATTGAAGTATGAATCAAAATATTGCAGTTGAGTAATAATTCTGAATTTATTTTTAACAAATACCTTTAAATTTAAATATTTGCTACACTTACTTGTAGTATATTAAACCAGGAAGAACGAAAGCCATTTGGAAAACACATCGAAACGCACTCACTTCCACTGAATGTACATCTTCTATTTTTTTAAGAAATAAAGAGGCCACCGAGAAAAGGAAGGCAGACAGTACGGTGTAAAACAGACCAAGGCCTGGACACGCAGCTTTCTTCTTTGTTCCTGCAACAGATAAATTCCAGTTAATACTGATCTATTAGAAGATTTCTCAGGTCAGGCTGCTTGATGTACTGTAGCACTCCACACATTTGTCGCTATTCGTGCGGTAGAGGACAGGGGAAACAAAAGAAACAAATGCAAACACTACATGTATTTACCAGATCTACCTTGAAAATACGTTTCACTGACCATCACAGGTCTCCTCTTTTTTTTCTTAAAACAGGAGACAAGAAATGAACTCTAATACTTTGGGTACAAAATTTCTCACAGTTCTATATGAATTGTAGGCTTTACTTCTTGAAGGCATCAGACTAGTTCGGGTGATTCACTAGTGCTATGATTCTGACCACCATTTAAGGGCCAATAAGACCATGGTCAGATTCCAAAACACTGAAACTTAGGGTGGGAATCATCTGATTATTGAGCAACTAAGGTTCATAAGCAACAACTTAATTTCCTTTCTCACAAATATATGCATGTAAAAATTGTGTAGAGAACTTCACTTTTGTTATACCTCCTCTTTATTTTGCACTTAAGTCACCCTAAATTTGACCTAGACCTATATAAGTTTTATATACATTTTTATCTTCCTGTAAAAATCCAAAATTTTTCTTCAAGTACACATTAAATACACATTTTTATGCAGAAGAAATTTAAGTGACTGATGTTAAAATATCACAGACCTGCTTAAACTCAGTTTCACCTTGGCGTATGCTTATTTACCAGACTTTCTCTTCCTGAAGTAGTTTCCCAAGTCTAATAGTTTCTATTCAAGCTTCCTCATTGCCCCAGGCTCTCTTTTGCTGCACAATCATCTTCCTGCTACTCATCTTCTCCACCCTCAACTATTAAAAAAAAAAAAAAGCAAGCAAATAGAGAGGATGAACTACCGCTGATCTCAACATCATCTCCAAAGAAACTGGCCTTTTTTGTTATTGCTTTGCTGCATAAGAGGAACAGTCTTTCCACTGAACCTAGAGGTGAACACCATGGAAAAGAGAACCCATCTAAAAATTGGGGTGGAAAGTTACCTCACTATCTATTTTCCTTCTGTCTGCATAAAACATTCAGAGTTATCTTTTCTTCTACAACACTCTCTAAAGATAAGGGTGAGAACTCCGTGTCCCTAAGGCAGTGATTTGATAAAATGGTGCCTCATCTCACATTAGTGTGGGAGCCCATGAGCCTTATGTATCCTCCAAAACATAATCGGCAGGGCACGGCTGTGTGTTGCTTAGCAACTAAATATGGGTTTGTGGTTTTATTTTGTTTTGAGTGTGTGTTTTGGTTTTAAATTAACAAAACTTGCCACAAACCATTTTGATCCTCCTTGAGGTCAGCGTTCAAGGCTGAGAAACGGCATCTTACTAAACTAAAGCTGTGGGCTGATACAGCGTGTACGGCATTGGTTCTGGCTTTAACAGGTCTAGAGACCCAGGCCCTCTTACAACTGCAACCAAGAATTTAAAGTAGGCAGAAGGTCTGCTTTTCAAGGAATCCAGCCACACTACAGCTGAAAACTGATTAGTTTCTACTAGAAATATTTCTGTTTAGCAACAGCCGCTTACATAAAAGTTACTATAAAAACTACCAACAACCAACACTGGACCAGGACGTCTACCAACTATGAAACAGAGCGGATTTTAAAAATGTTCCATGAATTACATAATGTCCTAATCCATATAGTCACGTAACAGAACTACAAAATCAACAACATCTTTAATAATAAAGCAAGAGGAATCAGACTGACCCATAACTGAAATGGGAAATCCAAACCCAGGCTGGCTTATGGATGAGCACAGCACAAACAGAACTATTAACTTTGATTTCAGACATGATAGCTTGCCTGATTACTACAGAATGAAGCCAACCTAAATAATGGAAGTGTTGAAATGGAAAACCAGTCAAATTAAATCAAAGTAAGCTGAAAGGATCTTACACCAAGAACTAAGCTTTGGATTTGAAGGAACAAAGGAAGACCAGAAGGAACTCATTTTTGTAAGCTACCCAATATACTAAGCCTTTCAGAAACAGTATCTTGTAACGTTAGAATTTAAACCATCAATATCTCATATTGCCAAAGCATGTGCTCAGTGCAGTGAGAAAGTGTTTTATTTCCTTTTAAAAATAAAATGGTACAAGTTATTCCACCAAAAACAAGAATTGTGGTTTTGAAGAGTACTTACTTCAAAATATGTTGTAAGGAGAAGTTAGGTTAAGATAACATTCCCACCCCACAAAATATTAAGCCTCTGAACGCTAGCCTAACACCATCAAAACATTCAAGCACCCGTGCTTTTTTAAAAAAGCATAGCAGTCTGAAAATAAAAAAGCAGCACCCAAGTCCTCTTTTTCAAGTGGTTACAAATTAGAGGTTTGGTTTTCCCTTTTTATTCCCCATCCATCTCCACAGGTAAAGCTTTCAAATAATCTTCCACTCCTGTTTTACATCCTAGTCAAATGCATTGCACACCATCTCCTGTGTAAATTCTTTTTGTTTGTGATTTTGCTTTCTTGCAAAGTTTTTATACTTGCAGAATGCAAGTGAATAAAATCATACTTCTCACATACATGCATCTTGAGAATAGCAGCAGAGACAGAAGAGTACTGGCTATGGAGAAGGTGGTCAGAGATGACCAGAATCTGATTATTCTCCCAGATTTTCAGGAAAGCCGAAAGAGGGTGACCCGTTCTTCACCACGTAAGCAGCAGGAGAACAGCTCTCTCACAGGCTTCAGGAAAGCACTGGGAGCACAACAGCCTGTGCATGAACTAGTCATGGTCACGCAGACAAGATCTAGGCATGATTCATGAAGTTCAGCCACTGACTCAATTAACATTTTGCTAAACAGAGTACAAAACAAAACAAAAAACATGTTTTTGGTGAACAAATGCAAGTTTCTTAGGATTTCAGATACTGTTTCTTTTCCTAATCTTAGCCTCAGGAGCGATACTAATGTGAGTTTCACTGGTGAAGTGCATTCTCTACTCCAGCTTCTCCACAGCCCACTGGCTAACAAAGAGCCATTTTATCTATTTTCTGCTAGAAAGTCAATTACAGTCCATATTTAATGACAAACACATTTTTGGTGATGTTGTTTAAAAATTATATACGCTAAAGTATTCAGATAATGCCACTTAAGTTTGAAAAGGAAGCTACATTAAACTTACAAAAATGTACTGTGTATTTCACAGCAAGTTTGTGCTTTTAGCAGTTCAATGTGACCAAGAACTGAATCACGAATTAAGACAAAATGAAGAGTGCGCTCACACTAAGGTAAGAATTACCAAGTCAAGAGTCGCAAGTACATGGATTTGCTGAACAGCGTCCATGTCCCTCCTCAACACAACTACAGTGACAAGAAGTTGTCGCTGTTCGAAGGCACCTCTATCAACCCAAACTTCTCAAGCTCTACTCTGTAACTTTGACAAGAGGAAGCTCGGTTTTCCCGAGGGATAACTGCTACCGCGGCTCCCACAGAAGGGACGGAGCAGCGGCCTGCCCCTGGGGATGGGAGCGGCCCCGACCGCTCTGCCTGCTCCGGGGGGTAGCGCCGGAGGCGCGGCCCCAGCCGAGCCCGGCGCCTAAACAATGGCTTGCACCGCGGGGGGTGCCGTGCCCGCCGCCACACTTGACTTCTTCACTAAGGGCCGGCTGGTCCGGTACCGAGGAGCGGGAGGAAGCGGGCGAGGCCGGACACGCTCGCAGGGGGCCCGCTGACCCCGGCGGGCGGCAGGTGCGAGCCGCCGAGGCCGGGGCCGGAGGCGCCTAGGCGAGGCCGGGGCCGGCACAGGTGCCGGGTGCCCTCTGCGGCCGCTCGAGCTCGCTCGGCACGGCGTGCGGAGAGCTCCGGTGCCCTCGGGGCCGCTTCCTCTTCCTCCGCCCCGCCGGCAACGTCACCTCGACAACAGGCAGCCCAGCCAGGCGGGCGCTGCCACCCCTGCCCCGCTTGCCAGACTCCCCCTCCTCACCGGGTGCCTTGCAGCAGCGAGGCCAGGACAAGCCCGAGCAGCAGCCACAAACGCGGCGCTCTTCGGCGCCCGCCGCCTCCATGCCGGCCACCGGGGACAGGCAAGGCTGCCCCGTACCCGCGCCGTCCTCCCGGCTCAGCGGCACCTCCGGCTCCTTCCCGCCTGCCGCCGCAACGGCGGCGGCGGCCTCGCCGTCCTGACACAGCACCATGAGGACGCCGGGCTGCCCGCGATGCTACCGGCTCCTGAAGCCAGCAGGCACCTGGCCTCCTGCGCATGCGGTGCCACCGCCCAGCACCCTCCCTCCCTTTCCCCGTCCCGTGGGGGTACGGCGCTCTGGGGGCTACCCCAGGTCGCAGCTGAACCACCCTCCCCCCCAGTCAGGGCCCCGCTTGGAAACAGACGGTTACCAGCCCCCCTCCCAGGGCCGGTACCTGCCTGCAGCCCGGAGGGAGCCCGGCGCTCCTCCCGGCACAGGAGGCAGTGCCCTGACAGTCCCTCCCCAACGACTCCTCAGCCCCCGGTGGCCCCGAGAGGGACCCGGCGCGGATGGCAGAGAGCTCTGCTCAGGCGAGGGGCCTGGGCCGCACCGGGGCTGGGCGCGGAGGAGCGAGGCTGCGGTGCTTCGGGAGGGGGAGCTCTCAGCGCGCCGGAGCGGCGGGAGGAGCGGAGCTGGTCGCCGACACCGGGTCACCGTTAGCGCGGCCAGGGGGAGTGCTCGGCGGGGCGGCCCAGGCCGCGGGTGCTGCTGACCAACTTTCCGAGGCAGTGCGCTTGAAAGAAAATAAAACGCGAAGTTATTTTAGGAGCGTTGTTGCGTCGTCGAAGCGCCTGAAATAAAATGTCTGTAGCTGTTACTGTACACGGGACTGATACCTCAGAGAGTCGGCTCAGCCTGCCCATAGGCAGGATCTGCACCGAGATAACTGAGCTTTTATTACAGATTCTCCTTGTTCTGTGTGTCACAGTTTGAAGTCCCACTGGTCCGGGCCCCGCGCGGCCCTTCGGCGGGCCCGTGCAGGTTGAATGGCCGTGTCGGCGAGCAGGGGCACAGCAGCAGCTGTCTGCGGGAGAACTGCTGCTTGCACCAGCTGTATTCATAGAGGCCAAAACGGGGATGGGAACCTGGTGGGCAATTTAGTCATTCTGTGTGCATATGAAAAACCTTACAGGATTGTTAGCAGGGTACAAAAATAACCACCTTCCTGTGGTATGTCTTCCTTAAAAAGAATGCCACCTCTGTCTTTGGGTGGGGGAGTCAGAAAGGGGAGCTGGTGCAAAGAAATACAGAGTAGACCCTTTTCCCTACTCATCAAAGAGTGCAGAGAAAGGCAGAATAAATTCCAAATGCTAAAATTCTTTGCTTTTGAGCAAGTTGAGCTGTTATCAATAATTAAAACAGGGAGGAATTTCTATTCAAAGAAGGGATTTATGCTCACACTAATCTTTTAGCTGCATAAATTACTGTTTATTTCTTCATTCTTAACAAGAAGAAATTTAATTTACAGCTTTAGCAAAATGAGTACTAAATGGTACTATTTCACAGAAACTATTTCAAGCTTTCCCTCAAGCTACCTCATAAAAGCTAATTCAAGCTTTTCTTGTCTCTGATTTAGCACATTTTATAGTCCATGCTAATTCACCAGAGGCCATAAGTATTTCATTATCTCAGAGCTAGCATTTGATTAATATGACCAGAATTATTTCACAAATTATTCTTAACTAAAAATTAGATGTGTTATATGAATTATTAAAAGAGAGAAAATAAATCAATTAAAAAGTTTGTGTTGAAATCAGTATTAATTCTAAAGATTTACATTATCTGAGCTCCTCTTACTATAAACCAAAAAAATAAGTAACTATCTGCTACACTAGATATAAACTACTTTTATTAAGGCTCCTGTCAGGTTAGTCCTCTACAAAGTCTACACTAAAAGCTTTACTGAATCTTTCCTCTGTGGAGATGCAATGGCAGTTGCATGTCCCACCAAGGGGAGAATTAGGCCAGCAAAATTTCCCAGACACTCTTAATTAAGAAGTTACTTTTGCCTGATGCAGTTTCATACCCCTCAGTTTGGTTTAGAGAGGGAGGTGCAAGTAAACCTGGCAGCCCGCCTGCTTTCCCAAGAGACTTACCATTCTCTGTACTCCGAGGTAACTTTTACAGGTCACTGTTCTTTCAATCACCAACAGGAAGTTAGAGTTGTCTTCCCCAAAGAAGTTTTGGTGAAACAGCAGTGGAGATTCTGTCTCTCACCAGCAGCCTTGGGATGGCAATCCTGCAGGTGTCTAGGAGGAAGACCTGGCATGTCCCCTGGCCAGCAAGCATGAAGCAGGCTTGCAAGGCACATGCATCCAGGCCTGTCTTCACAGTCACTAGCTGCATTACCTCTGTAGTCAGGAACAGCAGAAGCGACTGACTGAGTCTTCAATGAAGAAAATCAGAGCTCAAAAATTTAATCCGTAGTATACAGAGCAAAATTTAGTGAGTTCTTAAGATTTCTGGCTATTTGTATGCTTTGTTAAAACATGTAGATTATGTATTTATTTTATAATACTGCCACTATGAAACCCAAAGTACAATTTTTAAGTCCCACAATGCCAAATACTGTGCTGTGGAGAGTTTCAAAGAGACTCTGCAACAAACCTCCTCCACACCCTCCCATGTCTGGCTTTGAAGGGGAACATCTAAGGGCAGTGTTTGTGCCAAGATACATAAAGTGTTCCGTATGCGACTGGTCAAACTGCCAGGCTTGTCTCAGCTTGAGAGCTTCCAAGTTCTGCTTGTAAAGTAGAGCCCTCTTCTCTGAGTAAGCAGAGCACTTCAAAAATGACAGAGTGGCTGCAGCTGTCTAAGCTAACCAGTAGGCAAATGTAATTCGCAGTCATGCTGTCCTGGGCTGGAAAATTAAGTAGCTGCATAAATGTGACAGGTCAATGTTTTATGCAGCCCCTTCAAGTACAGATTAAGCCTCATCTGTGTAATACTGTGCTCAGAACTAGCTGTTCCTTTCTCCAGCACATTGCCAGCTTGCAACCAACAGTAAAGCAGAAAGGACCTTCTTTAGTATCTTCCCTGAGCGCAAAGTCCATAAGAAAAAGCTTTAGTGAACTTGGGCAGTTTGACCATTGAAAATTAAACTGCAGCACCAGCTAGAATGGCATTTATCTAGTTTCCATAATATCATAAGCACAGAGAGGGAGCCACCTCCTGCGCAGTCACCACTCTCGACACAGAGAGTTTTCTTGGGTTACTCTTTTCAAAGAAGGAATATTCTTATCCTCATCCAGAATTTAGACAGACAGTTTTTGTCATTATAAATACCAGGAACAAGCCAGTGCTTCATTACAGGCTGAGATACAGACCTGACAGGTACTTACTAAGTACTGTAATGAGTCACTGGTCTGGGTCTGTGTGGCTGGTGAGGGATCCTTTGGTGTTCAATTTCCAGCTCCGTGCTTGCAAGGGCTGTCTCCAGCTCCTCAGAGTAGCTTTTCAGAAACTCTAACAGGCACAAATGACAAAACAATTACATGAGTGTTATGGAGAACCGTGGGAGTTTTCTATGAGATTATAAGAACTTTATCCACTGCTGAGATATCCTAATAAGCTTTTTGAAACACTGCTGCCTCTTGGAGTTTTAGTGAGAACCAAATGATATAAACCTAGAGAGCCCTGGAACTGAACTAGCCCTTCCTCGACTCACCTAAGGGCAGCGCTAAGGGCTCTGCAGAGCATGGGCAGAAAAGGCAGCAGGCTGGACTCCTGGGTACTGCACGTGGAACACCCTGGTGACTTCTACGCCAGTTTGATCTAACATAGCTGTGCCAGCACAGTTATGTATTGCTTAAGCTATAAAAATAGTAGAAGATTTAAATCAAAACAGCAATCCAGACTAATGGCTTTTAGTCTGTAAAAATGCTAATTCTGTAAAACCACTTTTAAGATCTTAATTTGGGATTTAAGTTGTCTAGCAGTAAATTCATTGAAACTAATATAGCCTAGTGGAAAGGAAGCAACACAATAAATAATAAACTTGCATTTGTTCCTTTCCTTCTGGAAAGGTTTAACAAAAAAATAGATAAGAATCACTTTATCAGCTTCTGAAATGGTCCAACTCTGAAGTGCATTGTAATAACCATTCACCTCTGCACCTGAATGCCATAAAACAGATGATTATTGCAGCACCAAGGAGTTTCATTGTCCCGGTCATTCATTCAAACTTTTGGTCAACCCGGAGTTGTTTGGGAATTGTAGAATAGCTAAGGTTGATGGGCACATCTGGTGCCTTGAAAGGTTGTCTAGTCCAAACCCTGCTGCTCAAAGCAGGGTCAGCCAGAGTTCAGGACTGTTTTGAATATATCCAAGGATGAAGACTGCACCACCTCCCTGGGCAACGTGCTTCAGTGTTCAACCACCCTCCCAGTAAAAAAAAATAAATTATGTTTAAAATGAATGAGCCCTTGTAGTCTTGCAGCCCAGTGAAGATGTAGTCCGTATGAGCTACTGCTGCTCCATCAAAATTCCAGTCTTAGTGGTTTTTAGGTCCATCTCATGTGCTAGAATAGGCCCATATTTTTCAGCTTCCCTGTTAAGGTGGACAATGAATGTTACTCAGTTTTGTCATCATCACAAATTGTTTCCATATGTATATATACAACTGTTGTACAAAAGTTTAACGTTGTGTCAAAGAGTGTGTTCAGAGTATCACAGTTTTCTTCCTCCTATGCTGGTGGTTGTACTGTTTAGTACTATAATACTAGGAGATAGGCTAGTATGTTGTAATAATAGGGAATCCTGCAATTAGAACCAATATAATGGAGGGATCCTGGGGCTCTTTTTAACTGCATTTTTCAGATTTCACTGTTAGCAGTTGCTATTCATGAGACTGAAATTATTGAGACAAGTACATTCAGGTAGAAGTAAGCAGTATATGTAACAGAAAACTTGTCTGGTTTTCAGAATGAAAGTTTTTTTTTTTTACTTCTGAAGAATTGAAAAATAACAGCTAAACAGGACAATGTTAAAATTCTGCTTCTATACTTGTTAGTGTGCTTCCAATCCAGTGTTAAAGGTGTGCTGCTTAGCTGATTTTGGTCACATAAAGGTCATGCAGCATTTCTTCTATCCTCAGATGGCTTAACTGCTTGATAAGCAATCAAGTCTCTGTAGCTATTATTCATGGGAGGATGAATTAAAAATAATTTTCCATATACACTGAGCATTGTAAACTTAGTGTTTTCTTTCTTATATTTCACATAAACTTCTGAACAATTTATGCAAATCTAGATGGTGATCCTTAAATTTAAAATATTCTGACATGTTTTGGTTCTCTTTCAGCACATGGAAAAATCTATTATACATCTTGGACAGAAAAATCTTTTATTTAAATCTCTTAATAAAAAAGCTACCTACTTCTTTCTTTCTCTGTCATTCATATTTTTATCACTGGAGAATGTAAAGATATAAGTGAACCAATAGAGTGAACTTTAGTAGCTCACTGGTAGGCAAGAAAATGAACAGTGATACTGGTTTTGTTGATCATGAGTGTATTTGCCACAGGCCAAACCACTATAACTTTTGTAAAGCACAGTGGCAGGTAGCATTCAGGTATTTGTCCTGGTACTCAGAGGGAACAGCAGCACTTGCTGTCGTACTGAAGTTTTGCAGATAGCTGTTATCATGTAACAAATATGCTGTGCTAAAAAGGCAAAACTTACCTGAGTTAATCTCAAGGAACAGAGTTTTTAATGGTAAATGTATATTTACACACCCCATGTGCCTTTATCTCAGATGCATACACATATATGTATATAAGTACTTAGTTTATATTATGAGCCAGTGAAGGTAGTGAGTAGATTTCCTACATGTTTCATACTAGTAGTGCTTGATAAAACATACATTGTCAAGGCTATTACTTCTACTTCTTTAGGAGAATCTGTATTATGAGTATAAACTTGACAAAACAACTAATATGAAACTTGAATTTGGAAAAATCTCCTTTCTGGAAAAAGAAGTATGGGTGATGTTTTATTCAGGCATATTTTTTCATTTGGTTGGTTGAGAATATCTGAGTCCTCACTATATGTAATAATTTTCCAGGAAAGTGCATGTGATGTTTTTTCATACTAATGGAACATGGATTCATTGTAATATAGTAACTCTCATGATTCCTTTTTCAGTTGTTTATTGGGGCCATTTAAGGAGTGAAGAGCTTGCAACCTTGGCATGTTCCCTTTTCCTTACTGTACTTTCTGATCTGAAGTGTCAGTACCATTGCTAGGAATGCAGAATATTATGAGATTAGCTATAAAACTAACTAAAGCTCTGTTACCTTTGAGCAACTCTTTATTCATAAGAAGTAGTATCATCGAGCGCATACAGAAATGCACAGTGAAAAAAAAAAAGAAAGAAAAGAAGAGAAAATATAACAAGGAATCCAGAAAAACTAACAAACAAACAAACATTGATGGCATTTGATGTACAGAAGAGAAGAAATTAGCATGCTAGCATTTATGTATGCACTGCCCTGGGTGGGTGCTTCTGCTAAGAATCTCCTCCTGGTAATTGCTTACACTTAGATATAAATTAAAATGCTTTATTTTGGAAATATCTAAATTTAATGTTTTGACACTTTCAGTCTCAAACATCTTTCTCATTTAAAATTATTTCCCAAATCCATCCCATTTTCTGGATTTCTCAAAAAAGTGTTTGGCAATTTTGATAACTTTACTTGTTTTTTTCTACCTTGTCCTTGGAGAAATTATTGGAAATCACCTAGGAACTTGTCTTGTTATTTAGGGCAAATTGCCACTTAGATATAACAGAGATCACTATATAAGTTCAACGCAGCTACCAAAGCCAAAGGCCTTACAAGAGGGAAGGGCAGATATTCTTTGAACTATAGATAGAGAAAACAGGAGTAGGCAGCAGGCATCAGTTACCATTCTGCAATATGCTTGAATAGAAATAATGTAATAATGAAATACATGCTGTTTCTAAATTACTCAGAGAATTAGTAGTAGGCAAGGGGAAGTATTTTCTTCCTTCTTCATAGCAGTCAGCACTGTGGAAAGAAGAGCAAGAGAAATAAAATCTATAACTTTAAAGGTCATGGTGATTTTACAGAGATTTCTTCTCTGGCAGGTAGTACAGTACAAAAATCAGAAGTACAGCTTGAGTGCCATTCAGTGTTAGAGCTCCCAAGGAGGAGTAGAGGAAAGGGGAAATTGCTCATAGTTGCCACTGGTAATTTTTGCTTTGTTTTGTTCTATTCTATAATGGCATTTGTGTAATTTGGTCAATTATATTTTTTCACTGTCACCTTAATTGATTTTTTACAGCAAAAGAATGACTGAATGTATAGTTTGTCTTTGTGGAAGGGGAGGGAACTGTTAAATATCTTCATCAATGTCACAGTAGGATCAAGTGCACTCTCAGCACATTTGCAGATGACACCAAGCTGAGTGGTGCAGTTGACACACCAGAGAGACAGGATGCCATCCAGAGGGACCTGGAAAAGCTTGAGAAGTGGGCCCATGTGAACCTCATGAGGTTTGACAATGCCAGGTGCAAGGACCCGAACCTGGGTTTGGACAATCCTCAGTATCAATACAGGCTGCAGGATGATGGGAGCGAGAGCAGTCCTGCAGAGGACTTGGGGGTATTGGTGGATGGAACGCTGGACGTGAACCAGCAATGTGCACTCGCAGCCCAGAAAGCCAACCATATCCTGGGCCACATCAAAAGAAGCATGCCCAGCAGGTCAAGGAAGGTGATTCTGCCACTTTACTCCGCTCTGACACTTGGAGTACTGTGTCCAGCTCTGGGCCCCTCGGCACAAGAAGGACATAAACCTGCTGGAGTGGGTCCAGAGGGCCACCAAAATGATCAGAGTGATGGAACACCTCTCCTATGAAGACAGTCTGAGAGAGTTGGGGTTGTTCAGCCTGAAGAATAGAGGACTCCAAGGACATCTTATTGTAGATTTTAGTACTTAAATGGGGCCTATAAGAAAGATGCGGACAGTCTTTTTGTCAGGGACTGTTGTGACAGGACAAGGGTTAATTGTTTTAAACCAAAAGAGGGGAGATTTAGACTAGATATAAGGAAGACATTTTTTACAGTGAAGGTGGTGAAGCACTGGAACAGGTTACCCATCCCTGGAAACATTCAAGGTCAGGTTGGATGGGGCTCAGAGCAACCTGATCTAGTTGAAGATGTCTCTGCTCTCTGCAAGGGAGGGGCTGGACTAGATGACCTTTAAAGGCCCGTTCCAACCTGAACCATTCTATGATTCTATTTCAATGAGCTGCATTTCTTGGCACTTACACAGTACCTTTCCTACTCTAAGCTATTTGCCTGGGGCTGCTCTGCAGGGCAGGAAGGGGGAAACATCCTTACTTGGAACTGCTATGAAATATTAAGCATTTGTTTATATGTCTTACTTGAAGGAGGTTATTCTTCCTTGGCTTCTGCTTTTCTCCAGAATAAAAATTGCGTACAATGTATATAACCTTGTCATAGGTGATGGATCAGTATTAGTGTATTGGGACTCTATCATACATATATATTTATATATATATATATGAATAATTTATTATATAAAACAAATTTATGTTCTGTATTTATAGAAACATATTATATATATAAAACACTAGCATGATTCAGCCTGTGCACTTCTCATCCTGTTGTGACATGCTAGTGCAATGTCTGTTCCTCTCAATTTGCTTGTACTAGTATGTTCAAAGGGGAATGATCCAAAATGCAACTCTAACTGTTGTTGTTATGGGAGGAAAACCTTGCAACACAGGTTTAAAACCCTTTCCATTTGTCAGATATAGGCGGGGTCTTTTTTGTTTTAATAATTTTTTAAGTGAAGTCAATGCTCCTTCATTACCTCCAGGAGCTATAATGCAGAACAGCTTTCCTCGTTATAGAAAAAAACCCTGCTGCCATGCATACAGAATTTACAGAATCTAGGCATTTTGCTGTCACAAGAATACCTCCTTGAGGCAGGGAACATGGTTTCTTTTCCTTCCTTGCAGGAGCTGAGAGGGTGTCCTGGGAATTCATCGTACTGCATTTCCAGTATCCAGTACTCTTTTTTTTTTTTTTTTTTTAAAAACATAGCTTCTGGCCAAGTAGGCAGGACGTTGGAACACATGAACCCTGGTCTAACTCTTAATGGTTATTTTTATGTGCCTGTAACCTCAGCTAGCTCAGATCCTGCTAACAGTGCCAGTGTGGCAGCCCCTCAGGAATGGGCTGACCAAGCTTTTGCAGAGTGTGCTGATCTCTGCAATATGTTCCTGGCTCCCCAGCAAGTGAACTCTAAGTGAGCTTGTGTTTGATGACACACACAAGCTGATTACTCCCTATGAAATACCAGCAAAACTGGGAATGTTCTGAAATGTAAGAACTAGTGTCCTCAAGACCCTGCTGAGTTGCCCTTGTCTCTGGGCGGAGTGCCACCAGCCTGTGGCTGTACTTTAAGGAAATTGTCAGTGTTGAGGCACACATGGAGCTTGTTCCCTTCTTCCAAGGGCAGGATCTGGGCTGCCTATTCCTTGCACAGGCTCAAGGAGAGCTAGAAGGTGCTCTCAGGCAGGGAAACAGAACTTTGCAATTTACTGGCTTAAGAGATCTCTGGTTGTATATAGTGATATCAGATAGTTTATTTGTAATAGTCTTGCCAGCTGCACTTTACTGTTCATGTCATTGAATTAACTGATGATTTTGCAACTTTACCTAGTCACATTTATGCATCCTTTTAGACAACAGTCACAACCACCCCAGTAGCAGGATTTTTTGAGAAGCTATTGAAATTAGCTTTTTTCTTATTCTTAGATCCTTTGATAGTGTCACTACTCTCAGATTAACTTGAGAGAAATTCTGAAATGAGTTGCAATTCTGGAACAAACATTCATTTTCTATTTGGTTCAAGCTAATACAATATGATGTTGTACTGCTGTTGCAGTTTGTTGTATTCCAGAAATCTGTATAGAAAAGCAGAGCTTTCCTAGCGGTTGTTGTACCAGGTATTTTTTTCTTGGTCTCAGCCTTGAAATGAGTTTGGTTTGAAGGAGTTTTTGTTATCTTGGATAGTGCTAGTAAAAGTTAGATATAGGGTTTAAGACTGGACTAATGCCAGCGCATATGAATTATTTAAAAGGAGCAGATTTTTACTGTTTTTTGCAGTTTATAATCCAGGTAGCTAATGCCTTCAAATGTAAACATTAAAAGGATGTTCTCTTTTCAGTAATGTTCTATATATTAGAAAGTTTAGATATTCACAGGTGCAATTAAACTTTCCAAACCCAAACAGATTTCCTGACCACAAACTTTTGTTTCTGTTCCAGCTTTGTCCTTCTTCCTTTGTGTTGTACTTTGGAGCAATGTATTTACTGAATGGACAGTATCATTATGTTATTGCATATGGAAGACGAAAGGGAGCAGGATAGGGTCTTCACATTTCATAGATATTTGGAAATTGTGAAAATTTGAGTTGTTTATTTCTTTGTTTGTTTAGGGTTTTTTCCAAAATTAGCAGTCTGTTCTTGTGTTTTAGAAATTCCTCCCTGACAGGACATTACTGTTACCTGGATAATCATAAAGTAGTTTGCAACTAATATTTCTACATCTCTAACATTCAACTCTTAATAAGCTTATGAGAAGACTAAGTTCTGTTCTTCCCAAGGGAGTCTATGTCTGCAAGGATTTACACAAATGAAGCCAGACAAAGTTGTGCAATTACATTTTCAAGCACTAGCTAATAGTTTGCAAAATTTTTCTGACTGTTGATATACTTGAAATATATGTGGCCAGTATCTTCCAGATTTTTTCTTTCTTGTTCTCAGTATTGTAAATGGTTCTGAACAGATAATTCATATGTACCTCTTTTATATATATATGTACATTTTTGTGTGTGAATCTGAGCAACAAAGTTGAGCTCATTTCTGAGCAATGTGTCTCAAGGACTCAAAATAGGAAATGCCACACAAGCACATTCATGATCCAGCTACTTGGCTGTCCTCTTGTCCAAAATGGCTATGGCCAGATGCATCTTGCAGAAGTCCAAAGAACCTCCTCTTCCCTAATAACTAGAAATTATTTTAAGTGCTAAAAAAAAAAGAGAAATACAATTTTTATGTAATTTGTCCATGTTTTACTGTTTTCTGAATGCCATGTTCTTGTTCTAAATAACTGCCTATTGCAATGAATGCCACAGATTCATTGTGGGAGTGGGGGTGGGGGTGGAGTGGGGTGGAGTCATCTTGTTCCATACCTTCTATGAGTTTTTCACATTTCTCTGAGACCCTTAATCATTCTGCAGTGTGTTTTTTGAGATGGCTACATAAGTACTGCACACAGTATCCCAGATAAAGCAACAGCATTGTTTTGCCATCATATGTAGTATGTAGTAATTTTCCTACTATCCTGCACATGTTGTAACATTATTTGGTTTTTTCCTGTAGCAGTATATAAAGAGCAGTGTCTTACTGAGTTGTTCACAACAATTTCAAGTTGCCTTTTTTTGCTGCTAATTTTAAACCTTGCAAGCATTTCTTTCCTATGTATAATGTTTTGCATTTCTGGACCCTGAACCTCACTAGTCAGCCTGTCCTGCTTGCTTAGTTACCTACTTTCTCCTGAAATTTTACACTTCCATTTTCAATTATATTGTCAGATATTCAACCAGATATAAATGTGGATCTTACTGGGGTGAAACTCCACTGATTATCCCATGAACATTTTCTAAAAATAGACATGATACTTGTTACTTCCAGTTCTTTTTGCACATAAGTGGTTTTTAATGAAGGACTGTGTACTCTTAACAGATCAGCCTGTTTATTCTGAAGCTCTTTCAGCATTCTTGGATATTCACCATCTGGGCAGGTTGACAACTTGCTAACATACTGCTGTCGCTATCCAGGCCTTCAAACAGGAAGTGAGAATGGGTCAGAAAGTCCTTTTTCAATTGGGATAATTCAGTAGGAAGTATAAAGTAAGGCTGAGCTGAAAACAACTTTTGAGAATTCAAAAATCAATTTGATGAATGGGAGATTTAGAACAGTAACATAATTATTGCCATCATCCACTTCAGTTTATTTGGAGAATAAATAAACAATTATATGAATATAAATATGCATATTGGGGGAAAATTGCTTTCTACTGTAACAAATTTGAAGACAAGTATTATACTGGCATAACTAATCAGAAAAATTCAATGTCTCAAAGCGCAAAGACAACACCACTTCTGTACAGCACACTGGAGGTCTTTGTAGCTATAGTTCATTTCAGGAAAATTCCTGAATAGGAATAGGGTTAGGTTGGCCTCTGAGCACTTTGTTTAAGTGAACTATAGACAGAGACATGTCTGTAACACCAGCCATTAGAATTCAGAGTCATCAGTAATGAAAAAAAGTTGCTATTAGCAGTAAGTTGGGCAGTGTACTGAAGCTTGGTCTTGAACTCCTCAAGACCTCAATATTTATCAGTTTGTTCTCAACCACAAAAACACGTTTAGCCATTCTAATCAATAGGAGTCTAAATCACAGCTTTGCTACCATGCTAAGGTCTCCAGATCAGCAGGTATGAGAGGAGAAGGCTTGCAGGCATATGAAAGGTAGCTGCGAGTGTTTGCAATACGTGTTAACAAATTGGAGAGAAAACCTGCTAGGCAGTGGGGGAGACATTAACAGCTGAGTGAATTGAGCGGGTTTGCATTTTCCATCTGCTGAACCTGGCTTAACTTCTGTCCTACCCTGGCAGGGCCCTGGCCCTTTCAGTGGGCGGTAGCCAGCTTACCGCTCCATTTGTGTCACCACTGTTGAGATTGATGTAACAGAGAGATGTCAAAAGGAAAAACTGCCAGAAATAAAAATCATGGATGTAGCATGTTAGGTTTGTAAGGTTGTTTGCTATGTTTTGCAAAAACAGGGTGATCGTCTGGATTTTCAGGGGTCCCTGCTGAGGAGGAACACATTATGTATTTCACAGTAAGGAAAATATCTCCTTGAAAGGGAAGACTCGTGGACTCTTGAGACTTGCTGTGGGCTTATATAGTGTCTCTAGTTGTAATATTTTGGACGTGTTGACTTCTCTGCTTTCTTTTGGTGCTATTATCAGTAGTGTTTATCAACAGTCTGAGGACTGTTTGTTATTTCTGTGGTTTAAATATTCTTTATTTTTCATTTAATCCTAACACAATATATTGTAATGCTCTTATACATAAAATAGCTGTTAGACATTTAGCTTCTCACTAGAACATATCAAAGCATATCAGACATATCATTAATTATACTAATAATAGTTTCACATCCTCAAGTGTACTTTGGATGGCTGTTATCACCCCTTAAAATACTGTTAAAAGAATAAAAATAAGAGAATTAAGAGACTTTTTAATTAAAATGCAACTCTAGACCAATGATACAATTTGTCGCAATTTCTGTTTGTTTGTTCACCTTACAGAATGAGATTTTTCCCTACTGGATTTTCTTCTTAGTAGGAAGAGTGCATTTTGGAATATTTTTTCAATGAAAAATAAGTAGAAACAAAAAACCTGAGAGTTCTAGACATTACAACAGACAAAGAAAAAAAGCTACACGTGGTCTAATATAAGATATTCTGAATGTATTTGATATATCCCTTCCAGAGTAGAGAAGTGTATATTCTTTTATATTTGTACTCCATTAAAAATATAATTAAGTAGTTGTAGGAATACAATACAATTCCATTGTATTGACATTTTTTTCTGTCTTAGACATTAACATGATTAAGCAGCATGAAGGATCAGCAGAATCCATTAATAACCTTCAATACCATCTTCTGTGATACTTTTAGTACCTTACATACTCTGTTGCTCATAAACAAAACAATTAAGGAGTTTAGAATAACCATTACAACTGCAGCAGACAACCAGGCAGCCACAAGTAACATAGACTTTGCTGAAAGAAATGGATTCTTTTAAACAAAGTGTAAAAAAGGTTCTATTTTAGTTTTTGTCCAAAACTTCCACTGATACCAGAAGGAATACTGAGCAGAGAACCAGGACAGAATATGGCCTTATGCTCAGAGAAGCTGTTAAAATGCCCAGTCTCTGAAATTAGGAAGAAACAGCATAGGGAGCCACCTAATGAGCCTTTACACCATTCTACATTAAGGATTATGAATTCTGTTCTAAAAATACCCCAGTTCCTTATGTGGTGCAATGAAATGCTATACTTGCACGATAAGAAACCGGCTGTAGCCCATGTGAATCTCTACCTGACATAAATTGACTAGAGAAAGGCATTTTCGAAAGATAATAGATTTAGATTCAGCATTTTATAGTGATTAGTTGACCTTCTGAAAATGACATAGGCATTAAGAACTTCCCAAATCATTAGTGCTCGACTATAGGTAAAATTTCCTGAAGAAACAACCTAACTGATAACACAGTTGCATACTTCAGCAGATTAACCCAGTAGATCAATCACTCACCACCCTCCACTGTACTGTGGCTACTTTTACAGGTATTGTGAATGTAAAATTCTAGTGAATCACACACTTCCAGGCTTTTAAACTCTTCCTTCAAACCCAGGAGTAACAGTGAATTCCCATAAATCCATCATAATATTTCAGAATAAATTAACTCAGGAAAACGATCATAGCACTCCTATAGCATAGGGCACGTAGCTGCTGGCTCTGAAACATAATTCCATGAAATATAACCTACTCAAGGTTACAATTGTGAGGCAATATATTGGGGTATAGTGTTTGTAAATAAATGTTGGTAGCAGATTAGCAAGGTTATCCAGCTCCACTTAAACTCAGCCATATATCCATAATATATCCATAATGAGAAGGAAACATACCCATTATCTATATAATTTGATAGAGAGTGCACGTAGGCAAGTGTAATGGGAGAAATCTGATCAAAATCAGTGCACATAATTCAATAGGACCTTAAGTAAAAGACCGAAATGAAAGACAAGATGAAGTAGAAAACACTTCATGATTTGCTAGTAGACTGGAGATCGGTTCTTGACTTTTCATTTCATTCCTTTGCCATGCAAGGTGGATTGAAGAAAAGATGGACAAACTGAGGTGGTAAGCACAAATGTGCAACCAATATTGAGAAATAATAAGAGAGATTATTTGGGTTCATCTGGGGTAGGAAATCATGCTCTTATAAAAACTAAAATTTATAAAGGAAACCTGTCAAGCAAGTGATGATTTATCAAGATGATTTTTGGAAATTTTATTTATTTATTAAGAAAAAAAAATGAAGTTTTCAACTGTGAAGTATGTTTTAAAATCTTTCTAGTCACACTGTAAATAGTTATGGAATAGGTGGTTATTAAGCCAAATACTGACCAGTGCATAGGTGGCTATGGACAGAGAGGCATCAGAAGAATTAACTTATTAGAGTAGTATTGTTCACATGGGAGTTTTTTAATTTCTATTTTCTTTTCAAATAACATTTAATATAAAAAAACTCTCTTCTTTATTACAGAAGCATACTGTTTAGGATTGGCTTCTTAAAATATATATTGCGTGTCTTTTTTCTTAATTATTATTTTTCTGCTGCAGGTGCTCTCAGTAGCACTGTAAGGCTCTGCCAGTTTGGGGGGTCTCTGTGAGTCCTGGGAGCAGCCAGCTGGCAGGACCAGCTTGTGTGATTAACTGACATGTATGGTATGGTAAGTCTTATTTGCCTATCAACATCTATGAAAGTTAGAAGTGTTACAAATGTGTATAAACATACACAGGGTTCATGTGTATATTTTAGAGATGGCACCGGATAACTTCAAGTGAAGTGCAAAGGTGTCTAAAACCAACTTAAGCTCTCTTCCTGAGTTGCACCAAATGATCTTCATCAGCAGTAAGTTTCTCACAAGTGATGCACTAGCTATATGTAAACAAAAACTGTTTTAAATTTGAGTTTTAATAGATTTTCATGCCAAATTCAGACTTGGCATAATTTAATACATATGGGTAGCTTTCCGGGAGTGGCATATACTACACCAACTGAATTTGTCCTACAACATTCAAAGCTCCCTGAATTTCAAAAGTATCTGTTACTAAACTTCATTGCAGGATAGTGAAAAAAAAACTGACTTCACATTCAGCAGCTTCATTCATAATCATGAATAAATTAATTAAAGATTAAATAATTGTAATTATAGTGGAAAGACTTGACAAGGACACACAGAATTCATGCAAGTGATGTGTGACTTCAGATATAGAACTGATGCTAGCTGAAAACTAAGCTGTGCTTTTAGCTTTCAGCACACTAACAGACCCAGTGCTATATCAGAGTTTTGTTTTGTGCTGCTTCAGCATGAGGCGGAGAAAGACAGACCTTTACATTGTCTTTTATTCTGTTGATTTCTTTGTAAATTTTCAGAAATTCAGGTATTTCCAGCTATACACAGTACAAAGCCCCATCCTACAACAGGACCTGTATAACTGAACATTTTTTTCTGAATGGAGGCCTGTTTAAACCAGTGAAGCTTTACATAAATGCAAGGATATGTCCAGGTGATAATCTACAGGATTGGGGTTCAATGCTGTATTTTTATCAAGAACTTCTTGTTATATGTAAAACCCACCTGATCTTTGATATTGTGCGTCTTCCATGTGGTACAACACTGCATTGGACAATATGCCTTCTTGGGTTTATTTTATATGTGTATAATATATACACAAATTAAAAGTATCACCTGCAAATAATATTTGGAATGTGAAAGACACAAAATGTAAACATTTTATTTGGCAGTTGTTTCAAACAGGTGAATAAATAAATGGAAAAGTACATCTTAATATTCTTTATAGCAACAGATGCAGTTGCACACATATTTACATATTGTGGATGCAAAGAACAGTTAATTTCATTTCCTTTTGTTAAAAAATGCAACTTCCAACACCACTAGACTTGACAATTAAAGATGAAGACACTAGTAATACTTTGTTCTAGCAATCTCAACTTTTAAAGGCATTCATTTGGAAGTAAGATAAGAGAGTCATCATGCATTTAGTTCATTTTGTCCACTTACGGTAGAAAGTCTGATGTAATCTCAAAATTATGAGTGTCATGCGCTTAAGTCAACTATGACATGTTTATAAATCAATGTAGTTCCCTTAAAACTTGAAGCAAAGAGAAAATCTCGTTTATCGATGGAGACATGTATGAAAGATCTTGGTGCCTGTACGTTTAATTCTTGAAACTTCACAAATTTTGCCTTTTCAGCATCCCAATAATAGACTTGAGTGAAAGAATAATCACTTCCAAGAATGGCATATTGATAATTACTTATCTGAAGCGGCTGGAATACCATTGACCCTCGGGATGGCATCCTTTGTAAATCCAGAAATGCTGAACCACCCCATTTCATTACTTTAGAGTCCCCAATAAATCTTGTTAAGCAAATGTATACATCCTCTTTCACTTTGAAATGTTTCACTGCATATGCATCTTCCATATCTTGGATATCAAAACGCTTAACAAATTCATTTGTTCCTTTGTTCCATTGATATATTACAGGTCTTTGGGAACTACTTGACAGAATTAAATGTGGTTTGCCAGATATTTCAAGATACTCCACATCGGTATCTCTGTACCAGGCATGCAGAGACTGATGGGAATAAAATCCATTCCCATTCCATTTGTAAACCGTGGTGAAACCAGCTTTTGAACTGTCTGCCACAACAAAATACCAGTCTTCAGCAATCCTGAAAGTTTCAATGTCATTGGGTTTTCGGATTTTAAGGATTTCAATATCTTGAATTTTTATAAACTTATTAGCAAAAATATCTCTTTTATATATGTGGGAGCCTCCAAACAGCTGTGCGACAATGACATACAGCTGACTCTCAATAACTATAGGTTTACACACAACAGTTGAAGTACCTATAAAAAGAAAAGTAAAAGACAGGGTTAGTATCACTTTTTGGATCAGCTGTTGTAATGTTGTTTGTTGAGCAGTGTTCATACCTGTAATGTTGTCATAATTCCTGAACATCACTTCTACATGGTCCCATTCAAGAAAGATGCATTTTCCAGTAAAAGGCTGAGCAATAACCACATGTTCATCATTCATGTATGAGAAAGTGTCTACTGACAGAGATTGGTATGGCAGGGACTGATAAACTTCAAATTCTGCAAAAGTGCATACAACATATGATAATTACAGACATACTTTCCATATTGTACTGAAAAAAATCTGCTTAACAGATACCAACTTATTAAAAATTACAGTATTTCATCACTAGTCAATTTTCCCATTGATAAAGGAGTATTTCAAATTGTTTTTCAATCTTTATCAATTAAAAGAGGTGATGATTAATGTCCCAGTTCTCAAAATCCTTATATAGCATATTAATGTCTGAGTAGAAGCTGCAATGTAAGCCCCCACTCCCAAGTGATTTGTGTGTCAGACTTACACCTGCACAGAATTCATATTGATTTTAGTGGAAGTTACATTCAGTATACAGACTTCCTGCAAAAATAGACCCTAGAATAAAAAAGATATATAGCTTTGGCTTTAATTTAACAAGATTAAATAATTTGAAGCACATTACCTGTTATAATGCAATCAAATTCTTTCGGAGAGAGGCTATTGATTTTGCGCTTCTTATATTCTGGTGGGCTTTCACAGTAAATATCTTCAACTGTTGCATTGGTGCTGCCCAGCCATTCCACTAACCACTTGAGTTTGCAGTCACAGTTAAATGCATTGCCCCTAAGATCTCTACAACAAATAAATCATGCATTGAAAATAAGTAGTCAGCTGATGTATTCCTCCATCCAGTATAGTAAGAAACTGGGCTCTTGTTAAATATGTGTCCTCTTGCTTATTCTCAATTGAGGCCTTCCTGGCTTAATTTGTCCTGAGCCATAGTTATGTCTATATCTCATACCAGAACCCCCACAAATTTAATAATATTAAGGTAATCAATGAGAACTTAAAATGATGATCATTAGGAATTTTTTTTTTCTCCAAGTTTACAGGTGCACAAAAACCTACCAAACTGTTGGCCCCATATGTCGGAGGTTTGTTTCTTTTGGACTACCTTTTCTCAATAGGAACATTCTAGATAACAAACCTGATGGTCAGTCAGTCAGTATTTGCTACCTCATTTAGATATACTCATTTAGGGCTTTAAGAGACACGAGCAAAGAAGTTCTGTTTGAGTCTTTTACAGCTGTCTTCAGTCAGATTTCAGATCGTATATACAGGAACAGGCAAGCGCCAAGACCAGACTGTGTAGCCACCTGGCCATGATCAGTTATGCCAAGTAATGCTACCAGATACACTGACCATCTCCATATCTATTACTGCACCTCTACACTATGAATTCAGCCCACCTTGTTAGTACAGAGAGCAGGCAAAGGATGTTCTGTGTTCATTATCTGAAACCAGGTGAACCAGAATTTGGTGTGTTGTAAACAGGGCATATTTCAGTGAAGCAACTATAGGATTTTTCTGTTTATCTAGATTTTGTATTTTTACTGGTAGTTACAGGTCATGTTTTGTTTTGGTTGCAACTAAATTTAATATGAGATATGGTACTTAGACACGTGTTTTTGTGATAAAAGATAGCCTTCCCAGAAATTACTTGCACATAGAAATGATATTCCATTAAGTATCTTCCACACTTCCCTCATGCCATGCTCTCTCATGCATCCCTAAGGATACTTCTTTCTTATTCACTAAGTCTTAATGAACGTGCAGCTCTCTTACATAACTACTGACAATATTACTTATCTTCATAACTGGTGGAATATTCAAAACTAAAGCAAATTATGAACAAAAGTAAACAAAAAACAAGCCTACCCATATTAGGTAGTCTCTACCCAGTAATAAGATCCCATTACTGGCTATCACTTTGAATGGTTACTGAGAATGTCCTTTAAAATAATCCCTTTATATTTTTAGTATAATTAATAGATTAATTAATTGCTTTCTTACACATTTGTTAAAGAATCCAAGCCTTTGAATATGTCTTTCGGAAGCGATTGGAGATTATTATTTGCAAGACTCCTGTAAAAGAAAACATTTCAGTATCAGTGCTAGTTCAAGAAATTACACATTTTTGCAAGGTGTAATACTGTGTGGGTTTTTTTTCTTAAGGTAAAGAACCCTGGTATTCTCCAGTATTAGTTCTAAAAGATTGCTTTTAAGAATAGCTTTCACTTTTTGACTTTTTCTTCCGCTAAAATGCCATGCCTCCTTCTGCTTTCTGACTCTTCAGCAGCCTTGCAGCATTTACACCACTTCACTTAGCAGGGCAAAAAGTTGCAATCGCCTCTGGTGTTTTGCCAATACCATTATTTAAAAACAATTAGTCATGGTTGGATCTACTGATGTTTTCCTTATGAGATACCAATACATGATGTTCATATTACTGCAATTTCCCCGCCTGCTTGTATCTCTTCTGAAAGGAAAATCTTAATACTAGGTTTCATTCCATTGGACTTAGGTTTAGTTCATAGTTTTTGGAAATATGCAGTAATAGACAAGAAATTGCCGATCAGCATGAATTTCTTTCCTGGAATGTGCCTCTGTGTGTGTGAGTACGTATGTATGAGACCAGCAAAAAACTGCTGTCAATTCCCAATTTTTAATGTTGGGAAAACTTGTTTAAATTCAGTGAGCATTCTAGTTAGTAAAAATGACAAGGAAATGTGAGTAGGCTTTGAACAAGCAATATATTACATTTCAGTCAGACACGTCTGTGTGAGTCCACCAAAGAACTGGCTTCTCTGAGATGTTACTGAGGGCATGACAGGAAAAGAATAATGTAGGGTATATCTTATGCCCCTGTTGATCATCAAAGTTATTTATTACTTATGAGAAGAAATGAAAATAGAAAAAAAACATTCTAGTCTAAGATCCCAGTTAGAATCTGTAGTTAGTAATACTTAGAACCTCTTCTGTTTTCGCTTGTAAACATAGAAGTTATTTATTAACTACTAATTTTCTAGCCAAGCAAAGCCACTTAGGCATATAATTAAATTCAAGAACAGGCCCAGACATACCAGATCTGCTGCCTCATTTAAAATTAAATGTTTGCCTTATCAGGAGTAGTAAATATGGGATGATGCCATTAGTCCATTCTGACTCACCACTGTCAAAGTACATCTGATTGTAACACTGTTTGGTGTATGTATCACGTGTTTCATTTATGCTTAATTTTATGCTCCAGAGCAATTCTTTAAAAGCCATGGGAATATGATTAACAGAAAAATTTACACAAGGTTTACACATTTGCCAATTTTTGGATGAAAACTATGGATTTTACATTCCACTGTTAAAAAGCATACTTATATATTAGAAAACACTGCCTTGCCTAGAAGGTGCTGTACATAGTATTTGTTTTATAACAAGAGAGTAAAGGTTGAATCAAACATGCAGTTAAACTTATGGCCACAGTTCTGAAAGAAATGCAATCAAAATTATATATTGTGCATAGAAATTATTGTCCAGTCCTAACTGTAAGATTTTTGATGTCAAATTAGTAAATTAGTTTTTTAAAATGCTATTTTCTTTAATTTTTCTGTTCTTAAATCTACTCAGAGCAGAAAATAAATTGTGTTACATAACAATAAATACTAGATAGCTCTGGTTTTTACAGTAAGGATGCACTATAATTATCAAAGCTAACTGCATTATAAAAATACAAATGTTTGGATAGCTTCCTTCACTGCAAAAGTTATGTTGTGAAAAGGAAATGAACAGGATAAATAGAACAAAGTTCATCTTCCCCTCTAGCTCCATGGAACTCATTTTATGCTTACTTAGTATGCTTCTTTTAAAAATATTTTATGTACACAAGTAATCTCCTGTTTCTTAAATGAGAAATGCCTCAGGGTGCCAAATTATTATTCTTAACACATATGTGCAACTTTCCCCAAAAGGTAGGGAGTGGTTCTGCAAACAGATTAAACTAGTCACATTCTGTGGTTAATGAACCTGCCTTTGCAGTCATTTTCTGCAGATTTCTCATTGTCTTCATGAATAGCAGTCCATGAGCAATAGCAGCATGATGCAAAAATCTATGTCCCAAAAATGTACATGCAAGCACATGGAAACTACAGTGGCTCCTCAAATGTGGGTCAATCTTTTGCGCATGTTTTCTCTTACAAAACTGCTGAAGCATCCCCAGAAACCAACATAACAGTCAAGACAAGATGTTACTCTTGGACTGTATGCTCTGTGGAGAAGAAACTGTGCCTCCTTCTTTGTTAGGAAAGCGATTTGCTCACTGGCAGCAACAGCTACTAAATAAGTAAATGAATATGATAAATAATGTACTGGACTCATTTGTGAATATAAAGCTATTCATGTGCACAAATATTTTGAAGATAGGGCCCCAGTTACCAGCCTTATGCAATTATCTACCTTTTTTAACAATACTATAATTGTGCCTATACCTCTCATATGGATTTTTATGGGATGTGCACAGCCTGTTTATATAACTTTTTCCTCCTTCTTTCTCTTTCCTCAACACAAGTAGTCACAGTAGACTTGGTTTCAGCCAGCTGTGAGTCTTGTCTGTTCTGGCCAAAAAGGGAAGACTGAAGTGGTTTATGGTACATTTACTGTGTGATGAAGGATGTGGTGAATTGCTATTCAACTATTATATTTATGCATTAACTATTTAAAAGGGAACCTTTGCTTTCTCTCCTCTGCCAAAATATATGAAAGAAAAATTTAAATGACCCTGTTTCGAAACCCTCTTGGAGGTTATTGTGTTAAGGCCAAAAGGTCAGAATCCACTCCCCTGCCTATGACACCCATTGCAAGATATATGCTTCAGAATACAAATGCTCAGAGCTGGGTATAAACTCATGCCAGGCACACCCCAGAATGTTTAGCCTCCTTTTCTTAGAGTATTTTTGTAGTTTTGTGTGTTTTCTTACAGTACATATTGTATTTTCAATAAATTTTGTCAGTTGCTAAACCAGAATTATTTCTAAAAGATAAACTTGATATAAGATAAGAGACAAAAGCCTGCCTAAAAACTCTTGCTAGCTCAGAGTATGAGGATGCTACTCTTGTTCTTTGCGGTGGAATGTTAGAGGTATTAATTGCCAGGGTACGTTTCACCTGCTGAGCACAGGTGAGCAATGCCTGCGCTGGGGGGAGCAGGGGCAGTGTTGCTCCAAACAGCCACATCAGATCCAGAGTGTCCTTGACTAATTTCCCCTCTTGACTAATGCAGCAAGGGGTCTGCAGCATGGCAGAGGGCAAGGGCTGGCCGTGCTTCCGGGATAGCTGAAGGACTGAGCAGCAACACGAGGAATGTAAAGCAGACACAGGTATCTATGTGTGACAGATCCCGACTGAGGGACGCTCTTACTCATGTGCAGGAGAGGACAGGGTGCGGTGCAGGGCTTTGAAGCCAAATCTGCTGGAGTCTAAAGGCTGCTATGTGCTACAGTTAAGAGGAAGAAGTAGATCTGCAAGTGATAATAAATACATCTTGTAGCAACTTTCTATTTAAAATTGTTCTGGGTGGGAATTTTCAAATTTGATTTGATCAAATTCTGCTGGATATGGTTAGTGGCTGAAGTGACACAGGTACAGACAGTGATGGTCTGTCCCAGGAATGGCTGTAACATTCTCCTGGATCCACGCCAAACTGGGCTACCTGGGAAGAGGCGTGTGTCCACCCCTCAGCCTCTCACCACCGTGGCACCTCAGTGCTCACCGCAGCTCCTACCTTCCTCCTCTCCAAGTCAGACTGGGACTCATCTTGTCAGTGCCAAGCTTCCAGACCCATCCTGCTTTCTCCCTGCTCCTACATGCTCAGCTGGAAATCTCCAGTGCTCTGAGTAGAGAAAGTAAGGGAGCTACTGCCAAACATGTACTGCTTAGAAGCTGTTTGGGTCCTGGCCTTCTACACATACCACAGTTTGGAAGTCTTTGGTGGAAACACAAAGATTAACATTCTAATTAAATGACTATTAATGCCACTTAAACAAATGTCAACAGCTATATATCAAAATATGAAATTCAACAACACAGTGGTTCAGTTACTATATTAAATATACCAAGTAATATATTCAACCACTTTACTTACAGGTGAATTAAAGATTTCAGTCCTCTGAAAGTATTTCTTGAAATTGACTTAATGCTGTTGTTCTCTATGAACCTGTAATGGGTTGTAAAGTCATTCTGGTCAAAGCAATGCCTGGAACTTGGAAGCCCACCCACTCTATTCAATAATGTCAGGAAATATACTTTTGTCCACTCACAAGTATTCTAGATGAGGAAGGCCCATGAAAGCATCATCACTAATAACATCAAAAGTGTTGGATGTAAACAATCTGTGTAAAGAAATGAAAAACAAAAGACCATTAGGTTATTAGCATCTTTAGAAAACAGTTCAACAAGCTGTGGTAGGCCAAATTTACACTGCCTGGTTTTATGCTTGTTTGTGCAAGCACTACAGGATCATAAGGCTCATAAATTGCACCATAATATGGTGCAAAGGGAAGGACCCAACAACTCACTGCTTTGCCTTCTGGGGCCATCTGATAAAATTCCATTGACTTCTGTGGGGTGTAAACGTGGGTTTATCATGCCAGTAAAACAATGGAATTGTACAAACGCCACTGGAGACGGATGACAGTGAAATGTTTGAGTACTACAGAGGTCTAAATTGTCTTGAAGAACACTTGCTTTTGATAACATAGGGAAAGTATCCAGTTGGTTAGCCAGACAGCCAGACATCAGGTTGAATTTGCACCACTGACAGGCAGGAAAATCCCTTAACTTAGAGTTAAACGTGTGAGCATATTTGACCTGAGGGTACTGAGAAGTTACTGAGAAAAAAATGGAAAATCTCTTAATTTAGTCAGTGTTCAAATCAGAACTATTTTTAAGACCACATTATACCTGCTGGAGATAGGTCTTAGTGTGTGCGTGTATTTTTCACCCATCTAGCAGAAAAAACACCAGCAACACATTTAATTTTCTGTAATTTTGTAAGCATTAGAAGTGGACTAGAATTGTTTTTTCCACCTTTATTTATGCTTATCAGCGATGTTTGCATTTGTCCGTTTTAATTCAGCTCTGGACAGCCACACCCTTAATATGCTGAGGCACTGTCAAGTACGATGAACTTTACTTCACCCCAGTGGAATACTAGATGCCCATCTATACTTTATTCAGTTGGACCTGATGGATAAATAGATTTACACTATGACAACCTTAGGTATTCAGGAATGCAAGATTTCTAAGTATGAATTAATACACTTAATGAGTTAATATTTCATTCTGAAGTTTGCATTAAGAATAAATTGCAGCAGATTTATTTTCTCACTTGTCTATTACAGACTGTGCTTTTCCCACTTTAAATAGGTTCCTTTATATATATGAAAATATAAGCAGGAAACTCTTCCTTTTTGTTAGAAACAATAAATACTTCTCTTTCTTAGAGAAAATAAGTATTTTTTGTAAAATCTCTGAACCAGAAGACCAAGTTAGTAAATCTGCTGTCTGTGACTAATTTTACTTTTCTGATGTGATTTCACTGGATAATTTTTCCTTTTCTGCACTCTATCCTCCTTGTAATTTAAACAGGGTAGTATCTCTTTAAATAGTATAGCTATTTTAGAGATTGCCAGGCTTATAGCATATGTCTTGCACTTGGTGAGCTCATTTGCCTCCAATCTCATACCTCTCCCCAATGGCTGTATCACGTACATTTTATGCACAATGTGGCTTTTCTCCCACTCTCTGACCTCAAACACCATATTTGCTTGAGCTATGACCTATCAGCTAGATACTTCTGGGAACAGAGGCTGAAGATACTGCACTGTAGCTGAAGACTATATGGGTTAGCAGGAACTGTACGCGGCTAGCAGGTATGGACCCTGATGCCGTGATTACTTTTCTTTCTACGGGCTTTTGTGTCATCAGTTTATAAAGGGCACCCTCAGCATGTTGCTGATATACAGTTGCAAGTACTGGAGATGAGTGCGGGGAGATTTTCTCAACATTTAAGGAACACTCCTGATGGCACTTCGCCATAGCTACGTAGTTCCTTTGTATTTTTGTTGTCACATGAAGAGCACAGAGTGTACCATCCATACTACTCAAGAAGAAAAGCTCTCCTGGCCTGGGACTTATGAGCAGTTTAGCACAAGACCGTGATTTTTCCAGAGACCATTGCCACTACTACAGTAAAAACAGTAGAAAATAATAATAGTGGTAGATATATTCCACACTCAGAAATGTGTGGCTGGCATACTGCAGATACCAAGTTATATTTGGACTTTAAGAACATAATGCTGGAGACTATTATATAGAAACACATATCAGCTGCTAAATCTTGTTATTGGCTAAACTAAACCTATCAATACAGCTATCATCGTGCAAAGCTAAAACTTACTGTAATTTTTAATTAACCTGAGTTTTCCACATTCTTATTTCCCTTACTATCTTCTACCAAAGGTAGAAATTTTTCCTTCACAAATGCAAACTGGAGTATTGGTCACACAGATAAAATCCTGAACCTATGGTCTGTGTTTAGGAGTTATTTGCCCTAGATCAGCAGCCTGACTTTTGGCAAGCAGCTCAGCTACCATGTTAGAAATATTACCATGTTAGTAAGTAATCCATGGGGTTTTTACACCATTTTAACAGATCTCTCATCAAAGCCCACAATGGAACAAAACCTGCTTTTCTGGGGTTGTAGCTTTTGTTGCAGCATTGATTAGAGCAGCTTAGAATGTGTGTTTTCGTAAGTATACAGCAGATCATGCAAATTATTACCTTTACTAAAACGCCATTGCCAGAGACACAGACCCCACTGTGCCAGGCACTGTAATAACTCAAAATAAAAATACTGTGTCTGTCCTACTCCTCCCTACCCAATTCTGCCCCCCTTGGCAGTGAGACCGCCAAGTGTAGGTGGCATACTGTAGCCAAGAGAGATGATGTCCTACTCACTCTCTTCAGATACAAGCTCCACCAAGCCTGCTATTTCTTTTTTTCTTTCCTTTGAAAGGCCCATTGCAGGAATTATGTGAAATGTGTCCCTTTTGTGATCTGTGACCACCTGGGAAAGCTTCTCAGGAATAAAGCAACATGGAAAAGCATTTAGGTTTCCATAGTAACTGCATTTACCTATTTACCCAGTATCCAAAATTGTACAGTGTGTCTGCACCTCCTTATCAGCTCCACTTGAGGTAGCAGAGTACAGCTAGGGTCAGGGCTTTGGCTATCAGTGCACCAGCAGTTTAATCTAACAGCCGTAGGGCTCCAATACATCAACATTACACCTCTGACCACATCTAGAGTGCACGGGCAGTCAGTCTGGGACAGACATCCAATTTTGATTTTGATCACATCAGGGAGTCTGTCTTGCCAGATTTCTGAGACAAATCCGGGTGTGTGTCAGGCTGGCAGCACATCCACTATAAACAGTTCAGGTTACACCTCCTCTACCTCCGTATAGCTCGCAATTATATAATCATATGCCCACACTTCTAGGAAAGCCTGGAAGCCTGTAAAAATCCTATATAGAAATGCATCTGATATTTAAACATCCCAAATTATTCTCTTCCTCATTGCAGTATTTCATTTTGAAATAACTGCTTACATTTTTTAATTGAAAGAAAATCTTCATTACTTTTGTGCTTTTTTTCCAAAGAATATGAAATAACAAATAGGGTCAAATCCAGGGGCTATGAAAGCAAAACTCCCACTGAAGTGAGTAAACTTCCACAGAAGTCAATGGCAATTTTACATAGAAAAGGACTTCAGAACCTGTCCCACTGCAATGAAGGGCCTGATCTGAGCGATTCTGAGCTCGCAGTCGATGGGAGTTGCAAATGGGCAGCTTTATATTGGGATCAGGCCCCAGGACTGCAGAAAAGAAACATGAATAGTTGTTGCAATGCTCAAGTCCCCACTGTAATGTTAATTAAAGTGTAATGAAGATTGCATACATGCTTCAGTATGTAATCATTCAAAGTAGCACTGACAACAGATAGCTTTGCAAAACACTAACTAGATACACTTTGAAAAAATTAAACATGCACTATCTTTCAAATTGCTAAGAAGTCTTGCATTTTTGTCATCTAATGTATCTTGTCCTGCTGTTTCTTATAAAATTAATACTGAGACCCTTTCTAAAATATTTATGGATACATATACATTTCATAACAAAAAATGTATCATATAAATATTTCTCACAGAAGCTGCAGAGATGGTGTGAGCAAAAAACTCCCTTCTGGGATTTTAGTAAAAGCAGATCTCACAAAGGATCTGGAAAGAAGAAAAAAACAACCTTATATTAATGTAGTCTCATATACCCATGGTAATAATCTGGTCATCACAGAGAAATTTATTTATGTAAGTAAAAAAAAATAAAAGACAAAAAAAGAAGAATGTTACAGGTTTCATGTAGTATAGAAGAAGGTATAAAATGGAATGTGTGCACATACACAGACAGACAGACAGACAGACAGATGAAAGAGATGTAAAAATCAAGATTCAAGGATGCAGCACAATTTTAACACATTAGCTGACAATTCTGAATGCTGGAGGTACTCCCTGCAGCAAGCATCCTTCTGTATGCACTGAAAACACCACACATCCTAGTTCATTTTAAATCATAAATTAAATAACCAAATGCTTACAGCCCTTACAGTGAGATAACATCAGGTGGAACGCTGCGAGGAATAGATCTGGCATTTTCACATAAAGCATTATCTTTGGTACAAGTACACCAGGCAGGACATTTTGGCTTCACTGGTTTCTTCCCTTCAGTCAGCAAAAGCACAGATAAAAGGCATAAGAAATAAGCAATTCTTCTAAAGGGTCTGCTGGCATTTCCCATTCTTTTGATCCGCTCTCGTTCCAGCCAGTTGAAAGAATATCCCAAAACATGAACAGGGGTTCTTTATTCAGCCATTGGATGTCTTTCTATAAGTCCGGGTCAATATTTGTCTCTGCTTTCCCAACCTTTTTCTTTCTCTTTCACTCTGTTTTTGTAGACAGAAACCTGCAGCTGATCTGTATGTTTCCACTCACTCAGGCAACGTACTGCTCAGAGAAAAGACTTGCGAGGTGCTGTAAGATGGGGAAAATCCAACCAGCTGAAGGGAAAAAAAAAAAAAAAANAAAGAAGAAGAAGAAAAAAAAAAAAAGACTTGCATCACCACAAAAACACTGAGCACAACACAGCATTAGATTGCAAAGTGATGTAACTGAGAAATACACTGCTTTCTGTTTTCACAGGGAGGCCCTTTCCCTGTTACCAAAAATAGTACAGCATTATGTTTTGCTGGTGGGTGGGTGAGTGGGTGTGGGGTGGAGTGTATGTGTGTGGGGGGAGAAATCAGTCTTCTCTTACTGGATCCCTATAACCTCGTGAACCTTTGAGAATTATGCTTCACATATTGCAAGCAGCAGAACTAACGGCAGTATCCACAAGAAAATGAAATCAAGTGAAACCATCAAAAGCATCGCTGCAAAAGCTGTTAGATTAATTTTTATCCTTAGCTCTTATTGCACATATTTGTATGACTGCAAAACAAGCTGCCACACATGGAAAATATTACAATGTATGAGAGAATGCCTACAACTGTCATTCCTTAACAAAATATTTTCTCACGCAAAATAAAATAGACCCCAACAGCCTTTTTTTTCCCTTATTTGTTACGTGTTTTCTGAGCTGGTTAAATCAAGTGGATCAAGCACCATTCAAAATGGACAACATTAATTACAAGTTCAAGTATAAAAAATATATTTGCTTGGAGACTGGTTTGATCATTTTAGATGGAAAAAAGAAGATTGTTATTTAAACACCAGCTATGTTAAGCCTGTAGTTAAGAATGGACCTTCTTTGAAAAGTGACACGATAGGGACAGATCTTGATGGTAATAATAAATCTTTACAATACTGCCTGGAGGCTGCAATTGAAATTAGTGCTAGGTGTAGTATGAATGCTCTGTAAGATACAGTACTCAGCCTGAAGATTTTACAGTAAACTACATTAAATATTTTATAGGGAACTTAAGCAGCACCTAAGTGTTATTATATAAGGAGTGGTAAGACAAAACTACTGAATGCCAAATAGCGGAAAAGCCATATGGGATCATTTTATTTTTTCTAATACAGGATTGCTATTAGAAGAGTTCTGCAAACTTTAATAGGTCTTGACACTTCCCCGTCAGTCTGGCCGCACTGCTTATGTTACACAGATCAAAAGCCTACTAGGGTACACACAATGGTACAGAAGTTTACTACAGTCATGCTCACTATTGACTACTTCACGTAGGTGCTGTCTCATCACTGGGAAACACCTGATCTCCTGATGAGCTCTCTCTTGACTTCTGGCTACTCCTTTGATTCCACATGGCCACATGACTCTGGCCCGTTGCTCCTGCTCTATGGGCCATGGAATCTCAAGATCAACACTGGGCCATGTCTGTCTTCCTTGGGAACAATGCTGGCAAGGCCCTAACACATACCCAGACATTAATGCCCAGCAGGAATTTCATATGCTATGGGTGAAAGATGTCAGAGGGGAACAACAAACTGTAAGAAATTCAGTGTATGGGTAGTAGACAGGATCCCAACGTTCCTGAATCCTTGCCTGGGCAGTGGCTGAGATCTGTCTCCCTGGGTTGAGAGGAAGAACCACAGAGCTCACACAAAATGGTGGGACTGCAACATCCAGAAAGCTTTCAAAGGCAGAGAGCCACCTCTGAAGGCCCTGCTGGGAGAGGACTCTGGAGCCTGTGTGTTGGCACGCTCCCCACCAGGCACCTATGCCTGCCAAAACAGGCAGCTCACGCTTTCTCAGCTCCCTCTCTCTCTGTGGTGTGTTTTTAAAAAGCTCTTTATTAATTTAGGTGAGAGTCCATGTTTTTGCTCTTAGGAAAATCTTCCCTGTCAGCAGTCTTTCCTAAAGCAGGATTGACTTCAACTAGGAGTGACACAGAGCTGTGTTTTTTCTGAGCCCTTGCACCTTCTGTAAGGAAATGGTAACCAAAGCACTGAAATCACCATAAAGCAAATGTTGCTGCCTTCCCTTGGGTATAAAGGTTACTTCTTGTTCTGGAAATGATCTAATTGTGTGACTGAGAAGGAAGCTGGATTTGTGGGACTTGCATAAGTAGGGTACACCATCCTCTCACCTCTGAGATGTCCAAAGGCACAGAATTTGGTGAGGTGAGAACAGAAAATTCTCTATTTTTCTGAAAGAGAAGAGGTCTGTTGTTGTTTGTTTGTTTATTCTTGGCAAAGGTACCCATTGCCATGGCAATATTTTACCATTGATGGTGAAACCCCATGTTTCATTTCCTTCAGCTCATTCATTGAAATCCACCATCAATTACTTAGGCATTTCTTTTTAGTTAATACTCCAGCCACATTGTGAACCTCCTGAAAACTCTGCAGTGTGGCGTTTTTTCGGTAACAAAAGCACATTCTGCAGCAGAGCAGTAACCTGACTCCAGTTTCGTCTGTCCAGAGAACCACCTGGAAGTTAGTTTTCTATTCCAAACTACATGCCAAAACAACAGCTTTTCCCAAAATTGCAAACATTATAAATATTTAGAACAGCTCTGTCAAATAAGCATAAACCCCATTTTCCTGGGTCCTTTTGTGCCAAGCCCAGCACCTGATTCCTTGCCATGTTGTAGTTTAAAAACAAATTGGTTCATGGATTTTCAGTGGCATAGCTGCTCTCCAGCCATTGCAACACTTGGCTCTCCCTTGGCCAATGCCAAGACTGTTTTCTGGCTAACAGTGCAGGTGGTGGCCTGTTGTGCCCACCTCACCTCCTCCAGGTCCTTGCTAGCTTGTTTACACTGGTGTTTCAAGTACTGATTAGGCACAATGTGATTCAAATTTATTTATTTTTCCTTTAGCAAGGTTCCAGCAGGGAGGATGAGGGAGCTGTGGCTTGTGTTTCTCCCTCTGCTTCCCATCATTTGAGAACTCTTTCCCTTGCCGCGCCGGAGGTGCTCGCTGGCAGACATGTTCCGGCGCGGGCAGGGATGCCCCCTGCTTCTGGACGGGTTTCAGTACCGAGCAGCCCAGCAGCCCCCGACACGGCCCTAAGCGAGACCCTCCCCGCCGGGGCTGCGGGAGGGCAGCGCGCCCCGTATCCCGGCAACCGCCGCCGCCGCGGCGGCTCGGGGACCGGCCCCGCGCAGCCAGGGCGGTGGCGCCCCGGCCTCCCGACCGCCTGCCCCGCTCCTCCGCCTCCCGCCGCGGGCCTCTGCCCTCTGCGCAACGGGGAGCAACCCCCGCTGCCCTGCCCGGCAGCCTCGCCACATCCCACGCGTTCTTCCTATGCTATTTCTCCTCCGATTCTGACCAGAGCTTGGTGACTGATTATTTCCCATTCTATATGTTAAGAATCAAATGACGTATTTCTTCCAGTGTATCCAAATTGTTTGGTAACAGTAATTTTTGATAATAATCAACCAGCTAATCACAAGCTTGGTGTAGGTGTAGGGCTGTCAAAATGAAGAGACTTTTGCTGTCATGAGAGGTATTCACCACCTACCATCACCTGCGTTCTTTGGTCAGACTTAGCACAACTTGTGTGGCTTGGTTTCTAGAGCAAACATATGCACATATTATTAGGAGTATTTACTAAAAATACATTTTAGCAAGTATTCTCAAATATCTGATTAAAACGTGAATATTTCTATGAGTAAACATGTTTGCTAAAATATTTGAGGAAAGCAAACACAAATGGTCAGAACATAGAGCCAAAAATTATTTTAAAAAATATTTAATACTTTTTTGAGGGATTAATTCTGCTCCACTGACTGCATTTGCATATTTGCATTCACCCAGTATGTTTTCATTACCAATATATGACAAAATTTTAATAAGCTTCCTGTGGTTTCATGCTCACATTTCCCTTTGCAGATACAAATACTGCTACAGTTATCCTTTACTTCATCCTGCTTTTAGAAAAATGTGTTGCCTTTTCCACACCAAGGATGAGCTGCCTGCATATACATGGCCTAATCCAAAATCCACTGACAGAGATGGCCAGACTTCAGTGAACTTTACTGTGCTTGGTGTTAAGCCCATAATATTACACTCCACAGAAGCACAATAGTCCAAATTACACCCCAATATTCACGAGTCTCCTAAAACATTGTCATTGCTGTTACCATTGTGTTTCGAGCAGAAAGATTTTGAGATCAAATATTCCTCCAAACATCTCATGAGCTTTAGTTTTTGCTCTCTCAGTGCCACCCTTTTAACAAATTCTGAAGCAAATGGCAAACTTAAAGCAGCCGAGACCAAGGCTGTACTTTCAATAAACAAAACTAAGTCTTGTGAATTCTAAGCAGTTCTGAAAAGACTATGCTTCCTGGTGGATCTGGCACCAAGCGCCACTGCCAGGAAGAGGCCTTCTGCAGGTTAGGCATAATAAAACTCGAGATGCCTTTACAACAGTTCATAGCACAGACTAGCTCAGGAATGATCACAGAGCTGCCCAGAACTTTTTATTTGGAAAGTTCTGACTTCACCCTGTCCTGTCTATATAGGTCTGTATTACAGATATCCTCCTTTATTACACCACAATAATTTAACTAAAAGCAGACCAACCAGGCCAGACCCTGTGTCAAAAACCTCAGGAAATGGCTACTTAATTGCTGCCAACTTTAGAGGAAAGAAAAACTCAGAGGGTGGTCTCCTTTCCCTTGCATAAAGTAGCCAGTTCACAGTTCACCATGGAGTCAGAAGTGATCACCACTGAAGAGAGTTAGGTCTTGGCTGCCATGGCCCAAATTGCATGGTGATGCAGAACACCTACTCCACTGAGCGTATTCTGGTAAGCATGCAGGTGGCTCTAGGACTGCTCACTGGCTTAGGTGTATCAGTATTTGAGCAATGACAAAAAGTATGTCAGGAGAGATGTGCTGTTATCCAAATTGTTGTTCTTTAAAATAGCAGATGTTCAATGTATTTCATCCAAAGAGAAACCAAGGACTTCCACATCTTTATAATTCTTGATGCTTTATTTTCAATTGCAGGTTTTTAAATAGTAGAGAACCTTGGAAATTACCTCAGAAGACACTTGAATGCTATAGGATTTCTACCCCTTGTGATTTTTTTAAAGGCTTTCTCAGGCTGGAAGGGACCTGAGGAGGACACCTCATCACACCTGCTGGGTAATCAAGAGGGATAAAGTCTAAGAAGCTAGATATGAGGTATCCAAAATGTACTATGTTTTGATATCACATGACTTTTAAGCCAGTATCATAAAATTTTAGGGACTTAATCCATCATCTTTGAAGAGCTGATGTTGACAATACTGCTAATGTATGGACATGGACATGGACATAACCTGAGACATGGACATAACCTTGACTACTGAGTTGGGCCTTCACTATGAGACAGACCCCACAAATCCTATTGATCTCGTTATGTATTGACCCCTAGCTTCCTCTGGGGTCATCTATTCCTACTCCTCCAAATGAGATTGGATGCCTGTATAAATCCCAAAGGTGGGATTCCTCAGCTATTCCCTAGCTCCTGCATTCTGTTTTCCATCAGAATAGGACCAGTTGCTTTCTCAGCGTTTTTAAAAGGCTCATAAACTGTTACAAAGCACTATGCTTTGCAGCACACAATCCAGTAGCATCAAGTTTACTGTTGTGGTGGGTTTACCCTGGCTGGGTGCCCGGTGCCCACCCCTAGTCCCTCTATCACTCCCCCCCCCACAACCCAAACCTTCGTCAGCAAGGCAAGCAGGGAGAGAGTAAGATGGAAAAGAAGAAGAACCCGTGGGTTATGATAAGAAGCAGGTTTAATAAACAGCAGAGAAAGCAAGGTCGCGCGCAAGCGAAGCAAAAGCAACAAAGCCGTTACTCTCTACTTCCCATCCGCAGGCGGTGTCGGGCCTGTCCCGGGAAGCAGGGCTCCAGAACGCGTACCGGTTGCTCGGAGGACAAACGTCTTCCCCCGAATCCCCCCGTCCTCCTCCCTTTATAGTTGAGCTGACGTCATATGGTATGGAGTATCCTATTGGTCAGCTTGGGTTGGCTGTCTGGGTTGTATCCCCTCCCGGATCTCGTCCCCCCACCCCGTACCTTTGGTGTCATGTGAGCACTGATAGTCATAACAAAGGTGTGTGTTATCAACACTCTCTGGGTCCTAGGGCTGCATGAGGAAAATCAGCTCAGACAGACCCACTACAACTGTTCTCCTGAACACTAGCTACTTTTCTCCAGACCTAAACAAATAGTTCCTGCTTTGTGTCTATTACCTGTGTTTTGCCTTGAAAATGCTGACCATGGGATATTTAGAGCTGAGGGGGGTGGGGAGAGCAGGGAATGAAAAGAGCAAGCATACAAGCTCAAGAGCAAAGGAGAGCCCAATTCGAAGCTGTGTGGAGCTGTTCACAGCAGGAACTGAAACCAACGCCCAACACCTAGAGGGAAGTATTAAGAAGGGAAACAATAAAAAAGAACACCAGGTCTTCACTTGCTGCACAAATTGGCACTTTCTCAATCTTTCAAGAAAACTTTCCAGAAAATTTGCCTGTAGTTAATTTATACTGTGGGAAGATCAACATCTCACATGTCCAAAGTTGGAAATGGGGACACTTCAGCCAGACAACATGCCCACCCACTGCAGTGCAACAGATATCACACTCATCACCTAGCATGCATCCTACTGTAAGATTAAAGTGTCCTCTACAGGAACCTTTCAGGGAGTAAAGGTTGCGTTCAAATATGAAAGTTACTTTTTTTGCCTCTTTTTTCCCTGCATAGGCTGATCAGACATTAAAAGCATACTACTACTGAGAGAAGCTATGCTTAATTTATAAATGGAAAAAGTCTCATGACTTCTGAAGAAACTGATGTGGTGGCATTGAGAACATAGTTCTGTGCAATATTTTCCTTAATGGGGTGGTTTCTTTCTTCTCCACCCTTCCACAGGCTCTTGGTTCTGCCCTCCTCCACAGCCTGCTACCAGTGTTTCTGGCTCTAATGCTATTCTCTAAACTGGATTAAATAAATTACCTGGTAAAAGAAAAAAATAAATTAAACCCTAAGCAAGCCCAAATCCGTCCCAAACAAAGCAAGAATTGTTAGAACCAGAACAGAAGCAGCTGAGGACACGAGCAGGCAGGGAGTATTGGTTTTTTGTTAGAGAAAATGTATAGGGAGCCAGACTTTTGAGGGGCAGTTTCCTATTACAAATGCTCACAAATATTTAAATGAACCATAGGACAGAACTGATGACAAAATACCTCAGTCTGGAACAAACGAACAAAATACGAACCTTAAAACATGCCCTAGTATTTAGCTAGCATTGTTTAAAAGTTATCATCTAACTGGAGGATGGACCCTCAATAGGTATATACAAACTGACACTTGATAATTATGATCTCCACTCTGCCAGCCCCTTGCACTACTTATTAATTTAGTAGTGGTTCATAGGAGGTTCATACCTACAGTAAAAATACAGAGGGACAGAAAATCCAGTCCAGTAAAAATCCTGTACCCAAACCAAAATGTCCCAGATTTTCTAGCATGAGCCAATGCTTTCTACACACCCAAAACAACATACCACTGTCACTGTAGCTAAATGCCATTTAACTGGCAGCTAGAAAAGTCTATAATACATTTCTTCGTGGAAAAATGTTTGAACTCTTCCAGTTTGCCAAGATGCTAATTAAAAACAGACGGCATGTTATAAAATCCTTTCCATGACCTGTGCTATCTTACATTGCCCTTCTGTACTTTTTTCATGGCATTGGCTCCCTGCAGAATCATTCTAATCTTTATAAGCTTGTATTTAATTCTCCTTGTCATTTTGCGGACAGAAAAAAAGTAACTAAACTTTATTTATTTAAATATACACAGAAAATTTATTTGTTACATGGCAGACATAACAGGCTTTTGAGAAGAGAATCTTTACTCATTAAAACCAGAAGGTTTCTACATCCTGAATAATTCACAATGAAAGAAATCTTCACGTGACTGAAGACACTGAAATAGTTCAAATAAAAGCTTCGCTAGAATGCCACTGTCATAATGAATTGCACAATCAGAAGGACGTGCCTCATCAAACACATATTATTGTTTCATCATTGCTAATCAAAATGCTTTACAAAGCAAGCAGGAATTTGGATCAACACTGAAACATTCTAAGGGGTGGTTGGTGAAAGCTCCACAAGTGTATTTTACTGATGTTTTTATTGCTTTTAACAATTCAAGCGATTTGGAAAAATACCTTATTTAGGTGACAATCCCTTTTACTCAAGCAAATACTAGATCTGTCTGATATCCTACCCCACCCTATGGTGGGCATGTTGCCACTGCACAAGCCCAGTACAGGTTCTCCATCAAATAAGATACCTCACCAAGCTGAACTCTCTGGTACCTTTTCCTTATAGACCACATAGCCCTGCAGAAGAGACTCTGGAGGGCAGAAGTCCTTCACATCTGCTCATACACCAACATGCTCTTTACTCAGTACAGCTTTAAGAAAAGATTTGTTCTTTTGGCTGCTGACTCTCTCCCTCTGCAGCGAGAGAGCAAAAACCAGCACAACATCATTATCTAAGAACTGGCTCCAGTTTAAATGTAATTTTCAGAGCAATAGAGAGATACATGTTTTAGTTGTGACTGCTCAGAAGTGAAAGGATTTCCCCTACCTTAAGTATGACAACATTCACATTTTGAGCTTACAATGCTTCCTATACATCACTTTTCTAAGACAACAATCCAAATTTCATACAGCTGACTTTCTTTTACACACCAATTACTTCTAGGCATCTGCAAGTTCCTACTGTTGCTACCCTTGTGATTTAGGCAAACAGTTGTTAAAATTGGAGGGTCTAATTCCCAACCTCAATATAATACATCAGTAAGAAGTAATAGGCTCCTTCATGAAGCAATATAGCTCCCCAGCTATATAAATGGCACAAACTAATGATTAAACAAAGGCACACGTGGCTTTTTTTCTAAGCTTTTTTGCAGCAAATGGATGAATATATAAGAGAAAAAAAGAAGGACAAAAAAACCCCAAACAACAGGAGTGAGAACTCAGGGAGCAGTAATGGCATCGCAGAACCCGAGATTTTGGACCCCAGGTGGGAAATTGGGACCCAAGAAACATCCCTAGGTAACTTTTTGAAGCAGGTACTGGCTGAAAAGAGCTTGGAGCTGCAAATAGTCTCCTGCTGTTCAGTTTGCTTTTCTCTCAGGGAAATGAATGCTATACATTCATTGTAAATAAAGACTGAATCAAAGATAGCTGATTCCTTTAACAATTTGTTTTCCTAAACAGAACAATCTGAAATAATTACTTTTTAGATAACTGCTCAGGTCAGAAGTAGTAATAATGCTCTACTCTGATACCTCTGCCTCCCCTCAGGGAGGCAGATCTCCCTTCACATACACCTTATATACATTAGGATCTCTCTCTCTCTCAAGAGCTATGTATAGCTTCTATTCACAGGCAAGCACCACAACCACTTATTCATTCTTTTCATGCTTTACCTGCTGTTTTCAAGGCTGCCCTGATGCTAAAAATAGCTTCACATATTAGAGGAGGTTGCTATAGATTCAGAATGGGTGATGTTAGGAAGACAGCTAAATTCCTCTTTGCTGAAGACATGGAGAAGCCGAGTGGATGTGGCTGATGGGCACTGCATTGTTATCCGTGACCAGGGCTGCGGTGCCCTTACATGAAGACTCTCAGGCTCCAAGGTTGGGATATTTGTGTTATTCTAAGGTTGCACTGAACTGCAAATCAATACAGATCATGGATGTCACCATAAGTTTAAGGCTTTGTTTTCCATACAGTAGTGTTAGATCACAGTACAACATTACCTCCACATATTAATAGCACATTAGGTTCTTTTTAACTGAGAAAACAATTAATATTCTGTTGTATGGGCATATTTTTCTGCAGGCATTGACATCTCCAAGTAAGAACACATCAAAATGCTTTGCTAGTTGTTCTTACTACAGAATTGAAAGGATGACAATTTATCATCTATTTGATTTCTTTCAGACAGCAATGGAACAACATAAAAAAATTGTACTACATACTGTTGTTTTGAACTTCTGTCTGTGCATCCTCTGACAATGCTGACAAAGCTAATGTTAATTTTGGAAGTTACCTTCCTGTCTACAATTTAATGGATAGTGCAGGTGAAAAATTGCTTATACATAACTTTCTAACTCATATACTGCATAAAACAGTGAAGCGCACTACAGGTAAGTGTCATTTGATTGTTAAGGTTATGAAACATATGTTTTCAAAATCTGTCCGACAAAAAACTTGGAAACATAGGAAAGATTTTATTTTGTCAAGCTTGAACATGTAGAAGTTTTGAGGGCTGTCTCTAGAACATCGTTATCTCTACACTCTGCAATTAAATACATCATAAAACACTTTCCAGCTTTTAGAAAACACTTGTCTATATTAGGAGAATATTACTGGTTGCATCCTTTCAAGATGATGATGATCAGATTAATAGAAATTTAAGCAAGTGTCTGAGAAAGCTTTCTTTCACTATTTATTAAAATTCTTCCAAATGGTGACAATCTGATCTTGAGTTCGAAGGCAAGATACATGAGTTAAAGGGCAAGTTGCAAGAAAGAATGGGTGGCAAAATATTGGTCATTGAAGCAACTCCTATATAGAAACATAGGAGTTTTATTCCACTATAGTGTGGAATACATTAGCTCCCCAACATGTAATAGAACAAGTTAATTTCTATATTCAGAATACCTTACACTTACTCAGCTATGTTAATGTCCTAAAAAATTGGGTTATTTTAGAAAATTATAATGAAAATTTGAAGCTCAACAGAAAGTTGTATGAGAAAGATTATGTTTCAGGAGTCCCATATTAGGAACTGGATTTCATATTTCATCTCCAAATAAGAATTTTACTAGTTCTTAAAACATGTGGATGGATTATGATCATATCTAAGGTAATGGAGGTAGTCAGAAGAATATTTTCATTAACAGACTTAGATTATAGAAACCTGCTAAATACTGACTCTGTTACAGCTAAGGTTCAAATAAAAATTAGTTGTATAGGGAAAGAGTGGCACAGATTGACTAAGATTATTAAAATATATTAAAATGGATCCTAATATAACTTTAAATAAAACAATCCATCTTTTAAGAACTGTATATTTGAACACAGTGTAATGCAAACTTGAGAGAAGATTCCCTGATATGCTAAAGGAAATGCTTTTTCACTCAAATCTCACTTCACGTCCTGACCCTCACCTTTCATGTGGTTATGTTTTATTTCCATTTGAGAAAGGCAATCATTTAGATATGTAACTGTTAACATTTTAACATATCGCTTGCAAATTGAATGTGGTTTCAGCACGTAGCATGATCTCCCCCAAGGTACAAACTGGAATTTATTTTTGTTTTTTTGTCCACTATAGATACCTTCCTCAGTAGTTTTTTTGAGTTTGCTATTTTTACTTCTAGAGTTGTGGATATTGCATGGCTCAGTGTTGCTGGCTATAAGTAACATAACTTGATATTTGAAACTAAGTTATACTAATTGTTCCCATTTAGGGTAGTTATCCTTCCTGTTCCACTTAGGTGCCATGGAATGAATAGTATCCTGGCAATACTTTAAATAGAAAGTATTTCAGTACTTTACATCTGAATGATATTGGTGATTAAATAACACAAAATTGTATTCAATTTGAAATATAACCCGTACTATTTCCAAAATCAGGCAATCACTAGGATAGTTTTACTAACGAAAGGTCAGTTCTAGCAGAATGGCTAATGGTATTATTAATTAAATAAGGTCACAGAGTAGTACTCTATAAGCATGTTCATAAAAAAAAGTGAAGTAGGAATTTCTACTGATTCATCCTAACTCACTGTTCAGAGCAGCCTCTTTATATCACTGTATCCTTCAGTTTCCACTGAATGATTAGATATTGATCATCTCGGCCCAGATACTATCAGCCTCTACAGTACCACTTTACTATATAAGTAATCCCACTGAAATAATAAGGTAAAATGAGGATTGATTCTGTTATCATGATACCTTATTATGCTCTTACACGTTATTTATTAGATCACAGTATATTGCAAACATCTGCAAATCTCTGCTATGAAATATTTTCCCAGCTTTAGGACAATCAGTGGAAAACACTGTGATGAAAACACCTGACCAGTTGCACAGTGCAGTTTGCAGAACTGACCTTCTTGATTCCTGAACCTCAACTTTTGGTTAAGATGCAACACATCCTGAAAGAGTAGGTGTTTTCTGAAACATGTAAGTAGGAATGAGACCTTATTTCTGTATTACATTACATCCTGGACCCAGACTCCAAGGCACTTTTCTTTTCCATGTTTTCTAGAATGCTAGGTACACAAAGAGTGCTTAACTGCTTCTATAACTCAGAAAATAGTGACTCCTCACTCACCCTTTTATATTGAAGACTTTAGATTCCATACATTCAACTGTGAATGATTTGTACCTTTCCTCAATTCTCATCTTAAGTGACTATTATGGATAACATACATGGTAGATATTATGCACAAGAATGCAGGGAACAAATGCAGAAATATTTTTCCCACTGTGGTTTGAAACTGCAATAGACTGTAATCTTGCTCACATGCTCTTTTTGTTTTCACAAATTAAAACCAGTGGGCAATGATATAATTTAAGGACAATAAGTACATTGCTTGTTTGTCAGTTGGTTGGTTGGGGTTTTTTTCCACTTTACTATATTCTCTTTCTCTTATTATTTTCATTTTTTCCATCTTATATAATAACTCTTTTTTTTCATCTTATAATTCTGATATCAACCTAGAAAAAACCTATTTCCCTTTTTCTTGGATTTATGTATTTGAATGCCATCAGTCGCCTTCCATCATAGCAGACCTAGACATAAAAGTAGGATTAAGCATTCTTTGCTCTCTTAGGAAAATGTTCATACTTCGGGGAATTTAAGAATAATGCACTTCTAAAATCTCCTCAAATGAATACTGAAACACATTGGAGGAGTTATTTTCTGTATTCCACTTATTTCAATTCAGGTTGATAAAACTAAGTAGTATTTTGTGCATATTGATAATTACTTCTTAATTAAATTCTTGATAGGCTGAAGTCACTGTACTTGTTTATGCATGCCTACATGCATGTGTAATCTTTTAATGAGCTTTGTTCTCAGCAGAGCTGCAAGACTGTAAGCTCTGGAGAACAAAATTACCTGCTACACAACAAATGTGGCACTAGCAGTGACAATTAAAGGACACCAGACAGGAGTCTACATAATATATCTCTAGGGGATTCATTAGGTAAAATTCTTTACTTTAAAAAAAACCAAACAACAAACCAACAAACTTTAGAGACAATATCAGAGGTTGCTTCCAAGAATTATTTTTTTATGAAAGTCTGCTTTTTTATTTCCGTAAATGAATCAGTCTTTACAGGGTCATTCTGGCATTATTTACAATATACATCTTAACAAGGGCTTGTGGCCTAGTTTATTTTAATGATTTTTTTTTGCGTTCACAGAAATTTTAGGATCAAGCTGGTTGCTATGTGTTCCCTTAACTGCAACAGAATGAATGAATGAAACAATCTGATTTTCAAGAAATTATTATAAGATTCTTACATAACTCTGTAGTCATAGTCAAGAAAACTAAAATAGATGTTAGAAATTAGAACAGATATAGTTCTTCATTATTTGTGATTCATTAGTATGTTAAGAGTGTAAGTGATGGCACTATCAAATAGCATTGAGCGTGACCTAAACTGCCCAGCTAATTACAGACCCATTAGCCTTACTTCAATCCCTGAGAAAGTTATGGAGCAAATCCTTCTGGGGACTGTGACAAGTAAACTGAAGCATGTAATTGGGAAAAGCCAACATGGATTCATCAGGGGCAACTCATGCTTGACAAACCTGACCCCCTTCTATGACAAGGTTACCTGCTTGGTTGATGTGGGGCGAGCAGAAGACATAGTCTACCTAGACTTCTCCAAGGTGTTCGGCATGATTCCCCACAGCCTCCTTCTTGAAAAACTCACACATTACGACCTAAACAAATGGTCTGTACGGTGGGTGGGGAACTGGCTGACAGGCCATACCCAGAGGGTGGTGGTAAATGGCTCATTCTCAAACTGGCAACCGGTCACAAGCAGGGTCCCCCAGGGATCAATATTGGGCCCAGTGCTGTTTAGTAACTTCATATATTACTTGGATGTTGGGATCGAGAACACCCTGATGAAGTTTGCTGACACTACAAAAATAAGTGGGGTAGTTGACACTCCAGAAGGAAGAGCCACCCTCCAGGAAGATCTGGACGGGCTAGAGGAATGGGCTAGCAGGAACCTTATGATGTTCAACGGAGACAAGTGTAAGGTCTTGCACCTGGAAATACATAATCCAGGAATGCAGCTCAGACTGGGATCCACCTGGCTTGAGTGCAGCCCTGTGGAGAGGAACCTGGGGATCTTGGTGGACAGTGGGGTCAAGATGAGTGAGCAGTGTGCTGCAGTGGCAAAGAGAGCCAGCAGGATGCTGGGTTATATCAAAAGGGGCATCACCAGCAGAGATAAAGAAGAAATTGTCTCACTTTACTCTGCACTGGTCAGGCCACAGCTTGAGCACTACCTTCAGTTTTGGTTCCCCCTATACAAAAAAGACGTGGACAGGCTGGAAAGGGCCCAGAGAAGGGCCATGAGGATGATCAGGGGACTGGAAGACCTGCTGTATGAAGAAAGGCTGAGAAAACTGGGATTGTTCAGCCTTGAGAAAAGAAGGCTTAGGGGAGACCTTATTACCATGTATCAGTACATAAAGGGTGGCTATCATGAGGATGGAGACTCCCTTTTTACAAGGAGTCATATGGAAAAAACAAGGGGGAATGGTTGCAAGTTGCTCTTGGGAAAATTCTGATTGGAGTCCAGAAGAAAATTCCTTACAATGAGAACAATTAAACATTGGAATAATTCACAGGGGAAGTAGTGGATTCTCTTACATTAGACAGTTTTAAGACTCAGCTTGACAGGGTGCTGAGCCATCTCATTTAAACTGTATTTTTCTATCTAGAAAGGTTAGACTAGGTGATCCTTGAGGTCCCTTCCAGCCTGTCACTCTATGATTCTATGATACTCAGTCCATGATAATGAAGATTAAGGCTGCTCCTCTGCTAACAGTAACAAAAAACCACAATTTTGTGAATTGGGCTTAAAGTTGAGAGGCCTTATCTACATCACAGGAGGTGGAGTTAATGGAATAAATCATGTTAGGCTGTATTTTCTAACATTGTGGCCTAAACTGGGATTCTATTTACCAAACTGATGAGCTAAGAATAAAGAGTAGAATTTCCTCATAGTTTGCTTCCTGGGAGATTTTCTCATCAATTGAAAGTTTCAACACAAAGTTTTTGGTTTTGTTTTTTTTTAATCCTATCAGCAGAACAATCTTAACCTGGAATTTGAGATGGGTACTGTTCTCTTCCTAAGGTTTGCCTTAGTGTTTATAAAACTAATTCCCAAACTTCAACCTCAAAGTAAGTGCTCTGTAGCTGGCCACAGAACCACCACCTTCAGATAAAGTCTAAGAGTGCATTAGGCAATAAGAAGTTGTAGAAGTTTGCAGTGATTTGTTCATCCTGGAAGTACAGAAATCTGAAATAAAAGAGATCCATGGGTCAAATTCTACTTCACAGAGCCTTCTAAAATTCCATCATCTGTCAGCTATGCCTTTAGTTACACAGAATTAGGACCAGATTTTCAAAAGAACCAATTTTCCAAATTGTTTATCATATTGGAAGCCTTAGTGTTCTAGAAATTCTGTCTCCACATGATGTATCTGACACTGATCTCCAATGGTGTTAAAAAGGAACTAATAAGAGGAAAAATTCCACTGGTAATTGGAGTTTAGGAAAATCTATACTCTTAAAAAAGGATTAGATATCATAGTATTATCTCTATTTTATCTTATTAACCAGTACAATGCAACACAATGATTGTGGTTACTTATGCAAAGGTCTGAGATTTAGGAACATGGGAGGAAAATGATGAACAATCAGATGCTATTTTTTCAAAGGCACTTTACTAACAATGATTACACACCAAAACGCTAATTGCAACTTCAGAATAGCATCAAACAGCTCTTGAAATAATGGGCATAGCACAACCTTGTGTATGATATTATTTTGTAACTAACACTATATTGGGAAAAATTTTAAATCCAGAAGTCCTTTTATTGAATAAATTACTTTATCAGCCGAACAAATAATACTGCATTTGCCTTTTAGCACAACAACATTGACATCTAGTGGCTAAACACCATGTTTGAAATCCTTTATGACAAAAAACATGTAACATTCCTTTTTTACTGAATTTGACAAAATCAGTAGCCATCTCAACAGCCTCCTCCCTTGACATAACCTCTAGATGATTACAGAATGACGGTAGTCTTTAATGACTAGTCTGGAGTGACCAGTCCCAGTGATGGCAACTGGTGAGCATGAGCCATTTCCCCTCAGCACAGCCCCGCTTGTCTTCCCTAACTGTCCAGTCTTGGGCTTGGGCATAGGCTGCCTGACTGAGGTATATACCTTGCTGGGAGGCACAGTGCATCCCTAAAGTTGTATATAGGTACATCTAAAAGAAGAACTACACTTACTGAATGTTACTGGCATATATGAACGTCCATCTTTAGTTCTATTTACTTTTCTACAAATTACTAGGGGGCTTCAGATAGAGAGACGAAAATCAGGAACACGACAGATGCCATGAGACTGTTTGTGCTATGAAGACACAACAATAAATGATTTGGCAACTCCATAGACATGTAGAAGATGGGAAGATGCCATTATTGAATGATGTGAGAAAGTCTAATTTCCTTATTTTCCAACAAAATAACTGGCTTAACAGAGAAAGAGGAAAAAGAAGACAGGATAAATCTCAATTTTACTAGCATTCTTGATGGTTCCAAATTACTTTCTCAAAATCAAACTCAAATGTAGGCATACAGGTCCTCCGCAAACAGCTCTTGTAACTGTTATAGTTGTCAGTAACTGCCTTGCCCTCCTTCTCCATACTAGTGGTGGCTGCCTCTTCTAGCCTGCTGCCAAAACCGCCTGATTTGCTTCATTAAAAATTGGACCAATTTTTTAATTGGCTAACTGAACTAATTTTGACCAAACAAATCAGAGGCTCTTAAGTAACTTTACAAGAAGATCTTAGGAGGCAATAATCTCCTGCAGGAAGGCTGAGGTATTTCTTCCTATCTCTTCCTATCCAAATACTGACAAGGACTAAACAGCTATGCTTAGTGTAGAGAGAAATCTGAGTTTGAAGAGCAATAAAACATTTATAAGAGTTCTCAAAAATGTAACCTATATGGAAAGGTTGAAGTACTTTCATTTCTTTTGCTTCAAAAAGGGAAAACTGGGCATATATGTCTTCCAGTATTTAAAGACTTGTTATTCAAATGCTCATCAATTCTTGCATTCTGTACCAACTAGTGTAGAGCCTAAAGAAATTATCTCAAGTAGCAATAAAGGATATTTATCTTAGATGCTAGGAAAAAAACTCTATATACCTAAGAGGTTAATAGATTGAGCTATTTATGCTGCGAAATCTCTTAGGAACAGCTCAATAAGTATGTCAGGTACAATTCTTTGAATTCTGCATCTCCATGATTTAGTATCCTCTTTTAGTATATACACACTGATAAAAGTACCCCTCACAAAAATATGGGGAAATTAAATTTAAAAATAAACAAATAAATAAACTTACTTAAGTAAGCATAATTCTACTCTTAAATGGTAAAAAGGTCAGAAGTCTGTCCTGAACACATCCCAAGTGTCAAAATGCACCTTTTACTCTGAGGTACAAATGACGAGTCAATATGCATTTATACACCTCTTGATGTCAGCAAGTTCTACCACCCATTTAATGAATCTGGGTGACTAAGAAGTGGCAAATTCAATCAAATTATTTTTATCTCGTGTTTTTTACATACTGAGGCTAACTCCATAGTCTACATAATATGATCTGAGATTACACAGCTGACAGGAAGAAAGATAGGATGAATGTTAATACAGAGAAGATTATGAACTCTTGGGATTATTTCAGAATCATGAGCATTACCTTGTATTAAGACCATCCCTGGGGAGAATTTTAGTGGAAGAAATTTCCATTTCTTCTCCTCAAAATTTTCCATGGATTTGTTACATTGAGTTATCAGAAAAATAAGTGATTAAAGTTGAGTAAAGAATAGGTTGATGATTTTTAAACTTGGGAGAGAAAACATGTACTTCTTGAAGGTTTTAAAATCATGTCTGACTTAAGCTTTCTGGATACACTAGATCTCTTAGTCCATTTCTAGATTTAAGGCAGAAGCAAAGTAACAGCTACAGTGATGTTGTCTCCTTTGTGGGCCATGAAGTTCAGGGCTACTGTAACTTAAGAGTATAGTTTCACATTACTTCTGTGTTGATCTAATAGAGAGCTGCTGCTGAAAGGGCCACCCTTGTTTCTCACCTCCCCCTTCCTTCCTGTCCCTTCTTTCCATCCTTAACATTTTTTTGCACCAGCACTATTACTCATCAGATACCATTGCAGGATAGTCAGAGGAGCTAGACTGGCAGAAAATTAGATACTGCAGTTCAGCAGAAGCGGTCAAATGAGTGCTAGTGCCAGCTCAAGAAGATGAATACTCCCTTCAGCAGCAGCTAACCCATAGATTGATTTACCTCTAATGGAAAACTCTCGCCCTGCAAGGAGTTATGCCCACCTCTTCTTTTTCCTGCATCTTTCAGCCTTTTCAATCTGTGGGACTTGGATAAGAGAAGTGTCCTTTTGGGTGTCAAAGCATACTGATGCTAGATTTAAACCATGGAGATATTCCTGTAGGATCAAGCTATAATCCACATACAAAGGGCTAAGGACAGGTCCAGTTCCAACTTCCAATTTATTTAGGAGGCTATTTCTGATCCAATTCCCCAGCTGTAGCCTATGTATAAAAAGCAGTCGGGTGATGTTTGAAACTAACATAGTCAGATATCAGAAAAGTGTAACAGTAAAATGAAATTATCTAGCTGCTATTCTCAGAAAAGCTGTTTATAAAATAACTTCAGCATCTACAACAGTTGCTATAGTTGGACTTCCTGCAGAATCTTCCTCTGTCCCAAAAACTTTATTTTTTCTATATGCAGGCATTTGTAGCCACAGCACCATGCCAGGAGATTCAAAAATTTTAAATCTTCCCTATAACTTTCCCACTTTTCTTCAAAGTGCATAATCAATGATACGTTGGCCCAGTTTCCAGAATCATGTCAGGATTCTTTCACACTAAAGCAGTCTGTCATTTTCATAAGAAAGGAAAACAAAAAGATGCCTGCTATTACAGCTTTGTGGGTATACATTATTTATTTTGAGATATTTAAATTATTAATTAGGATAATTCCACTTTTGCAAGAGTCTCTTGCCCTTTAGAGGAAACAGGCCACATTCAGGACTTCAGCAGAATACTGCATACACTCAGATAAGCATATTGCCACTCCATTTCTTTCCATGGGACCTTTACATCCCTTCAGAGTGATAATAACATAACAAGTGACACAAATACTAGGTCAGGAGAAAAAATACTTTTGCTTTTAAAACTGAGATTCAGTAGCCATTGTCAGCTATGACGTGATTGCCTTACTGCTTAATACCAGCTGGCTACAACATATATTCTACACCTTATAGATTACAGTACCAGTAGTTGTATTTCAATTTTGAAAACTTCTCTGTATTAAGTGTATCTGTAGTTTAAGACTTCAGGAATCAATAACACAACTGGCAACTCTGATACAGTCCAAAAGAAAATGTCCGTAATGGATTAAAGCATTTCAGACCTCAGCACTCATGCTGGTTCAGGTATTGTGTGCCCAAATGGCTGATAGGAAACAATATCAACTCCTTGACACTGACTTGCTGTATCTGATGACTTAATGCTGAAGATTGGTATTTCCCAGCTACCTTATGAGAAAATAGGTTTAGTTCATAAAACTGCTTTCTTTGATGAAACTCACAGGCTCCCAAACTCTATCACCCAGTTGTCGTTGGTCCTCACATAGAAAATGGGTCACATATTACCTTTCCTTCTTCTAACTGCGTGATGCGATTGCAAAGGAGAGAAACCGCTAAAACATGTGGAAATCAATCTCACATATTACCTTGCCGAGGCTGCCAGGGCGTTAATACGGCTGCGAACGAGGTCTTTGCCGTGGCGAGAGCGGCACACACACCTACTGCGTGAAGCCTGGCCCCGGGGACGTCTGGCAGCTCCGGCCCGCTAAGGAGCACCTTCCCAGGGCCCGCTCTCCCCGAGGGGCCTCCTCCAGACAGACCCCCGCCCCCCAACAACTCCCAGAGGGACCCCTTCTGCCGGGGCCCACCGCCCCGCTGCCCGCAGCCGGCTCTGAGTCGTCGGGCCCCCGCCCCAGCTCAGCTCCTCCAACGGGGACCTCCCTGCCCGAAGGCGCTGGGGGTAGTGCGGGGGCCAAGCGGGGCGGGATGCGGGGGGCTCGCTAAGGCCTCTCTGGGAGCCACTACGGCCGAGTCCTACCTTCCCAGAGGTGGAGACCGCCGCAGCCGGGGCCGCGCACCAGGTTCCCGGGCAGGGAGACTCCCCTCGCCCCTAAACATGATGAGCGCCTTTCCCCTCCCCTCCGCTGCCGGCGCGGCTCGCCCTCCCCCGCCCGCCGGCGCCCCGCCGGTTCCCAGCGCCCCTCTGCCCTGCTTCGCACCGCCCGCCAGCGGCGAAGAGAGGCAGCCCCCGGCGAGGGCCTGCTCCGCCTCTGTTCCCGGTTTCCGGGAGGGGCCCCCGGGAGCAGCGCCGCGTCCGGCGAGCAGGGGCGGGCGGCGGAGGTGGCCCTTGCCCGTGTCCCCAGCCAGCTGCCTCCGCCGGGCGGGCGGGCCGCGCCGCCGCCATGGTTCCTAACCAGCTGCGCCTCTCCGCTGCCGTGAGTGGGGCCCGGGAAGGAGGGAGGGACAGAGGGAGGGGGCCTGATAGGGGTGGGCGGCGGTGCCGCAAACAGGCCTCGGCGGAGGCCGCGGCCTCCATCGCGGCGGGGGTGGGGCCGGCAGAGGGGCCAGGCCGGGCCTGTGCGGGGAAGGGCCGAGCTGCTCACCCTTTGCGGCGGGTGGGCAGTCGTGGGGGCTGAGGCCTGTGCCTCGCGCCCCGCGGGCGGCCCAGGGCCGCTCCGGTGGCGTCGGGCCGGGTCTGGCTGGGCCAGGGCAGGGCCCGGGCTGGGCGGCTTTCGGGGCATGAGAACTGCTTCGAAAGTCGTGTTGGTTTTCAGTGTGATTTTTTCTCCATGGAGCCCCACAAAGCTCTGATCCTCACTGTAGTGGTCTGGTGTTACCTACCTTTTACAGTTGTTTCTCCTTTCAGAGCTGTAGAGCTTTAATAAAGGGGCAGTATCTTGTGGGTATCTTTTCTCTTTTGTTAGCAGTGTTCACTTTAGAGTATATGCAAATACTCTTTGTGGTTGGTTTTACAAGGAAGAGTAGGTTTGAAGCTAATTGTACTTTCTTTTTTTTTCCCCCAAGTGAGGGTGGCAAAGCCTCAAAGCATCAAGGTGGGAAGAGCCTTTTGCAGTGAAGCGTGCTGACCCTCCCATGGCACCCTTTATCCAGCCTGGTGCCTCAAGCCTGGTTCTAGGTCCCATGTTCCCTTAATGTTACTGAATATCGTAATGAAGAAAACCATCCAAACCAAATGATAGTTCAGAAAGCCAGCGTTGGTTTATTACAGCACCGGGTTCATAGGGGACCCCTCCTCCTAACATGCACACCCTCATCCTGTACCACCAGTTATTTATACACAAAGTTTTTAATTATTCTGTTTTCTAATACATATACATTGTTATTAACCTATATGATTGGTTTAAACAGCCTCACTTATTATGTAAATTACTACACATGCTCTGTCCCTTGTTCTTTGGAGGCTGTGGTGTAATTTGGGTAGGTGGTCTGTGAGTTGATGGTTGCGATCTCCCCCTGCCACCTTTACCCTTCCCCCAGTTAATGCAGCTTTTCGATGCCTTTTTGCTTTTTTCAGCAATTCCCTGTCTCTCAGTGCCTATTAGGGAGGATTTTTCCTTTTTATCAGTGTTTTCGAGCTCTTCTTCAAAGGCCCGGTTGTTAGCCTTTTACAGTTGATTGATAAAAGTGAACACTGTTCTCTCTTAGCTCCTTCTCACCACCAAATTGTGTTTCACAAGGCCATGTCAACTCCTCTACTCTGTTGTTTTGCTTATTGGGAAAACTCATTGCCTGCTGTATGGCAGTTCCCAGCCACCACCTTTGAGCCTTTTATGGGTCTCAGTCTCACTTCAGAAGTCTTGGGAGTCTATAAGTACATTAGGAAATATATTGAAAAATTTACATATATACATTAAAAAGCTAATAAAACCACTATCAACAGCATCAGCAGATTTGGGAGCCAGGAACTCAGCCATTTCTGTGTTTCTTCAAATCCTAAAGAGGTGTCTTCCATAAAAATAGCACCAATGTTATCCCTAAAAAAAACCTCATAAAAGAAAACTTCCCCTTGTGTACAATCTAAGTGCAAAATTGATTCAATATTAGTATGATTAAGTGTCCTCTACTTGTACTGAGCTATTTAAGTCTCCGGTATATGATGTCATCCAGACTCTCCCCAAGTTGTTTGTTTGTTTGTACCAAACTGAGCACTTGGGCCTGTTTTGGGCTGCATCTGGGCTGTGAGCAACCATGAGCCCAGACCTGTGTGCTGGGCAGATAAAGGGAAGGCTGGGAGTGGTGCTTGTGAGAGCACTAGGAAGACTAGGGCTGAGGTCAGGAGCTGGGATTTTGTGTGTAGTTGTTTTGCCTTTTTTTTTTCTTCCCTCACTCTCTTTTTCTGTTCAGCTGCATGTTGTGATCAGGAGTCAACATGAACTATGATGTGTCCATTTCACTAGTGTGCGTTTACCCCAGTGGAGAGAGTAAAAGGAAGTGCTGTTTCTGGGTGCAAACACCTCCTGCAAATGCAGTGCTGGGGAGTCCATAGTGTCCTGTGTTGACATGAACAGTTGACTTCTCCTCTATCTGCCATCACTTGCCTACAGTGTTCATACATTTACTGTGTTTAAGTTGCTGGTTTTTAGGAGCTCTAAGTTAGCGGGGCTTGGATCTGTCTCCCAGTTGCTTTGCTAGTAATTAATCCAAGATGTCGGAGTTACTTAAATCTCAGTATATTGGTACTTGTTTTAGTTTTGAGGTTTCAGTTTGTTTTGTTATTTGGGGAAAAAGTTAAAAGTTGTTGCGACAGACAAAACACACTGTACCATTTAATTTATGTAGTTTTCAGGTTCATGTTTTGATAAAACGTTTGCTATTTACCTTACTAATTTACTAAAAGCAATCAGAGTTTCTGACAAATTCCATCAAAACAAAGATTACATTAAAGAGTTTATCAAATATTGAAAGTAGTAATTTTAAATTTTCTTGGCTATTTTGCATGTCCATGTCTTTGAAAATCTAGTAGCTTGGCAACAAAGCTTTGTTATCTGCCCCTCTTACTATAGTTAAATGTTTTCCTTATCTGGGATTGTTGTTTGGCTTTCTTTGTGGAGAAGGTGAGAAATAGGTCTTGAAATTTCACAACATTAAGCAGGTGTCTGTTTGCACTGTCCTTCTAAAACAGAAAGATTCATTTATGGATGAGATTCCTTGGTGGAGTTCATTTTTGTTTTACCTAAAAGTAAGATCATTTTGGTATCATCCTAAGGCACCAGGTCAGTAATTGTTCAGCCCCGGTCTCAGAGAGTGCCACCCAGCGCTGCTGGAGCTGCTAATGTCAAACCGAACTTCGGTACAGTACCTGCCAGTCCTGTTCTTGCCTTTGAAGAAGGAGTGACTTAGAAGTATCAGGTCATCAGCCATAGGTTGTACTCTTTTTCACTCTGATTGTGGTGATTCAGAGGAATGGCTGAAGCTGTGAAGAGGTTTCCAGTTGAAAGAGCAGCATGTAGTCTGTAGCCACGCCTGCACTTACATTCACAGTCACAGCTTTCCAAAAGGCAATCATCAACTTCTGAGAGCCCTACAGCAGCTTTTCTTGCATGGTTTTTTTATTCGAGTCGTTCCTGGGATGAGTTGGGAGCTGATTACCAAGTATGTCTATTTCTTTCCTGAGGCCCATCATCCAATTTACAGTATTAAAGCAAGGAAAAAGGGTACAGTTTATTATTATTAATAAAAATATATTTTTAAGAAAATCCTTCACCATCATTGTGAGAAGATAGTGTTTTACATACTCTGCATGATAGACACCAGTTGACATCTGTAGAGGATACAGTTGACTCTCCAGCATGGCATTTCTGGGAGGCATTTGCATCAAGAGAAGGCATCTCATCAAAATTGTCCTGAAGACGTGTGTTTTTTAGATTTTGTTTTTCTCAGGATTTTGTCTGAGGAGGAACACAATTTTAGGTAATGTAGATATTAGCAATGCTGAATCAAACACACTAATTTCTAACCCAGTTTATTTTCTCATCCACAGTCGAAATTACCGAGATACTTAGGAAGTATGTGTTCAACCTTTCCCCAAGAAGATGTGTAATAACTGTCCCTTGTGTTTTCAGCTCAGTTGTGTATATGTTCCAGTTGTGTAAATGCTTTTCTGGTGTTGGTGCTGATTTACACTATTCCCAGCTCTGGCTGTTCTCTTCCTGTTCTACCCCTCCAGCTGACTGATGGTAGCTGGTTGAGGGGCTCTGGATGAACTGTCAGGAAACTTACTTGGTTTAAAATAGTCTTTTTCAGATAGAATCCTTTGTAACTTGTGTGAGTTGTTTGATCTGGTTCAGTTGTGAAGTTTCACAACTTTTAACTGAGCAACTGGAAGGAAGGTAGCAGTGTAGGAGTGAGGGAGTGGAGATGGGATCTACATAAGGCATTACTTCTGATGAAAGAATTGCACGTGTAACTATGCCTTGAAAAATGGAGATGATAGATCTGACCATCAGTCAGTGCTTGATCATTTAATGACATTAAGATTTGGGATATTTTCATTTTCTTATATGCATTCACTTGACACTTTGTAGTCCCAAAGTGTGTAGAAAAAACCGATTTCATTTCATGGTAGGAATGTTGTGCTGATTAGATGGTACATTTTTGCAAACATATTGTTATTTTGTGTTTCAGTTATCATTTCAATCAGCTTCCCAGCTACCAGTGTAATATCTAATGATCTAAAATGCCATACCACAGCCCAAGAAACTTATATTCTCGTCTGTCTTTGTTTATAATGTGCGTGCGTCAGTTGCTGTCCTCCAACCCTCTGAAAGAATAGCTCCTGGGGAAAATACTCACCTTTTCTTATATAAGGGAGATTGTTTGAAAGTAAAGATGTTTATCATACTTCTGGTTATCTGCATCTATGTGAAGATTAAATATGGGGACATCTGCATCTAAATTAGTTATATCGTCAGCCTGTCAAAAGATCACTTTATCTTTCTTTGCCCTGTGTTATTTGGAATATAAAATATGCATTTTCTGTTGAATTTGGTTCAATTTAGACATACGTGAGAATTTACACTTGCTCCCTTGCTCTCTATCTTTCCCTCTTTATGTGTAATGAACAGTACTGATTTCTAGTTACACTTTGTCCGTAGTACATAGCCAAGTGTATTGACTTTGTTGTCTATTACTTTCAGGCACGTGGCCATGGAGGCTATGATTCTGATTTTAGCGATGAGGAGAATGGAGAGAAGTCTGTGCAAAAGACTAAAAGGTAATATAGTGCAGAATTAACACTTTGCATTATGTATTTTGTGCAAATGGCATATTACTCTGTGTAGAAGATTGTGCTGTGGTATGTGAAGTCTGGTGTTAAAATAGTTTTTGAAAAATCATTCTCTTTGGTTCCTGCATCTCCTTATGTCAAGCTTGCCAAAGCATGTCATCTCCCAGGGGCAGCTGATTAAGATCCATTCTGCCGTGTCCATCTGGTGTCTCTTTGCCCCTCAGTTCTCAGAGCAGAGTGTTTCATTTTTCTGAGCATTAGTATCAACTGCTAGGGTTTGGCTGCACTGTTCACTGTGATCCATCAGGACATGTGGAACTGCTAAGAGAGCAAGGCAGAAAAGGCCAAGTGGCAGCAGGCTTTGTAGAAATAAAACATCACCTTGGAAGAAGTAAAGTACTGATGCTACTTGTTTATTATTTAATTTGTGAAGAGACCTGGGAATTCGTGAATGGTGTTTTACTCAATCCTTGAAATGTAACTACACATCTCTTATTTGAGATCACCTTTGCCAGCTCTTTTGGTGTTTCACACAATTAGTGACCTCAAGTTTTGTCGTCTGATCTCATATTATTAAGATTTTTATTTTTTTATGTGTTTATTTTGCTTTGCCACCATAATCTTTTGACACTTTCTGCACAGTAATGAACATTTTGCCTATATAATGCATATATTTTTCTTACCTTTTCCTCTCTCTTGCTTTGTTATTGGACTTTAAGAAGGCTTTGTGGAAACTCCTAGGGCTCTTGCATATTTTTCTTTGTCATAAAATTGAAAGAATGGGTTTTGTAGTGTCTGACTGATTTCTGGGAAAAAAAATTCATGTTTTAATCATGGAATAATAGCAAGCATTGTGCTGTTCCATTTATTTTATAAATATAGCTGTTCTCCATTAAAACAGGGACTGGTTTTGTTCAGTTTTAGTTTTCTTTAAAAGGCCATTACACATGACACCATTCCACTTTCTAAGTGGAATATTAACTAACCATCAGGAGCCTTTCAAAAATATCATTACCCTTGTTCTGGCACACTACTACTGATTCCCAGTAGGGGTCTTATGCAGGTTCACTGTATGTGTATATATCCTTTTCTTGGTCTACGATGATATTTATTTTCACTTTAAGGAAAACAGTAGTCTTGAGTTTTCTCCACTTTGCTGTTTTATGGAATCTCCTTATGGGAATTTTGTGCCTGCAGATCCTTTTGAGCAAATGTTACCCTTAGTTTCTAGAGTTCTGTATTTCATAGCTTGAAATATAAATTCCCTGGCTTGCTTTCTGCAGGCTTCTGACTTCCATTCTTTCTGCCAGCTAATAATTATGGAAAAGTCTTTTCTTCACCTCTATTGAGGAATGAAACTAACTAAATAGACTTTTTACTAGCTAAAGCGCATCACTTTATATTTAAATTTTATTACTTTGTTGAATTCTGAAAGTATTTTTAGCTGCCCACTAACAAGTATGGTTCACAACACAGTGCTTAATTTCTAATTTAGTGATTCTTGTGATGACAGCATGAGAGGCAGAGCTGTTTAATGAGGTGTTGAGACAGCATGAGAGGATGGGATAGGGTTACTAGCAATCACTCTTACTCAGTGAACATACTGTCTTTCCTGTTCCTACTTGGCTGTGTAGCTGGGATTTATGGAGGGCTTTAAATGTATAGTGAAGCTGAGGAATCTTCAGGGTTTTGTTCGTTGTGATTCTCTAGTGATAATATTGATAAAAATAAATACTACAAATTGTTGGTTTAAGCAATTTTCTTTCACTGCTAACTGTAAGCAAGTGCCTTTCTGATTTCATTCTGGAAATGAAGTAAGGTCTAAGCTGACATTGTTTCTGAAGTTTGGTTTTACTCATGTGAAAACTGGCAAGGTAACAGTTTTTGTTATTCAAGTTAGTGCAAAGTTTGACATAGGGAAAATTTTTGCTTATGAAAAGTTCTTGACTAATTTTTCTTCCTTTTCTCCCTCCTCCTTTAGTAAAAAGGAAGATGACCTTCTGATAAAGCCATTCCAAAAACCAAAACAAGGTGGTGTGGTTCACAGACAATTCGCAGCTAAAGAATGGGATAGGTATCTTTTTATCTTGTTTTTGTGAGGCATTTTTCCCTTTATGTAAAGATATTTTTCACTCAAATGTATTTCTTATTAACAGGGAAGAAGCAAGAAAAAGAAGATTTCACTTGATAGCAATGGATGCTGTATCCTTCTATTTAATTTTTCTTCAAGTTTGAAGATGTGGCACAAGTTATCCATTATGGTGAAATACTGGGATTTCTCAATGGTTACAGGAGTTGACAGTGCAGCAGCAAATACTGAGTTATTCTTCATATTGGCTTCTTTTTGTTGCTCTACTCAGTCGAGGCATTTCCACATTCTTCCTTCCACAAATACTTATTTGTCCTGTTTGGAACAAAATTCTTAGACAGTAGATATTATATAGACTGGCACAAAGACATTTTCCTTTTTCAGCTGAGTTTATACAGAAAATAGTTCTATATAAGGCTGCTGTTATTTGTGGTCAAATACATTTCTATTGGAAATTCAGGAATGTATTAGATAATTCAAAAGTCTATTTAGAACAGCCTTATCTCCAGTTATATCTTCTACAGGTGTTCTAATGTAAGTCCATTTAATATCATGTGCAGTTTTATTTTAGTTTTTAAAAATATCTTAATCATGTTTCATGCATAATTTGTAACTCTTTTTATAACTATTACCTTATTTATATTTATATTACAACCTTTCTCCTTTTATTTAGTTTTCACCTTGTGCAGTCATTACATGTTTTAACTGAGTGTGTCTGAAATACCATCAGTTCCTAGTTTGCTTAAATAGCTGTTCTTCAGCAGTAATAGTTAATAACTAGGAAAGTTAAAACTAAAGAAAGAAAGACTGAAATCTGGAAACTCCAGTAAACAGAAGGTAACTTCTAACCTGCTTAGAATTTGACTGGGACTGCGTAAACTGTTGTTAGTCTGTAAAGGGACATATCTTAATCAATCCCACTGACATTGTAGACTGTCATTAGCCATGGAAAAGCCCATATATTCTGGAATGACTAGAAAACTCATTGTATAGAGTCTTTTATGAGTTTCTGCTAATGTTTTTGAGTGGTTCCTATTTAAAACCTGTACTGTTATGCAGTTTTAGTGCCTAGTAACTCAAATGGCAGCACAAAATAGTGTGCTGTGTTAAATATGAAAAATTGTGCCAGTTAAACCTTCTGGGCTTGCTTCTCAGTTCCTTCTATTTTTGGTGGAAAGGAAAAAAAGACACATACTGAAGTGAAATTAACTTTTGAGGGCCTTTGGAAAATAAAATGTTTTCTCAAGAAAATTCTAATGCATGTCAAAATAGTAGGCTGATACAAATTGTTCACAGTGATGCAGTAGTTGCCAGGATAGGTACCAGGAGAAAATGTATTTCCTAATTTGCTGCTTCAGAATCACCATACAAGTTAATAGAAAATATTTTTAATTGGCCATATATAATGTTTTTATTTGTGAAGATGCTTATTTTTTTGATAAGTATTTACATATTTTTGCTCAAATCATGGGGCAAAATGTGATTTTGAGGCCAAAGTGTTCTAAAAAAAATCACATATTTTCCTGTGATTTTCATCTCCAAACTAAAGCAGATAACATTTATTTTTACATGTTGATGGTAAAATGTAATAAATTGTTCAATTTTAGTAGGCAGACTATTTTTATAATAGAAAAATACAAACCTCTTTTAAATCAAAACTTCAGTACTAAGAAGCTGTTGTCTAAACCGCAGCTGAAAAAATGGACCTAGTTTCTATGTGTATGTGTACAGAGCACCTTTGACAAAGGAAGACAATTTTACAAAGGTCTGGCACCTGAACGAGATTTTAAAGATGAAATTGCTTTGAATTGCCGTATTTAGAGAGTAGCTTTTATGGAAGGTTATTGAGTAAAAAATACTGATTAACTCCTTTCTTTCTGGAAATTACTGAACTGTTCTGAGAAAAAAAACCCCTTTCTGTTAAGTATATGAGAAGTTTTTATTACTTTTTTTAGTTTTAAAGTATGGTAAAATAAGATAAGTTCTGAAACAATCCTTAATTGCTTTATTCAGTATGAAAGACATAAAAAGTTTGTGAGTGACTACATTTTATACTATGGTGGCAAAATAGAGGATTTCCGACGTTCTGGGTAAGAACCATTAGTGATCTTTCCTCTCACTCCCTCAAAGCTCCCCTGTTATATAAAGCTGTTAAATATATATCACATCTTTGGGGGTGGGGGGGAGGAGAGGGTGTGTCTGTGTATCAAATTACTAATTATTTCAATCACACATAGTAACTGCAGTCATTGTAAATATCAAAAGCACAGAATTGCTTTGTTTCGTTTTGCACCATTATTTTTTATTTAAGAACTTACCATGAGCTGAATTATTCTTGTTTTGTTATGTAAAAAGAAAGATGACAGGTGAGCATTAATTGAGGATACATTGAGAAATATCTGGCAGTACCTTCAAAATAATGATCTGAAATACATTTGAAATATGCAGAATTGCTATTCATTGTCCAGAATAATGATAACCTTCTTTACAGCTATCTATAACAGCGTTCTAACATTACTGTCTTCAATAAAAAGTGTATTTTCAGACAGGATCAAGTCATCCATAGGTCATTTTCCACTGTGAATTTCGTTTGGGAAAAGATATACCAGAGAAAACATTTTCTGGTAGTTTTATTCCATAACAATATATTTATGTGGTGAGGTGAAGATCACAACTGTGAAAAACTGATGTTTACCAAATTATTGACTGTCTTTTCGTTCTAATGTTACATTGTGCTAAAAAAAAAATATGTCCTTTTATAGAGCAAATGACAAGACGGATCTTGATGTTATTAGAGAAAACCATAGATTCCTGTGGAATGAAGATGATGAAACAGACATGAATTGGTATCTGAAACTATTATAGAACATGTTAATTTTAGATCACTTGTACTAAATTTGTGGTGTCCCCTACTAATTAAGAATTACTGTGCTTACTTAGTGATCATTCTTTGATATTTAATGCATGACGTGCTGGAATGTGTCCAAAGGAGGGCCACGAGAATGATCAGAGGACTGGAGCACCTCTCCTACGAGGATAGACTGAAAGAGTTGGAGTTGTTCAGTCTGGAGAAGAGAAGGCTCCGAGGGGACCTTATTGTGGCCTTCCAGTATCTTAAGGGGGCCTACAAGAAAGCTGGGGAGGGAATTTTTAAGGATGTCGGGTAGTGGTAGGACTAGGGGGAATGGATCAAAACTAGACGTGGGTAGATTCAGATTAGACGTTAGGAAGAAGTTCTTCCCCATGAGGGTGGTGAGACACTGGAACAGGTTGCCCAGAGAGGTGGTGGAAGC
>VYZX01006298.1:0-50994 GCA_013401335.1 Brachypteracias leptosomus
CAGGGTAAACCCACCACAAGATGGAAGGGAAGACTTCCACCCTGGGCATTTTTCATGGGATGTAGGAAATGAGAATGTCTGAAAATTATGGGGATGCTAACCCGCCTTCACTGAAGACCCAAGCTACTCCTGAGAGTTAATCTAAATCCTATGAATCACAAATGAATCCCACTGAACTGAGTCCTTCAGAGATAGAATCCAATTTCTTGACTCTCATATCCCAGAGAGACTGTAGAATTGGAGATTTTCAAAACTGGTCTGGACAAGACCTTGAATAAAGTTTTGAAGTTAAGCTTTTCTTGGAACAACAGTTTGGACTAGATGACCTCTAGAAGTCTCCTTCAAGCTAAATATCCCTGTTAATCCATCTTTCTCCATCAGGATTCTCTCCAGACAGTTTCCATCTTTCCTGAAACACAGTGTACATACTCAAACATTGAACTGCAGCTGGGCTTTGCATAAAAGTTGTTTGGAATGCTTTATAATCCTGTTCATATACCTTAGTACTATCTTCACGTAACAGTTCTGCCTCATGTTCATCCTATGATGGATGCGTCACAAACCCTACATCCTTTACTGTACAAGTCCTATGGAGTTTTTCCCTAGAAGTAGATCTCTAGTTGATTATTTTGTATACCTGAAGTGACTTGCATTTATCTCACTGACTTTTGTGCTATTTTTTCAGCCTATATCTCCTGTTTATAGAGGTAATTTTGAATTCTAACCCTGTCTTTTGATGTACTTTCACATCAAAGTCACCCCAAAGCTTGGTATTTACAGATTAAATAACCAGGAGGTTATTAAACACTTCCTGATCTCTCTCTCTGTTGCACCTACTTCTTACAAATAAGCTACAGAGGAAACATGAAAGACCAAAGGAAGATATTCTTTTGCTATCGAATACTACTTCTGAGCTACATTTTCATTGAGAAAAACAAAATCCTCAGTTATGACCACCCCTGAACAAAGGCAGTATCATCCTCCAAATCATGAGGCAGTTGAAATCCTACCAGGGTGAAGAGTCATATCCTGAACCAAGCCACTTGAGAGACATTCCCCCGCTGAAGGGCATGGTGCGGAAGGAACAGCGTGCCCGGGGGGGATAAGCCTGACACTTGCAGCACAGTGCCAAGAAGTGCATGTTAACATCTTCTGTCAAGTGTCAAGCTGCTGCCTTCCTTCAGAGGGCCACACTGCCTACCCCCTCACGCTACAGGATGTCTCGACCACCTCTGTGTCTCAGGCCTGAAGTTTTTATTTTGCTCATGCAGAAGAGCATCTGCACAGCCACTTCATATTAATCAACGTGTGGTTCACCGTCTGCTGCCTGTGCCAAGTCCCATTTTGACCACTCTCCTGATGCTTCTAAGAGTAGCCTTGCTCTCCCTGTGTTTCAAATATTACAGAGCCCCCAAAACTATACAGCACATTTATTAACTGAACAGAATTTGTTCCACCATGGTAGCACTCTCTGGGAATGTAGCTCTGAGGCTAAATGCTTTTGCCATAAGGAGATGTCAAGCTCATAAGGCTACCATGAGCCAGACGTGCAAATGTCACCAGTCTGTTAAACTGGGGGTGGGGGGAAGCTTGCATGATCATCTCCAATTAACTGGAAATGTGAGAAGTATTTCTTTATGAAGAACTTTCAGACTTTTAATCACTTCTAATTGTTGGCTCCAGCTCTTCCCATTTGAATGGTTGGACATAGTGAGGTATAGAATCCTGAACACAGATCTGTAACCTTAGATTTGCAAGGACCCAAGAGTGGACCACTTCTGCGCAAAGCACCTCTTTGGAGAATAAAAATAAATCTGCCATAGGCTTGCATCGTGTCAGTGACTATAGACAGCTTTCAGTCCATGCAGTCAGCTCAGCACTGTATGGGGTGATGGGTCAGGAAGTAGCAGTTTACTCCCACGACGATAATATTGGTCCTGAGTTGATTCTCTCAGTGCTGGTTGGGGATTTCTGCACCAAACTCCCAGTTTCAAGAAACTTCTTCATTGTTTCAGGCCCACGTAGGTTGATGAAGGTATCTTTGCACAGATGCAGCATAAAAATGAGTATGTGCTGCTGGATGTGGGATGGACTGTTGGGGAGAGCAGAATGGGTATATCTTCCCCTTGCTGTTGCTTCTCTAAACCAGGTAAGCTCCCTGTGGATAAGGGGAAACCTACCTGTACAAATAATGTTTGTAATTAAACAATTAAATGAGATTGAAAATTTTCTTACAGTGCTTTGGTCCCACTGGCAGCATGCCTATTCTCTTGCCATTTCTTCCTTCCAGAGTTAGACTGGAGGAAAAGGTAGGGAAGTAGTTTCTCCCAACACACATTATCTACAGAGGTCTGAAAGGGCAGGTCACATCAGAGGAGGTCCTGGTGTAGACCCAGAGCCAGCTTTTCCTTCGGAGCAATGGACCTACTGCTTGCCCCCGTGTCCTGTCTTCCCTCTGATCCTCTGCCAGACTGTAGCTCTTCCAGATATGGTCTACTAAGCTTATTCCACTAGAGAATAGTAGTTCACACAGACTCTGTTGTCTCAATAGCAATAGGCCAGATTTCAGATATCTGTGTAATAGAAAGATGAGTAACTCTTACTTCTGCATTAGCTCAGTTGACTGTAGAAATCCAGTTTGTGTATCCAAGTACAGACTTAGATGTTCAAATAGCAGACCCCACAAAGCCTTTATGTGGAAACTGTGTTCCATAAACCTACATGGCTAATGTCAGATGTATTTTTTACTCAGAAATCACTTTTTTGCTCAGAGATAGGAGCTCTTTGAATAACTGATAGGGTAAATTTAAGACTCAGTGTTTAAACAAGGAGGTGCTGTGGACAAGTACAAATTCTGCTTTTCATGGCTGAGCCAACTGCAAGGCTTTTCCTGGATGGTTCTCAGTGTAAGGTCTCCAGAGGGTATCTCTGCACTGCTGAACTGGTGTATACCAAAGCTTGTGTCCATATCTGCAATATCTGCATCCTTACTGAGAACTTTTTAGGGAAGCTAAAAAGCTCGTCTAACAGATTCATAATTGCAGGTGTCTTCATCTATATAATCATTTTAGGTTGTGACTCATCTGACATATTTTAACATCTACATTAGGATGAAGTGAATCACAAGAGCTGTTCTTTTACTTTTTTTTTTTTTTCCCCTCTCAAGGCAGCTAGGAATAATAATTTGGGCAGATATCTACACAGGTCCTTTCCCTTTTGTCTTAGAATACATCCAGATCAAAACGGATCCTCTTAGCTTCTGAATACATAAGTTTTACTTTAGCTTTTTCATATACCGAATTTGCAGTCTGGTCACTGCTTTGCCATGACTTACAATACATTCACTGGTGAAGTCCTTCAGGAGTGATCCCACAATGCTCTTTTCCTACATCTCCCCATCATTCTGCAGATGTTTTCTCCCTGTACTGCCAGGGAGCTGAGCAGGACATCATATCTCCTGCAGCCTGTGAAGAAATGTTTGTATTTACCTCGGGCTGCCCTCTACTCCAACTTTGCTTCTACCTCCATGTTTTCATGGTGTTCAGATGCCACCTAGGTTAGGTGGCAGTTAAGCACAGTCCCATCCTCAAGTTGAACAGGAAGAATACAGCAAACACTGTGGTTCTGGGAGAAGGAATCTTATTTGAAAGTCACATTATGTGTGAGATTGATCCCAAGCGAGACAGGCAGAAGAGACATTCTTGTGGAGAGCTCATTTATGGGCACCTGGAAGAGAATGTAAGAGAGGCCTGTGTTGGCCATTTGTGTTCCCAGGACAAGCTGAGAATTACATTTTCTCGAACCTCTCTAGAATTGCAAGTATATTTGCAATGCTGATTACCCATAGATATATGACTTCATGATACCATGACCATGGCCCCCAGCAGGGCCTCAACTGGTAACATGTATCACTACATCATTTATCCAGTTATTGGATGCTAACTGGGCTCCAGATAGCACTAATAACTTGTTTTTTGTATTGATATGGCATTGGGGTGCTAGCTACCTGGGGAAATATCATGATGCAGATCAATAGAAATTTGTTCCCTCCTACAGAAATTTTGGAGCCAGAATACCACCCCATTGTGGTGTGTGAATTTGCTTGCTCTTGAAGAGCTACTTCGCAGATGGAGTGAAAAGGCAAACACAGCATGCGTCATGCTGTGCAAATATGTGATACCCTCTGTTCTTGAAGATCCTGGACAATCCCTGCAAGTCCCCATCAGCCTCTCTGTGTGAGGGCTTCAGCTGCAACTGGGAAGCTAGGTTGTTTCACCCTGCTAGGGGATGACTATCTGAACAGTGCAGAGGGCTGTCGAACTATCACTGTAGCATGAGGCAACATTTTCCATCTTTCAGAGCTGCAGAGAGCAGAAGGCAGTATCGGTTGCTGCTGGGCCAACTGCTGAGCAAAAAGATCATCCCTCATGCCTAGAAAGGCTCTGCTTTAATATCCACTGCGCAAGGGTGCCTGTAGCTCCTCAGACTGCACCAATCCCATGTATTGGAATGTGGAGGGGTCTGTCCTGAGCACTAAATTGACCTAGTGTGGATGGAAATGGGACAATCACACAGGCTGATTCAGAGAAGTGCTGTGGTGACAGACACTTTCTCTTCTCCAAATGGCAAAAATAGAAGATGGAGGAAAGCATGGGGTGGGATTTCTCTTCCAAGAGATGTCCAAGGGACTTAGAATCACAAGGTTCATTTACCTGGCCTGGATTTTTCACTCTAATATCATGTAAGAGCTTTTGGCATCTGACATCCTTTTCTAATCTTCCAGTCACTTCCCATATTTCTTACTATTTGTTTTGTTGGTGGATTTAAAAAAGATGGAAGCAGCTATGGTCTAAAACACTTATGGAGAAAAGGGAAGAAATAGAAGCAAGGGGACAGATTGCAATCTGTTGCTAGTTTCAGAAAAAAACAGCAGTTCTATTACTGAAAAGGAATCTGTAGTGCAATACTAAAAGATAAATTTCTTTGAGAAAGCAATTACTCTAAGAGGGATGAATATTCTATTGCGTATGTGAGATTGGTGTTCATCCAGGAGAAAAAAGGACCTTTTATAAGGTCATATGAAACATTTTCAGCAGTAGAAAATGTTACCCATTTACATTCCACAGTTTTTTCCTCTTTTAAATATTTTCTAGTGCAGAGAATGGTTTCAGGCTAAGAGAACTCACTCACTAGAATTACTTTTTCTCTTTGGTTTGCATGCTACATATAGGCAAAGGTGTAGTTCTGGTATCTGCTAAATCTGAAGCAGTATTTATGGACAAAAGCAGTCCAGCTGAAACAAATAGTCTCCTTTGCGGAGGAAGACATAATTCAGTGGAAAAGTGGCAGAGCTCTAACAAAAGGCTGAGTCCTGAGAGATGCTTAGCAGTCTGGCACTGATCCACCATGGTCCTTAGTTTGGAAACTGCGGACCTAACTGAGTCTGTGCTGTCAAGCACTTAGGCACAGTGCAAGAGCACAACACCCCAGATCCCACAGGATACAGGCCCCAATGAGCAGACATAACCTTAGCACAGCTTCTGGGTATGACAGAGGTTTATGAAATGCTAAGACAGCTGGTGAGGTGAAAAAGTTGACCTCAAGAAGTACCCAATTTATGTGCAGTTGGTGTGTGAATCAGTTTTTTAATAGATAATAACTGGTGAGGTATCTCTATTCCAACCAGCTGGTATCCTGTTCTTCATCTTTAGATATAGGCTGGAAGCAATTAAAGTTAATCCTATTAAACATGCTACATGGAAGATTTGAGAGTGGAAAAGATTACTTGGCCTCTTTCTCTTTTTTTTTGAAGGAGGAGAGTCAGGATATTCCTTATCTTCCTTTAAACATTAACACCCTGAAGTTTCCATATTCTTGCAGATTCTGGAATTTTGCTTTCTGACTTCGTGTGTTAGATGCTACATCTTGAATCCCTGCCAGATTTGAAAATGATGACAACAACAATGATATTTGAAATCCAGTAGTTTATTTTTTCAAAGATACTTCTCACTGTCTATTTCTGGAACTTTGAAATTCCCTGATTTTTAAAATTAATTCCTATCTTGATAAAACCAGAATGATAACGGCAAAGAATTGTAAGACTACCCCATATTCACAGAAGTCTATCTGAATTTTTCTATTTAATTGACCATTTAAGTATGCTGTTCTCAGTGACCATTGACTACTTATTGACTAACAAATGTTAAAAAATGACCATTTCAGGTCAGACCTTCATGAATAACAATCATTTCCCAAGATCAGCTAATCCTGGATACCTCAGGAGGGTGACCAGGACATATTGGACATTTTAGCTAATCTCCAGCCACTCTCAGCTAAGGGGCTTCCTAGAGGGACACTTGCTGGCATGGTTTCTTGACCACCAGCCCTCTGGGGAGGACATGGCTCAGGGCTGCCCTAAGCCTAACAATTCTCTAAAAAACTTGTATCAGAATTTTTCTGGAGGAGTCTTCCATTTAATTTATCTTTGAAAGGTAGTATCCCTTCCAAAACAGAAAACCAGGAGTGATTGTATGCTGTGGGTCAGAGCAGATGCACATCTCTTGGTTTCTCTGGGGCAGTCACACTGAAGAAAAATAGACAACATTAAACTGGGGTTTTGTTTCTTGCTACACATCTGCCTGCCAGCCAGTGAGTCAGGAGCTGCTCAAAAGCTGAGGGGATGTGGTGGCTGGAGCTGCTTTGGAGACACCCTTTTCCCATGCTCAGGATCAACAAAAGCAGCTCTGTGCTGAGCCATGAGTGTCCAACACACAGGTGTCCTGCACTTCTTTTCTCCCAGGAGCTGGGGCAATGATGGGATGACACATTGGCCACTGAAATATGGTTTCCCTCCTGAACATTGTCAGACTCTTAAGGGGAAGGCAGGGGACACATGGAAATATTCCATAGTCTGTGGGCTGCCAGCTGGACCACTGTGAATAGAGGCTGATATTGCCCCATAAGCACAGACTGAAAGAGGCCATCATTCCTCCGTGGAAAGCAGCAGAACGATAATTCTCTTGTTTCCTAATAAGGAGATTTTACGGAGAATTTTAGGTTAGCCAATTTTTGTGGCACATTGCTATTTAATTGTTTTTGTCTCTTAATTAAGTTCATCTGCCAGGATTATCCAGAGAACTGCATCTAAGAGCTCTTTTGCTGACTGCAAACACTTGTCCTTGAGAAGATTTGTTCCTAAATTTTTGGTTTTGTTCTGTTTTGATTTGTTGATCAGAGTTGTCAAAGATTTGTGCCAGGACTTCTGGTTCATTTAAGGAAGGCTTTGAAATATGTAACTGGCAAAGCTGGAGTTTGGATAATGATATTAGAAGTTCTCTCACACTCCTCCCCCTCCAAAACTCAAAAATGACAACAACAGATCAGAGGTGGGTATAGATTTGCTGATCTTCACAATAGCTACCTTAGTGAACCTGAACCCAAATTCCATAACTTGAGATGATTCATCGTCTCACAACAGAGTCGTCCAAAATTTGGCTTTGTGTGGTTGTAAGGGAAAATTCCACAGCTTTGACATCTCTCTGATTTTGTTGTGCTTACACAGTTAATTTTTAAAAGGCAAAACAGATGCTACTTTGAGAAAATCTATGTAAAGAAATTAAAGGGAAAAAAAATGATTGCTGACTGAACTAGAACAAAAGGAACAGTATACAGAAACTTTGTTTTTATTTTTAAAACACTGCAAACCAACATTGCATCCATCAGAAGAAATATAGAAATAAGAACGGTCCCTTACACCAGTAAATATTATTTTTTCTTTTTTGAAAAGTTTTCAGAAACCACATTAGTAACTTTAATTTCAAGTGGTTGCTCTTTCTTAGATTTTGAAAAAGAGAGTGTTTTATGTAAAAAAAAATCCAAACTTGCCCCCAGATTATATTTAGTGTTTAAATATACACTGTTGTGAGATACAGCATATGTGCTCCTGCCCTTGTAATTCAGTATTCATGCTGATCACCTCTCATTTTCTTTTTCCTGGGTCATGAAGAACTATCTGCACCTGTCTGGCTTCAGGAGAACTGCTGTCAGTATTTATAAAATGCCCGCATCTTTCTTATATTTACCTCTACAAATTATAGGTAGTGGAAACCCAACATGATGGACAAGAAGACAATTGCTACAATGCAATTTGTCAGTCCTTGTCTATTGGGAACTGCCTACTCCTGGAACACTGGGTCCAAATTTCCGTTAAACACTTCCAACAAATACGTAAATGGTTCCAGACATTCAGGGTAGTGAAACATCTCTAATTCTGAACAGCTGGGAGACAACTCCCCAGCAATCCTAAATAGATTTTTCCCAAATCCCAAGCAACAGTCAATCTCTCACAGTGGGCAGGTCTTGAAGCACCTAACTGGGAGGCTGAAGCTCTCCAAGGTTCACCGTGTCCATGGAACAACAGGAAGCAACATGGCTAGGGAGATGGATCGCTGCAGGCTTTTTCTAGCCATGTTGTGCTGGAAAATCCCCTTCACCTCCCTGTGCATCTGCTTAGCCTTATAAATGCTGTGGGAATCATGGACATAAGGACTGTCTATGTATTTGTACAGCCCTTGGTGAAATGCGTGGTCCTTTTTGATGTTAAATGCAGTGGTTGGGAAAGAATAAAGAAAAGAAGATGCCGCTAGGTGATGGCTAAGGAGGAGTTCAATTCCAATCTGGACATTGTCACCTAACCCATGTAAACTCAAATGGCTTTTTTAATGTGTACATAAATTCCTAGGTAACAATCAAGTAAGTGGCCTCATAAAGATAAAGGGCCAAGTGGAATCCTGCAGTAAACAGGTACGTTGGTGGCAGGGAAAAAAATAAGAAAAAGGAAGATGTATCCATTTACACAGACTGAATTTACTCTACAGATTAAAAGGAATTGCTAGTCTATGGCAAATGGCACCATCCTTGTATCTTAAGCAACCATGGTACCAATAAGTCTCTGAAGAAAACTCCAGAAAATGAGAAAGGCAAGTGTCAGACATTGTCTTTTAATAAAGATCATTTTTCCAGTCGATCTTTTATGTAGAAGGAAACTCATTCTGTCCCATCTCAATCATAGAGTTTGTTACAAGATTTGTCGTTTTTCTAGTCTTCAGTGAGCAGAATAATAGTTTGCTTTTTGCCTCACCTTGGAGCGAAACACTGAAGTCTAGAATTATTTCCACCAAACAGATGGAGATATTTCTCATGAAGATGAAAAAGTAAAGACCTAATAAATTAAGAACATTTGAGAAGAGAAGGTTAAAGCAGGCTTTGCTGCACTGCATTTGGCATTATTATTTTAGCAATATAGGCAGTTTTACAAACTAATATTATTTTGTATTTTAAATGCTGCAAAGCCTCTGAAGAGAAGGGTGGATGGTATTCAATGTTCACCACAAAGGATCTACCTGATGTGGGTGCAGTCTGGTCACAAACCTGACCATATTCCAGTATTTCAGGTCTCCTGCAGCTCTGTCTTCACCAAAGGGGTGCAGTACTGCCAGATTTTCTCTGTGGCTTCGACATCCCCCTTTCTTGGAGGTCTGTCCCTGCTGGGACCAGCCAGTCCATCCCAGTAATCACTCTGAGACTGGGAGATAACCAGATCAGGGGTCTGGTCTCTGACTTGGCTTTTCTCCTTCTCTCTGTATGCTAAAAAATCCTGGTGGTTAATGTCACCATGACCTTGTGTTTGTGGTCAAGGGCTACAACTGGTGCAAGTGTGTGGAAATCAGGCTGAGGGGTAGAGAGGTGGGGTCCCAGGACAGCCCATGTAGTACAGCTGCACCAGGGTACTCTGGATATACCCTGGGTGCCTGCTTAGCTGTTCCCTCCTGACTTCCTCACTTGATGTACCTTCTCTCATGGAAATGCCTCTGCTACATGAATTAGCTATTTTTTGTTCAGTGTCTTTTTGGCTGAGCAGAGAGTCTCAGCAAGGAAACTGAATTATTGTTTTGTGTGTGTGGTGGGTTTTTTTGTTTTAAAGCTGAAAGCATATTTTATTCCTTCAATTGCTAGTCAGCTGAAAGTTTTCTTTAAAAATTAATATATGGACAATATTGTCCCTTGAGACCAAACATGAAGAATCTGAGACTTAGCACAGACTTTTTATCATAAAGTCAGCAGCCTGTGAAAGCCAATGCTCCTAATATAAATTTATAGATTTTAAATCCTGAAAGGACATTGAGAATGTGTAATATGACCACTTGTATAACATAATCCATAGACTTTTGCTTAAAAATTCTCACCCACCTTAACTACACCAAATAATTTTGAAAAGATAGCTGGTCTCACTTCAAAATTTAAGATTTAAAGACATACTCTAGTATTTTTTTTCCCAATTGGTAATTACTTTCACCGTTACAATATTTTGCCCACTTCTATTGTGAGTTTGTCACAACTGTAATGCACATCTGTTTGCTCTTGAAGGAGTCTTCTCACATCCAAGCTCCTCTCACAGCCAATCAGCTCATACCCATAAATAAATAATTTCCTCCACTTATCCTGCAGACTAACCAGGATGAGCACCCTCATGTTTGGTGGAAGAGTTAAATTTTACAAACCTTGAATCATTCTTATTGCTGTGCAGTTGTTTGTTTGTTTGTTTGTTTGAATCTATTGTTTAGTTAGTGTGTCAGCATCTTGTTCACTTGTAGAGAGTGTTCCTTCCTCTTAGGTTCAAATGGTCAAAAAGTATGTAGATCATGTTTTGTGGGCTCATCCATCCTTGCAAATGCTGATTTTGGCTAGCAGATCTGCTTGTCTTCATCAAGGCCTTTTCTATTTTTGCCTGCATAGGAGTAAGTGTCTCAATCAGTGAAAATTTGGGGTGGGTAAATAATAAAACAAGCATAAACAGGGCCATATGCAAGGGAGGGCCTTTTCTTTATAGTCACTGAAGCTGCCTGTAACCTATATGAGTTATTCAGGTTTACAGGGTGCATTTTGTTTTTTAAGACATCTTCATGTCCTGGTCTCAAAAGCAGATAAAAATTGTTATTGGACTTGGAGGAAAGAATCTGGAATCTTGTGTCCAGTTCTGGGCCCCTCAGTTCAAGAAGGACAGGGAACTGCTTGAAAGAGTCCAGTGCAGAGCCACGAAGATGATTAAGGGAGTGGAACATCTCCCTTATGATGAAAGACTGAGGGAGCTGGGTCTCTTTAACTTGGAGATGAAGAGACTGGGGGGTGATCTCATTAATGTTTATAAATATGTAAAGGGCGAGTATCATGAGGATGGAGCCAGGTTTTTCTCAGTGATGGCCAAAGATAGATAGGACAAGGGGAAACAGTTGCAAACTGGAGCATAAGAGGTTCCACAAAAATATAAAAAAAACCTTTTTCACTGTGAGAGTGATGGAGCACTGGAACAGGCTGCCCAGAGAGGTTGTGGAGTCTCCTTCTCTGGAGACATCTAAAACTTGCCTGTATGCGTTCCTGTGTGACCTGCTCTAGATGATCCTGCTCTGGCAAGGGGGTTGGACTAGATGATCTTTTGAGGTCCCTTCCAATCCTTAACATTCTGTGATTCTGTGATTGTTTCACTATATTTTGGAGCTTATATGCCAAATTTATATGGAAGAACTTGCAGGGATTTCACATTATCTTCCTCTGTAATCAATTGGAAAGCAACAGGAAACACAGCCTGGTTTCTTTATATATGTATTACTTCTCGCAAATGACAGAGTTTTAGAGCTACTTGCCATGGAATGCATGGACCCAAATGAAAACACCATTCTCCAGCTAGGAAAAACCATACAAACTAGTTGATCTAAAATTTGATATATGAAACTGATTTGAACAAAACCATAGGTTTTAGAAGCTTCAGATTTTGTGGATATTTAGATCAAATTTGGAATTTGCAGTTGAAGCCTCTTGCTGATGACAAAGAAGGTTACAGAAGTGTTCAATCCTAAGCAGAGGCTTACAAGTTACAGTCATGAGAATAAGTGTTGTGTTTCAGTGTTGGAGCCGTGCTGAACACCTGGACAATAAATCAAGACTGATGGCAGATCTAACAAAACTTAATTAAGACTAAGATTATATTGCTTTGAGAATAAGCTTGTTCTGAACTGGCAGACAGGAAAAAATATGTTGTGTGTGTGTGCCTGAAAGCCGGGATGGAAAACCACCTGTAGGACTGTGTGTGGAGAGACGTGATTGAAAACAGTCCCATGAGAGAGAATGTGTGTGCTCATCCTGGTTGGCAAAACAGTTCAGGAGCTAGCTCTATAAAAGTAGCTTGGAGTAGGTGAATGGTGGCTTCTCTGGAATAAAGGCGGCTGCTGTTGCTGCTGCTGTTGCTGCTGTTGTAAATAAAGGCTGCTTCTCCTTAAAACATACAAAGGCATCCTGATCAAATCATCGCCGACATTTCAGAGGATGCTTGTGTAAACTGTAGCTAACCCTAGATTTCTAAAGAGAAAGCCGTGGCAGCATTTGTTTATGTCCATCTGTTGAAATGTATCCTGAAAAAATAAATCAGCAACGTTCAAACACTTGTCATTCTGTGTTACAGCCCTTCTCACATTTCCAGGTCGTTACACTAGAAAAGCAAATTAGGGAACACAGTCCAGTGCCAATGAGCTTGGAGTGAAGAGGACTAGAAAACACAGTCTTGCCATCACTTTGTGGAAACCATCAGAAACTTAGAGCAGTCCAGTTTTCCATTTAGTGGTTGATCAAGAGGCATTCTTCACATTATTGCTTTAGCTCTTCTACTCTCTTGCTCTTCCTCCATCTTGTTGCTGGTCTTTGAAGCTGGTTACTGGTGTGTGGGAAAAGGGTAGCCTTCAGTCATTGGCAGATCTCTGAGTGTACTTCACCCTTCTGAAAGAATAGGCTTTCTCCTGCTTTTCTTTTTAGACTTTTTCTTATGATTGTATGTATACATACAGATTCACAGAACATCATTTTTTTTTTATACTAGATGGTCACATCTTTATTGGGGATGAGAATATTATTACTTTACTAGAAATCTCAGTGACTTCACTTGGACCACTGGTACAGTGGTTCCCCTGACAGATCAGCCTCCTCCTTGCTCCTGGCAAGGCAGTTTTTAGACTGAATGAGGACCCTTTGATCTCCAGCATCGCACCCTTGGTAAAACAGCAATGTCACCAAAGCTAGCAGGATGAGGTTTTGAGCTTTTGTTGTAGTGTTAAGCAGGCTATTGTTTCACATTTCCTACTTTGTTCCTTTAAAAATTCCATTTGATCTAACTCCACTGCTAGTAGTCCAGAAATAAGTCAATTCCTTGGGGCATGAATGCTATTCAGACAGAATAATACCAATATTTGTCTGTTTTCCCTCCCTCGTATCCAGAGGAAATAACCCATTTCTGGAATTCAAATTTTCCCGGCTTCTTAGAAATAGGGAGTATCAAATCTTCTGAGTAATATTTCCCTTTGAAACCACTTTTGAAAGATTTAAGTCCCCTTGGGCTCCTATTCTACTGGCATTGATGCCATCTGCTAGCAGAAACTCTGGTTCTGTGATTTCTTCAGTGAGCTGCATTGTCCTTTGCTTGATAAGGAAAGCTGCATGAAGTAGGTCCAAATCCAGCCATGAGTGTCTTTTTCTGTGCTTTTCTCAGGCTGTGCCCAGCATTCAGACAGATCTGAGGCTTCTCTGACAGGAGTTGAACCACTCTGGGTAGTGGGGTCATGATTCACAAAGCAGGGAGAGGGCAGTCCTCAAAAATATTTGGTATGGAAAAAGGCAACTATTTGATCATTTTTCCTATGGAATCAGTGCTCCCAAGAAAATGACTACAAATCAAAATGCAAAGCTCTCTCACATTACCAGAAGAGAAGTAAAAGGCTCATAATTCCTACAGAACAAATCACATGCAAGTGAGTCATTCATAATTGCTTTATAAAAATAGTGAATAAACGCTGTCTTATTCTGTACTTGATTAAGCACATGTATAACTTTAGTCAAAGGAACCTGTCTTGTGAGCATAATGTTGCAGGAATATGGCTCAGTAAGAACTGCATCTTGTTGAAAGTATGAATCCCAGAGCCAAAAATGTCTTTGGGAGATGCAGTTCTCTTTTAAAATGTATCTGCTGCAGGAAGATTTGCTTGTGTGCAGAGAAAGAGCTTGTACTTGCTTACCTTCTGTAAATGAAACAGGCTTCCAGGTAAGCATGCCAAGGGCAAAGATTTAATCTATCTAAAAATTAATTTATTCATATATTTATTTATGGTTACCTGGATGTTAGATATGAAAGATGGGTCAACTGTGCTTTCTCTTTGACTAGTTAGATCTTTGCTCATAATGCTCTTTTCTTCTTGCAGTGAAGATATTGGCTAAACTCTGAATACAAAATAAAGCCAAGCCAAGCAGTTGAATACAATACATTAGAAGGGGGAAACCTGTGCCATGCTAAAATTTCACAATCTCATGTGTTTAAGGTAAGTGCTATCCGTTTTCTGCCAGGGCAGTTCACCATCTCTAAAGTCCAATTCAGTCCAAGGAATAATTTTCTTTTACACACACACACACACACACACACACACGTAAAAGTCAATATGAATGTTTAATTTTGGCTTGAAAAATAGTTTCTTTGCCAGGTATTGCCTGAGAGCAGCAAGCAGTTTTCTGTCCACCCACCTACAGATCTCCTACTGACAGGTGAGCAAATTCAGCACTCCCCCGATCAATATTTCAAGAGGTTGCATGTGAAAAGAAAGCCTCAGACAGCTCTTGCAAAATGGAGCATGGGGGGTTAACATGGAAGTTTAACAAATCCACAGGCACAGTCCCGGCAGAGGCTGCCTCTCAGCCCTGCCTTGGGAAGGCTGAATAGTCCTGTATTGCCTATGTCTCATTCACTTGAGAGGTTCACTGCTCCAGACCCCTCAGGTGGAGGTCTGCCTGATGCATTTATGCACTCCAGCTCCGCTGGCTTTGGGGATCCCTATCGGCATCCAAACTTGGACATGTAAATTTATGTGCCCACGCACAGGTGCCTCCTGCAAGAGTGGCTGCTTGGCTCCTCTTGTTGGCAATAGAGATCTCCTTGAGGGAAACTGAGGACTGTCCAATACACCCTAAAAGAGATGTCTACAGATGTCAGTGCATCTGCTGTTCAGACCTGTATGAAAACACCTACATTTAGGTGTGTTAATCTGTAAGGTATGTCCTGGCTGTGGTAGAGGGCAGTCTGCCACCATTGCTCCTCCTGCTTTCAGTACAGGAACACCAGGGCTATCCCACCAGAAGAGCTGGTGTAGGTCTGTGTCCCTCCAGGGGAAAGGAGATATTTGAGCAGCCTGTGCTCCTGTGCTTCTGGTGTCTTCCACCCCAAAATGTCTCTGAGTACTTTTCCAACATAATTTTGGACATCAAAAAGATACTCCAAGCTGTTTCTTACAAGTAGGCAAGCAGAACAGCTCAAATGTCTTGTTATTGGTCTTAGAATAAGAAACAAATGATAAGCAAATGCAATATTCAAAACACCAGGGGTTCATACCTTTCAGGGTATTAAACCTGTTTTTCTGTCAATCCTTTGCTCAAAAAGATTAGGCTCAGGGCTAGCTCACCTAGCTCTTGTGGATATCCAAAATGAGTGAACCCACTAGGACAGATCTTTTTACTAGGTAAAACAAGCTGCTTTTCCAGTCCTGGTAAGTGTGTTTAGAACCATGACAGTACTAGTACCAGGCAAAAATTTGAGTTCCTTGCCTGCCACCAGCGGTGTCATAACATGGTCTCGCTAGCCTTCTGTGTGTCCCTTGGCTGCTGTGCCAAGAAGACGTGGGCAATCCCCTTCTGCTCCAGGGCTCAGAGTAAGCTCCAGCTGCTCTGGCAGCTCTTCTTGGGGTAGTGAACTTATGGGGACTAATTGGAGGAGTAATTAGTTGTGTTTGCTGCCAAGGGAAGTGTTGTGCACAGCAGCACCTCAGAAGGGCTGTGCTGTGCTCCTGGAGGCCATGCAGCCAGCTGAGTGAGATGGTACCTTTCTCTCAGTTTGCTTCTGGTGACAGGATCAAGCTGGGATCTGGGCCTTCTCCTGGCACTGGGCACCATGGCAGCTCTGACTAATGCTGTTGTCACCTCCTGCATTGTTTCTTTCAGCTCTCCTCATCCCCATCTCCAGCTTGTCCTACTTCAGGAGATGGCTGCTCAGCATGGAAGCAGATGACTTTTTGGGTATAATTACATGAAAAACATGAACTCCCAGCTGTGGTCTGCTCCACAGGGTGACATATTTTACACCTAATCTGTGGTTGGGTGGAGTCACAAGCAACATTTTGCCACGTGTTTCACCCTAGGACTCAGCAGAGCTGTTTTACTGCTCTGCTGGGCACCCACCCACTCTACATGGCTCATGAGTGGTTCACTCACTGTGGGCACCATGGGTGGTCAGTGCACAGAAATGCCACTCACTACTTTCTAAAAGCAGCTATTTTCTTAAATACTCTAGACTGAACAGTAAAGCTACCAGCACAGAGTACAACAGAAATTCATATTCCTGCTGCAGTGCCATACAGCTTCAAGAAGCTGCACAGAAGGGCGTGAAGGGTGTGAATAGGGTGAGAGGAGGGGAGTCATCCATGTCCAGCCTCTCCAGCACTCTCCACCCTGTCCAACTTTGCCTTTAGTTACGGATGTTACTGAATGGGGATGCAGTGGTAAATTATTGGGAATCTGTGATGCACATTTGCATGTTGTTAAGTGCCTTTTTAATAAATGGTCCAAGACTAACTCCTGACATTGCTCACTGTGGTAGAAAGATGAGGAACATGGTCAGGCAGCTAATTGCCTCAGGCAGAACTCAGTCAGGCCCAGTACGCTGCCCCATTCTCCCCTGCTTGGGGAGAAGACATTTCCACACGTGTTCTCCTCTCCATCCTGGGGCCTGTGGCACATGCTGGTGGCAGGACTATGTCAGCCTAGAAGTAATCCAAATATGCACTACTGGCACATGATAAACATGACACAAAACTGTCCTAAGCTCTACTGGGTAACAAGACCAAATGCACTAGTGAGAGAGCAAACCCAAGTATCAACAACAGACACAATCTACGTACACTTTGCATCCATACGAGTTCTACCAGTGTATGTGTACTCCCCTGTTCCTGGCCTTTCTTGGTCCAGGAACAAAGAGAAGTTCTGACAGTCACCCAAGCATGCCCATTTGATTAAAGGTATAGCATGGCTTTAGTGTAAACTGTGGCCTTAAAGTTAAAGTGATTTTTCACCACTGGATGGCAGAATCCTCCTCTGGTCTAACAATATACTATCAGAACAATTTCCTAAAATGAAAGTGAAATTGGAATGGTCATAATCAACCCAGTGTCTGGTCAAAGTGGAAGGATCTACTGGAAATGTAATTGCAGAGGCAAAAGTTATGGTTTTTAGAAACTCCTTTCTGACTGTAGCATCTGACCTTTTAATATATGTCCTGTTCACATGAATTACAGGGCACTTGTTCTTCTGCAGATTTGTCAGTGTCCCCCAAGCATCATCTTGTCAATGTGACACTTATGCCTTCACTGAATATTTTTTCTCTTGAACCCCATATTGTGCAATAACTAAATATCTGAATTACAGAAGTCACCACATACTTGGGAGATGTGTTTAGAAAGATGTTGTAGTTGGCAATATTATAACCTCTTAAAAATACAAACATAATGGTAGATACAGGTGCTAAAGTTCAAATAATATCATGATTGGACCAGCAATGGTAATATTTTAAAAGAAAAAAGATATATATTGAATTTCTATTAGAGGATGTGGTGTTTTGAAATCATTGTTGGAACTTTTCTGAAGTGACTTTTAAATGGGGGAAAATAAATGTCCAAATCTACCATTTCTTCTTTTATTTACAGTGTACACTGAGTAACTTCATTGGACTGTGTCTGAGCAAAATGAGAATAAGAAAATGAGCTAAGGCTTTACCATTGCCAAGTGGGAAGACAAACTTTGTCCTTAACCTCAGAGCATTTGATGTTAGTTTCTATCAAGCAGAAAGTATTCGTCTCTTAGCAGAGATCATTAAGTAATTCTAAGTATTGTTAAGAATCTAAAACTCTGATTCTTTTCTAAAACCTACTTCCATGGGGTTGGATATCCATGTGAAGATTTTCACAGAGATTTCAGTAACATTCAAAACAAAGCAAATTTCATAACACTTGGCAATGATTATTTTAAGAGGACAATTTTAAAAATGTTTGAATGAAAAGCTTTCTGCAAATAGTTAGCCTTTATATAGAAAACAAGAAGCTTGTGGATAGATCAGAAAGTACAAAAACCAAGGTGTGATATAAACTAAGTTGTTTCAGTGCATGAAACATCCTTTTCTTCATATCTTTGACTTCTGCCACATCCTGTGTCAATGAGTTCATTATATACTTTGTACAGACTATGTCTTTAGAAGTGTTTGTTCATTTATTTTTACCCTCTTCTTTCCAGGTCATTAGTGAATGTCTAAGCTACACCCCTTTTTGCTGAGGAGATTTTTTCTTAAAAGAACCAAAATAGCATTTAGACTGATACGAGCTTTAATGTGCTTTTAAGTCATTTTCTTAGCAACAAAATATATAGGCTATTCCAGGAAAAGTAAAAGAGAAAGTAAGCAGGCCAGTATGAGTGTGAACAAAACAAAAGCTGTGTTGACATCTCTGGAGGGGTGGGGGATGTTGCTTGCATTGCAATGAACCAGGGATCTTCCCCCGTATCGGCAGGTGCCGTGCTGGAGCAGCGTTTCAGTAGGCAGTGGCAGCTCATGTAGGCAAACCCCAATGAAGGACTAGGAAACTGCCTATTCTCTTTCTTCTGGCAATTACCACTTGGCTCAGGATTACATCTCGCCTTGATTAAAATGACCCCCATGGATCACCTAGGACCTGATCCCACTGCCTCTCTGTGAGGATCAGCTCTCCTGGTGTGTTCTCCAAAGAGCATCTTAACCCTGAAAACTGCAGAGCTACATTTCCTCTGCACAGTGCTTGTCAAGGCGTGCTGGAGGGTAAGAGGGCCTTGAGAACACGTGGATTACAATTAAACAGGAATTTGCAGTAACCAGACCTAAGTGGCTTGAACAACAAATTTACTGCTGATAAAGCCAGATGAGTTTACCAAGACAATCTTCTGTGTTCTCTTCTGTCCTGAATGAAATGTAGCTTTGTAATTTATACTGGGGGAGCACTAGGAAAGCTTCTTTTTCACTTCAGGACTAATTGCATGTCCAATAAAAGACTTTATCCACACCATGACACTACTTGGTAGCGTTATCGTTCTCCTGCATGCCAGGCTCATTGGAGATGTGAAGTATTCTAGCTGCGGATTAAGAAATGCAAAACTAGATTCGGGACAAATAAACCATCAGTCCTGATATTTTAAAATATCCTGTTAAAGATACAGTGAAAGTACACAGAGAGTTTGCAGCGTGGCCTACCATTTATTTTTCTAAAGGCCTCCTCATTCAGTAGAGCCACGTCAGGATAAATGCCCAGGTCACCTGGACTCAACGTTTACACACCACTGATATTCATAATCTGCTAACAGGGTAGGACACTGGTGTTACACCTGAAACATTAAAGATGCCTGGGACTGCTCTCTTGCATCAGGCTACCAGGTCTGGGGCCACTCTTACCATATTTTTCAATCTCTCTTCCCTTTGGGAGCAGGACAGGGGCAGGCAGCCTGTGCACTCAGAGTGGCTGCTGAAAGTGGGTTTCTCTGACCTTGACCTGATGGGCATGTAAGGATCTCTGCTGCTCTCCCTCTGAGACCCTGTAAAGGGAAGGTCGTGCCTCTTCTGTTCCCTATTTTCTCACAGAAACCATGGTCTGCTTAGTCCGTGGCCTTTTACTTTTCTTTTGGTACTCACCTTCCCCAGGGATGGTACAGAGCATCATCTACACAGGTGGGAATTCCTTGAGGCCTCCTCTTAAAAATCCCATCTGTAGTAGTATTAATGCTGATGCCTTACACTTGCTACATCTCTGTTGTATTGCAGTTAGATGTCATTTCTGATGAATGACAGGACCCATGAATGCATGAGGCACTGCTAGTGGAGGGTCTCCCAATGCACCTGCTAACAGAAGATGAGGCTTTGGGTGGCTTATTTGGAGGACAAGTCTTGTGTTGATGCCACACAGTCCTCAACTACCATCTCCTCACCCACTGCATCTCAGATTCACTTTGCAAGAAACTGATCGACTAATTTGACATGTCAAAGCCAGCGTTGCGAAATCCTTGGGTATATCAACATTTCAAAGCACAGTCGTAAATGTCAGCAACTTCAGCAATGGAATGAGTTACAACAAAATTATGACTTAACCTGTCACGAAAAGTAGCCTCCGAAAAATTAGTAATCTTGCCTGTGTTTTGCAATGCATGTCTCTGTCTGAGGTCATATTGAGAAGTCACTGCTGAGTGTTTAACAGAAAATATGGCATACAACCTGGTGCTTGTGCTTTTAACATTCATTTATTTTTCCCATTTGCTATCTTTCCTTCTGCAAGGTTATCCCTGCTGTATGAATGTCCCTGTGACATGCTGTTGTCTTTCAATTTTAATGACACAGATACGGGGCTTTCTCACTGCAACTGTGTTCCGGTTTGTAAAACAACCTAGCTAACCTTGGAAGACCATGCGAAAAGCCCTTAGTCTTCCCTTTATCAGTATCAGCCAATCCATTAATGACAAGGCTAACTGAAAAGTCTTCGCTTATGGCCTAACCTTGCACAGTGAGGTCAGGATTAAATGTAAGGGTTTCCTAAGTTGAGCTCCTCAGGGCTAATTCCTTTCCCCTGGCAAAAGGACTTGTGAGAGAGGATTCAAGCTTGATGTCTTGGATGTGGGTAAAAAGTGCCAGCATTTATCTCCAACAGCTTTTTTTCTCCAACAGTTCAAGTCCTCCTCAAGTCCCTTCTGAAGGCTTACAGGGCCCCTTTGTTCTTGTGCTGGCTCTCTGCATGGATGCAAACCATCACCTCAGGATACTAAATTGTCTGGTTTGCCAAGGTGGGAATCTGCTGCTGCTTCAGAAAATGGGGTATGATTTTGTGGGTGAATTCAGGAATCAATGGGAGGTGCAATCTTTGTGACTCATTCTCTCAGGCAAAATGCAAAGTAGAGTAAAGATTGTATAGCAGCAAGAGGGAATAAATAGGTATATGTTTTTCATAGATGTTATCCAGGGAGACAGGGCTAGAGCAAACATATTCAGTGATAAGTCTCCTTTTTTACCTCATTGCTGGGTGTAAAAATCACTGCTCTAAGCTCAAGCAGGCAGGATTTGACACACAGCAAGAAGTCTGCTGGTGGAGTTTGGCTCAGATAACTGAGTAGATATGTACACAGATCAAAGTGGGTTTGTGCTGAGAGGAGCACCTGCAGTCCTTGTGGAAGAAAACTACAAGGAGGTCTCTGCAAATCCAGCTTTTTTGGGTTTTTATTGTAAGAAAATAAAACCGCCACATAGTGGAGAACTGACATTCTCAAAGTCTTCCCAGAAATGGTGGCTCAGGCTCCTCCACAGGTTCTTATTCCCTTGATGATCTTTGGAGGGTAATGAGGTGATCTGTGGAGGACTTCTTCAGCTATTAGTCTTCCCAGGATTGAGTGGTACTGCAGAGAATTAAAGCTCCCAGAAGACGACAGCCATTCCCACAGCCTCAATACATTTTATTTCTGTAAGTGGAAGAAAGGCTCCAACAGAATTATTCACCCTCCCCCTGCTTCCCATAACTTCCTTCATCACTGCTCTATAAATTAAAGCTTGCAAGGATTTTTCTCCTGAGCAGCCCCTAAAGGCAAGTGCAAAACTCATTAAATGAAAACAAATGTTCAACCCTTCTCTGTTATTTCCCTCTGCAGTTGGCTTGTTAAAAAAAAAAAACCAAAACAACCCCCCCCGAAATAGAAAAAGGTAGGAGTTCCTGTTTTGCTAACTATAGAGACAGGCCAAGCTGAGCCCTGGTGCAAGCAGTGGGAACCATACATCCTTGGATTTGGACTGACCAAGAAAGGAGAAGCAATCTTGGAAGTGGATGCGGGTATGCTGAGCCCAGGGATGGCTGGTGGACAGTGGGGAATGAGGCATGTGTCTTCTCTTTGGAGTACAGACCCAGACCACACCTAGGTGGAGGCCTGTGTGTGGGCAGTGTGTTCACCAGCAGTTTGAGGAAAAGCTCAAGCTGGCCATTTACTGATAGCAGAGCCACTGGGGTCTGCTCCAGCCACGGTGCAATGAAGAGAAATGCCACAGAGAAACATTGGCTTCATGAAATACAGAATAAGTTTGCCTCTGTGATGATTCAATGAAGGTGTGAGCAGTGAAACTACATAAAGGTTTCGGAGGGGGTAAAATGGACGTGTGATGCCAAACAGAGCTCTCCACTTGAGCTCTGCTGCTCAGGTTGTGAAAACACAATGCCATTGAACAAAAGTCAGTGGAAAACACAGTTTCCTAGAAACTTTAGGGGGCCTTAACTGGGGTCCATGGGTGCCTGAAACAGTGATATTTCTGAACGGTAACTTGCCAGCAGGGTGCTGAAGGGGTTTGGTATGAACATCACAGTCCACAGCAGTTTTCCTTTGCCCTGGTGTGAACTAATGTCTTCATAACTCTCTGTCAGTGAATTGTATTAGCTGCAGTTCAGAGTAATCAGTCTCTCTTGGGAAGTTACCATTTGACTTTCGCACTTGCCCTCACTAAGTAATACTATAAATCTTTGAATTGTCTGGCTGCCTTTAATCTAGCTGCAAGTCTGTTAAACACTTAAACACTTGGTGACTGGAGAGGAGAAAGGAGGGAGAAAAGTACCTCTTTGCTTTGTTAAAGTCATTCAGAGTGCTGAATAAAAGAGATGAATATGGCTCATCTTCCTAATGAAATGAGTTCAGCTTCCATCATTACAATTTCTGTTATCACACTTCAGCGCTGAGGAGGAACAATTATTTTCTTAAGTGTTTGTTGTTTGGGAAAGTGAAAAGATATGTTTAGTTGTATCTTAAAATTACTCCTTAGATTAAGATCCTGTCAAAAGCAGAACTCACAGGTTGTTTGTAAATGGCACTTCATTGCACTATAAAACAAAATATTTGCACAGGATGGATTCGAAGGGGGATATATTGACTTCAGGTGGAGCACCTAGGGCAGAACATGGGGAACCAGGTGCTAGAAAGGAGTACACTACACTTGCAGCATGAAACCCTCAAGTCACAAGCCTAAGTGATGGCAATCCAGAAAAAGCTTTGGACTCCCCAAGGATGGTATTTATCTCATTAAGTTCAGATCTTGCACAGCCATCTAGAGTCCCTTTAAAGACTAAGAGACAGACTCAGCTCATTGCATGTCTACCAAAATGTGAAGCTGACCTTACTTTTTGTCCCTAGTTATCTGAGTGCTGCTGTTTGTGTCGCCTCTTCACACAGACCAAGGGGCACTTTCTCATTCCCTCCACATTTGTTATCTAGGTTCCTGTGACATTGTGAAGTAGAAGGGCAGACCCAAATGCTATACCAAGCTTAGAATGGGCTGCAAGCACCATTTATAACGCATATCATCTGGTGGGCAGCTCTCTTGTGGTGGATCAGGCATTCCTAAAGGGTATTAGGTGCAAGATAGCAAGATCTGCTGTGGGAGGTGCTTTAAAGAGAGGCAACTTGATCTGTTGAAGCTACATTGGCCTTATTACACCATGGCAACATCACAGAGACCACTTTACTCTGAAATCTGTTCAGGAAAATGAGAGTGATAGCTGTGCCAAGCAATGCTTAACAAAAAAAAATTAAAAGAGGGGATTTTACTCAATATTTGCAAGGCTATCAGCCACATTCATCAGCAATCATATCTATTGACATGATTACTATTGATAATGTATCCTTCAGTTCCGAGCTTCTTTAATTTGAGCAATCATGGCACTCAGGTACCAGCTGAAAAGCTTCTGATTTTTTTTTTCTCCTGAATATTACTAGACAAAATTATTGTCAATGATGAGAAATCTTTGAAAAATGCCTTCCTTTGGGAATTTAATTTTGGCTTCCTTTTAAAATAATATTTGGTACTCTCTGCAACAAGAGCAGAAATAGGAGAAAAATGCATACTTGAGTGTATGTTCAGTGCTCAAATTCAGCTGCAGCACCAGATTTGAATGAGACAGCAAAGCAGGACTATCACTTCTACTCCTGAATGCTCTCGAGGTCAAAAGGGAGAAAATGCACCATTCAGTTGTAGAGATTTCCAGTTTCTGAGGCAATCACTTATTTTTGCTGTTATCAGCTACTTGTAGTACTATGTGTTATAAAAAATGACTCCCCCACCCTTTATATCCTTGTATTGTGCTTGTTTATGCAATTCTGCTGAGGCACTTATGAAACCAGAGGAAGTTTTAAACTAAGCTTCCTATAATATTACACATAGCCGATGCGTGTGAGTGTGTGTGTTTATGTGTGAATACACGTATATTTCTCTGGAGGCTGGTATAGTCACGCATCCTTGGATACATTTACATATGCCCTAAGTCGAATAGTGTATCCTACTATAAAAAAAAGGCAACCGTTTAGGTGGTTTTATATATATATATATCTTCATGCACACAGGAAAATAGAAATATGCTTGTGTGAAAGAGACAGAAAGACAATATTTAATCCTGGATTTGAAATTAAATCATGTTTCAAGGGCTCTGTTTCATGCATGCAGTGCATTGGTGGGATCCTTACCTCAGGCACTCTTACATGGACTCAAGTTTTCTGCAATGAAGAAATGCTCAGAGGGAGACCACGTGCCCTGTCTGATCCTGTTGTCACAGGTATGTCCATGAAGGTATCTTATGCAGGGTGACCTTCTGGCTACCTGCAGCTAAAATGTACATTGTACATAGGTCTGTGAGTACCTCAGAAAGAAGGGATGTTTGTGACTAACTTTCCAGTCCTTATGGGAAACATTACTTCCAGCTTAAAATATAGGAGGGTTTAGTGGCCTTGAATTTATTTTGGGAAAAGGAGGCTTTGGATCTTCAGAAAGGAGGGCTGACTAAAAAACAAGTTTGGTTTACATTTTTTAAGGGAAAAAAAAAATCAACATTTTTATTATGCGCCAGAACCACTCTAACCCCTTCACATATTTTGTGAGCAGTAGGGAAAGCATATTTTGTGAAACACACTTTAACAGTCTTTACACTTTGAGGTGTGTGAGACCCAGCACACTGAAAAAATGTGTTTGATGAAAACAATGGGCCAGAAAGCCAGGTGCCAGACTACTGAGAGTAGGGCAACAGAAGCACTTTTCTTTCTTGTGACAATATCAGAGGTGTAAGTTAGAAAGTGTACCACCTGTTTTCCTGCAATATGTGGGACTCACCTGTGGGGCTGCTCACCTGGATGTGACATGGGGTGTTTGGGGAGGGTAAGTGTTGCAATGATGGTTATGAAAAAGTGAAGGAAAGTCAAAGAGCAGGCATTGTGGTGCACTTTCTATCTGCCTGCTTTGTCTAGTTCACTCTGCCATTAGGAAGTGGTCCCCTCTTCCCACATTTGCTGCAGAGCACTCCTCCAGTGCAAAACAAGCCAGGGGATGCGACCTCCCGCCCATCTAGCAGGATCAGCTCACCAGCCCGTGCTGGTGTCTGAAGGTAAAATGCCAGAAGAAGGTTGCATAAGAAATACTAATTCCCACTAATGGTAGGGAGCAGAGGCATGAGCATCAGTTTGATTTGATGCATTTTCTTCAGTAGTGAAGCAGATCATCTTGGATCTGCTCCAGATAGCTTATTCTTGGCTTGTAATAGAGTGAATAAATATCACTCCTTGCTTGTAAGGCCAAGTCCAAGTAGGCGACTTTCCCCTGGGGAAACTCTGTCAACCCCTTCTCAGTTCTACCATGTTCCTATGATTAGGCTGAGTGCATTATATAGTAATAACCCTCTTCAGTACTTTGAAAATCTATATTAGAGCCAGCAAACAGAGGCTCACATGACAGGATGGATGGATGGACAGCCTGGGTCTGGTGAGAGCAGCAGCATCAACAACAGCATCAGGGTATCATCACTTGGCAAAGACTGTGGCAGGCTGAAAACAAGAATGAGTTCAAGGAAGCTTAAAAAACACTTTCCTGGAGGTTCTTGTTGCAGCCCAAGTCCTTACATTGGTAGCCACGGGTCATGTAACTGAGCTGTGGGAATGATCACTCCCCAAGGGAGCTGCTGCTCACCTGCTTGCCTGGGGCTGCTCTATTACACCTGTACTGGGGCTACCACTGCCTCCAAATATCCCTCCGATGTAAAAGACCACAGAGGCCATATTGATGTCTATGTGTTTTACTACTAAACTCTGAACAAGTAAAGCAGGAGAGTTCCTCCCATGGTGATGTAGTGCTGCTGGTAATAAAAAAATCCTCCTGCTAGATGTTATTTTTTCATTGTTGTTAAAAACCCCCTAGGCTAAGGTTGGATGGAGGGACGTACAGCAGCTATATTATATATATACTGCTATATTGCTGCTGTTGTTTAACTGTGTCAACCACAGGAAAAGTACATCACATCTCCTGTGCAACCACTGGTGGCTTCAAGCACTGGTGAAGCTTTCACGTGCCAGGCACTGGGGAAAAACTGTGAAGACCCCTCATGGCAGAGCTGTCAGATGTCCTGTGTGATCACTGTGTGCTTCCATTGTCTGGACTGGTGCAGAGAGCTGCTGTCACTGGTTGTGGCTGCATGAACTCCACTGCCTGCTACTTGTCACCATGGCAAGAGCAGCTGCAGCCACTATGCTCTCACTTTGATTAAAGCCTCTCATGCGCATAGTCCTGGGAGAAGGAGGGGACACTTCAGTTCTCCTTTCATCTTTTGTTCCTCTCTTCGTGTTAACCAGCAACCAAAAAAGAAAAAAGCAAGGTAGAAACAATAAGGAAAATAAGCAAACCTAAAAGCCATCCTTTGCTCCCAAAACAGTTTTGCACCATGAATATTAAAAAGCCACCAAAATACCCAATGCTGCAGGTGAAAGTCCTCGCTCTGAGGGAGTTGCAGCCAAACGGATGCCCTGTGAGAGGGAGGACCTGCTTTTATCACTTGCGTGGTGACAGCAAGCACGGCACCATAGCACATTTGCTGCAGGAGTAACACTCTTGCTGTTGTGTTTTACAAGCCAATGAAACACTTCCCAAGAGGGTAAGATGCGGGGTCCAAGCCCACATTGTGGCTTCTGGTTAGAGATCTGTGTTCTTGCTAATATTAACTTCAACCAAGTGGGACCAGGGTAAGGTATGTTAACTATTACTCCGGGGCACATGCGACCACCTTAAAACAAATAGGCATTTTTGACAGTCTTTTTCCCAAGCCTATTGTAGGTGTATGATACACACAAGAGGTCAGATACTCCAGGATATGCATGCTGACATCTGCAATTCCTGAGGACAGCCAAAGTGCTCTAGGCTGCTTGGCCTCTCATCAACTTTCAAATGAAGGGAAAAATCTTTAGAAAATACAGTTTTCCTCCAAACCTCACTTTAGCCTTCTACAAGACCGGTGGAGATTTCCTCTGTAATAAAGGAAGAAGTATCTACCTCTTTCCAGTATCTATACTGCCTGACAACAGCCAAAGACACCTCTGTTCAAAATAGCCATGTGGAGCAATTTGCACATTGAAGAATGGACAGGAGCCAAACTGCTGCTGTGGTGGTCTCCTTAGGGGTGCAGCATTTTCCTTGAGATCCCTTCAATGGTTCTCAATAGACCTCTGGGGAAAGCCTGAAAACACCTCATAGCCAGCCCAAGGGATGTCCTCCAGCTTCAGAGTGAAGCCTGTGACCATCTAATTTCCCTAACAAGGAAATCCTCTCCAGGAAACCTCTGCTCTCACTGTGGGGTGTAATACTCATCATGTAGACCTTGCCAGAAAGGATGAAGAGCTCTGTGTGGGACTGGGATGGGTATACTTGTAGGAAAAAAACCCTGGTCCTATTGAGTGAATGTTTTGAGTCTGCTCATGGTTACTTAGGGTTGCAGCCCTTCACAAAACTCTCAGGGCTAAGAACCAATGTGCTGACCACCTGCACTCATGCTCAGCAGTGGGCTGCTTCCTCATGTCTCTTCTTGTCTGCCCTAAAGGTTTTGGTACAATGAAAGGTACAGAGCTTGGTCTGCAAATAGGGCAGGCTGAGGCAGTCCGGCTGGTCCCCAAAACATCACATGTTATCCAGGTCCAGTTTTTACTATTTTTAATCTGCAAGAGCAGGTGTCTCTAGTTTAACCATGTAAAAAGCCTCTGAATTACATGTACAAACTGAATAGGTATCAAAAGGAATTCCTGATGGGCTTTTACGTGAAAGCTTTCTGCTGCTCATTGTTAAAAGCAATCATCTCCCCATCTTTGCAGGACTTGTAACCTCAAAGCTAAAAAAAAAAATAAAAAATATCTCTTAGTCATAGTTTTGTTTCTGAAAGAGTTCATTACTGAAATCCAGTATCCTGCTTTTCACCTTTTACCAGCAAATGCCTGTGATTTCAGACCACAGCTGGTAGCCACTGTAGTTCTCTGGGCTCACCACCTTTCTTCTCCTTTCTTTTGTGTACGTGTTTCTTCCAGTTTACCAGCTCCATCAAATAAATAGATGGCTGTTATGATTATGCTGCATGCTGAGTTAAGTGTTACTAACAGTGTTAAAGGATTGCTACAGAACAATATGCCCCCTGGGTGAAAATACAGTAGTTAAATGTAGAAAACATGAGTCTATTCAGGCAGTCAAAACACAATTTAAAGCAGCCAGGTTTCAAAAGTGCTTTAGTTGAGCAAACAGAATGCATACTTTTGTTATCAAAAATATCTGGATCAATATTGCTCTTTGAAATCACACGGGGTCTCTGCTGGAAGATGGCTGTAATGAAAATTACTCTGTCTAGGATTTCACATTGGGCTTTGTTTGCTCTCTAACTGAGGGAGGGGTTAGAGAAATGCTGATGCTGAGGGTACTGGGCTACTTCTGAAAGTCCTTCAGCTTTTCTTCAATGTTGCTGGCCCAGGGATATAAGGCAATGGAAGTTGAGCATAACATTTGCTTCAGGTCATGCTAAATTTCAATATATAGGATTATAAAGTCAAGATGATATTTAACATTAGAAGTTGATTGTTTCTGAAAAGAACATTTATTAATCATTATTTCCTTTTATCCTTGGGATACTTGCACTTGGATTCTTGATAACACAACAACAACTCTTCAGAAAGAAAAAAATGGAAGTGTTTACCCGTACTTTAATGCTGCAAACTTTTAAGATCTTTTGGGTGTTTTTTGGGGGGAGGGTTCTTCTGACAGACGTGCATGGTTTGCAAAAATCTAGTTGGAATGTGTAGATATTGGGGAAAAAAAGTAATTTCCTACTGTTAATGTCCCATCTGCCTCACTATGACTCCAGGCCCTCTGCAGTTTCTTATCTCATCTCAGTCTTGATGTGGCTTTTTATATTATTGCCCCTGCAGGGATGAAAACAAGCCCCACTGATAAATAACTGTATGTACCATGAAAGTGCAGTTTCTAGACCAACCTCCCCATCTGTATCTTGGGCTGAGGGCCAGGTGTTGGGAGATGGACAATTCCCCAAAGGACTCCGATTTTTTGGTTTTCGATACACCTGCACGCAAGCACTTGCAGAATTGCCTTGCCACGGTGATGCAAGTGCACATGTTGTCAAATAATTTGAAAGATGGATAATAACTTCCTAACTGTGTTTTTAGGGGAAGTGCTTATGTTTTGCAATGTCTGCTAACAAGCTGGAAAGGAGTAGCATGGAAATCAGCGTTCCCCCTGCCCCCGCTGAGCCTAGCAAATGCTATTCAGAGCAGTTTGCTTTAATTTTAGTGGAGAGAATTACTTTAAAAGCTTATACCCTCTACAGTATTATGAAACCTATGTCCTGAAAGCCATGTTATTTAATCTGTTTTCTTGTTTGTGTACAATTTGCAATAATGAAAAAGGGGAAAAAAAAAATAAAGGGGAAAAAAAAAAATAAAGGGGAAAAAGGAAATGCAGAGGTTTTCTTCTGTCCTCTCCTTTTTGAGGAGGCTTGAGATGTGAAAGTGAAGGGCATGGTATTGTTAGAGATGGCAACAGGGGGATGCACTTTGGATGAGCAGGGATGAAACATGAAGGTAAGGAGACAAGCTCTGTCCACCTCCATGTGTGGAAGGGGAATTTTTGTTGCCAGTTAACATAAACAACAAAGAAGTAGTGTTTTTTGGCCTTTCACAAGCACTCCAGTCATTTCAGGGTATGGCAAGAACCTTACAGGTAAACTGCTGTCTGTCACCACTGACAGCAGCAGTCTGGGTAGAGTTAGATCTCCTCACACCTGAGTGATGGGGTCAGTCCAAAACATCAACCAGAAAGTTGTGGAACTTGGAAAAATATCTTCTTTTTTAGCCCAAACTAAAGCACAGGATTGTTTCTATTCATAACCTACCTGCGGAATAAATGGCTCAATAAGCCCTTTCTGTACCACTTCGTGAAAAGAAATCCAAGCCAAGTTCTGCCAGAAAGAGAGGGTCATTTTGGTGGGGTTTGGTGCTGGTGGGTTCAGCTGCAGGCTTTCTACCTGGTGTATGGAATCTGGCCTCATCCTGCACTTCTCCCACAAGCTGAACTGAAATAAATGGTCACATTTGCACAGGCCTCTGGGGATCACCCTCAGCCTTGCATTCAGACAGGGCTGCTGAAACATTGCTGGGACGATGTCTTGGGGTTTATAAAACCCTTACTCTCAGGAAGGGCAGCTCCATTTTCCCACCTTTTGCCGGTAAAAAATAGCAATTCCCAGAAAAGCTCTCATGGGACCCTGAGTGATTCCCGGTACCAAGGCAGCCCTGCCTGCTGGCAGTGGAGTCCCTGCTTTTGCTGGAGCAGGCAGCTGGGTAGATGCTGCAGGGAAGCTAAATTCCTTGGAAAGCTTCAGAAATGTTATAAACAACAGGGCTAATGTTTATCTTTCTCCTCACTGTGCCTTCCACTAGACTTTTTCCAAAAGCAGAGTGTAAAATTTCTCACAGTCCATATTGATACCAAGGATGTATCTGATGATCGCTATCTCTAGATGCACCTAATTCCTACAGTAAACTTTATACCTAGATGAAGAAGAATTAAGTCTGAACACAAAAAGAAAATGCATTAAAGAAAGGCTGAGAGAGTTAGAGTTATTTAGCTTGAAGAAGAGAAGGTTCCAGGGAGACCTTATTTCAGCCTTTCAACAATTAAAGGGTCCTTATATTCCTATAAGCACCCTTAAGATGGGGACAGACTTTTTAGTAGGGCCTGTTGCAATAGGACAAGGGGTAATGATTTTAAGCTAAAAGAAGGTAAACTCAGACTAGATATAAGATAAATACATATAAGGAAGAAATTTTTTACAATGAGAGTGGTGAAACACTGGCACAGGTTACTCAGGGAGGTGACAGATGCCCCATCTCTGGGAACATACAAAGTCTGGTTGGATGGGCCTTTGAGCAACCTGATCTAGTTGAAGATGTTCCTCATGTCTCTTCTTGTCTGTCTTAAAGGTTTTGGTACAATGAATGGTACAGTGAATTAAAATCTGTCTAACAGAGTTTGGTCTGCAAACAGGGCAGGCTGAGGCAGTCCAGCTGGTCCCCAGAACATCACATGTTATCCAGGTCCAGTTTTTATTATTTTTAATCTTTAATAATTTAGGATAATAATAATAATCCTTAATAATAACAATAATTAAGGATAGATGACATCTGTGGCTCTTCCCTTGTTGACTGATGCAGTCATTCCATTGTAGAAAGCCACTAGGTTGGTCAGGCAGGTCTTGCCCCTCGTAAAGCCATGCTGGCTATCTTGCATCACCTCCCAGTCCTCCATGTACCTTAGCACATCTTCTAGGAGGATCTGTTCCATGATTTTCCCAGACACAGAGGTGAGGCTGACAGGGCGGTAATTTTTGGGGTCCTCTTTTCTTACCCTTTTTAAAAATGGGCATGATGTTTCCTTTCTTCCAGTCAGTAGGGACTTCAGCTGACTGCTATGACTTTTCAAATAACATGGAGAGAATTCCTGGATGTATTTTGTCATCAGCATACTGTAAAAAAAAAAAAAAAAGCAAAGAAACAGTGTTTCCCAGAGATTTCTCCAGGTAAATGACGTAGTTGTGATCAAAATATCCAAAATATCTGAGGCAGCATTTTCAGAGCTTCAAATAAGTGCGTGGGCTAATTAAAGGATTTTTCTTGGCACAAAGGACTCTCCTCTGCAGTGGCTGAAGGAAATAGGACAAACCCAGACATCAGCAGTGTCAGCGCTTCAGCTCGAGCCTCCTCAATCCTTTATTGGTTGTCACTCAGATGACCTACCTACCACCAGTGACCATACTCTGAAAACTCTTTCTTGTCAAAATTACTATAGCAAAATACTTTAATCTACTCAGCATCAGACAATGCTGACCTTCATCATGCTGCCAGGATATCCCCAAATAGTGACAGTGCCCAGGAGGATGTGAATTCCATAAGAGTAATGTCAGTTCTGGTGAGAGAATACAAAACGGGTCCCAAATTTTAGTAAATACTTCCCTGGAGATGCAGAGTGATGCCCACAGGGACAGTAAATTTCCTGTGGAGCAAGGTTTGGATGACAGCATCCAAGGACAGAATAAAACAGGACCCTAATTTTTTGAGGGTATGATGAAGGATCCACTCTGCAGGCAGAGGTTTTCCTTCAATAAGTGAACATGAGAACAGATCCAAAACAAAACAAAAAAGGAAAAAGAAAGGAACATCCACACTTAAAAGCAATATGGGGGGTAGGCTGTGTTGCTGTCATGCACAGCCATGTTCTGGGTTCTTGATCTATATCCTGAGTGTTTTATGGCCAGTAACTCCAGAAGTACCTCAGCTAGAAAATAATAATAGTGATAATAAAGAAAAATGTATGAAAATCAGTTAGTGCCTTCCTAAATCAATACAGTTGACAACAATCAAATTATGGGAAAGACAAAGTACTTGATTTTGCCTTAATTGATTTTGATATTTTTTAGGAAACAAATGCTTTAAAAACTTTGTGGTCTTTCACTGAGTAGATGAATAAATAGAAATGTGGATTGTTCCTAGACAAACAGGCTGCATTCCTGAATTAATCAATGCACTTGAGGAGAAGCAAATTAAAGTGCTGGCAGTTTAATAACAAAAGTCGTACAATTTTTTGATGAGTTGTGGAAGAAAGTTGTGGAGTACCCCCAGGTGAGGCAGTCTGTGGAGTATCAGGAAAACAGAGGGCTGAGTTTTTCCTGGCTAACATTAGCCTTAGCTGCATTGTTTAAGCAACATCCCTTCTCAGGTTGGTGGAAAGAGATGGATATTTGTGGAAAGAGGGTGAAAACAGGGGTGTAAAAATAGGTAGAGGTGAGTATCTGGAACTGCCACCTCCCAAGATGCTGAGCATAAAAATGTCAATTTTAGGGTAGTCTCAATTTGCATGTGTAGTCCAGCTTGGGTTTTTTTAAAATTATTTGTGCCAAATCCAAACATGACCATCAGGTCTGGGTCCAGGGTCTGCTTTGATATCAACATTGTTCCCTCTTGAAGCAAGCACGTGTGGAAGAAACAAGAAGGGGCCAGTGGTGGATATTTCCCAGAGGGGAACTTCTAGCTGCAGCGGTGGTTGGGACTTTTTGGTGGTGGGGTGAGAGGCAGCACCAGAGCTGGGAGAGTTGCTCTGTGCCTGCTAGGTTTCATTTCACCATTTGAATGGGACTCAACAGCCTCACAAGCCAGAGACTGAAACAAGCAGGGAGCCTCAGTCCTGGTAGTGTGATAGATGATCTGTTCAGTCTATAATTCTTACATGGGCCTTGAGGCAATTTTCTCCAGCCTGCAAATACAAGATACAGCCACACTTGGTGCCAAAACGAGATGTCAAGTTGCTTTGCCCTTTTGAGTGAGACGAGAAGTACACCTTGGACATTATTGCATTTGTCTCGGGGGCTTGCCTGCAAATACCTCAGGTTTTCCTATGAGGTGTTAAAGCTGACACCTGTACATGAAGCAGGCTCTCAAACACAGGCCTGCCCAGCTCCTCTGCACCCGTGCTGAGTTTTTATCTGCGCACCAGGAATTTGTAAGAGGAAGCCAGCATCTGCCTCCTCATGGGTGACCTCCCATCCCTGCCAGCAACCTGGTGAGCCCAGGACAGTGTCTGTGGTACAAGCACATCTCAACATCTTGTGCCCTGCCAGGTCTTGGTGCACCCTGCTGCATCTGACTGCATCCTGCTGCCCTGTTACCAAAGGAGAGCTCACTTACCCTTTTCAGCTGTTCTGGTCCACGGGAAGGATGCTGCCTTCCTGGCCAGTCTTCGTGGCTTGTACAGAGGTGGCACCTAAATGTTAAGTGTGTGTCAGTTTATGCCCTTGGGCTGAAGGTAGGCCATTGAGGTAATTTAGATGCTGAATGCCAACTTGTGAAGCCACACGTGTTCTTAAGGAGAGGAAAAGGAAGAAAATACCTTATCAAAACTAAGCAGTACCATGGCAGGCAGAGCAAGGTGCTGCTCCCACCACCCATGGAGGGAGCAGCAGTCTGCATCCTGTCAGGGCTTAGCGGATGCAGCCCTGCAGTGATGGACATCCCTTCCTCTGGCTGTGTCCTATGCTGTGTCACAGGCAAGTGAGTGTTGCGTGCAACATCACTTCAACCAGATGGATTGCTTTTCCTGCTGTGCCCGCAACTCTGTGTTAGACTTGGAGGTTCATTTTTTATTAATTGAGCTGGCCCCGGTCTGTGGTTTTGTCGCTGTGACCTGTTACAGCAACTGCCTGGTCCTTGAGTCTGTGATTTCGCCCATCTGCTCCTGTCCTGGAGCTCCCAGGGTGAATACCTCTGAAGTATGGAATAGCTTAGCTTCTGGTCAATTTTACTCAAATCGCACAGTAGGCACACACACACACGTGCATCTTTTTATTTTATAATGCTAGAAAAAAAGTTAATACCCCCACTTTCTTTGCTGGCTTGCGTGTTGTTCTTTATTGGGTCCAAAGCCCATCTGCTTACACTGCACTGCCTGGCGAAAGCTCTAGGAAAGACCAGCCTTACACGAGAAACTGTTAATCACAGAAGGGAGGGAGAGGACAAATTTGCCTTTGTGTGATGGTTTGTTCTGGAGGTTTGTCACAGCCTGACAGGCACAGGCATCCACTGTATCCAGGAACCACCCAGCTCCCAAAAAACCTCTGTTCCCTGCAGGGACCCTGGTGATCCTTGATGCCTTCAGGGTGGGGACAACTTTCCCAGAAACCCACACCTTTAAAAACTGGAGAAAAAAGGAGTAATTAGGTATCGTGTGTGCTAGCAGTGTGCGTGCTTTTTTGGAGGCACGAAAAACAATTTTCAATAGAGTAGGGGCATTTTTCCAGATAAATGATGGTTTAAAAATATCCTGACCTTTTAAAATGTCTTCATAAACCTGTCTCAAACAGGTCGCTTAAGCCTTACATAAATCTGAAGCAAATATAATTGAAAATATTCCAGATTTGAGTTTACACTTTCTGTTTTAGTTTTTTTTTAAGGAGCAAAATATGGTTTTCCTACTTGGAGACCTGTGAAGCTGAGTTTTGTCTCAAGGTACCTTGTTATAGGTTTAAAATTTCCATATTGCTTTCAAATAAATGATATAGGCTTTGCTTTTAATTAACTTCTCCCCCTCCCCCATGCAGAAGCACTTTCTGTTTGTAGGTAACAAGTGGCTGAAAATGAAGGCCAGTGCTGGCAACAGGGAGACAGAAGGGCTTTTTGGACTTCAAGCAGTTGATTAAAAAAAATCCACACTGTAGTAATACAGCCACTCATATATCTCCTTGTTTTGTTTTTCCTGCTCCCCACAAACAATAAAACATGCAAATTGCTTGTCTCTTTAAACAATACTAAATTACCTCTAAGAAGTGTTCAAGAGCCTATGATTTAAACCTGAAGAAGTCTGCATGCTTTCTTCTGTCTGCTTTGAAAAATAAAAGTTTTCTCCTCTTCAAAACCCAGCTGGTAGGCTCTGATGGCTCCTGAGAGCCCCTGGCTGGAGGCAGTGACATCTGGGCTGTGCTGGAGATGCTGACTGTGGACCTGTCCTTGAGAATGGATGAGGATGATGAGCTGAATACCTGTCCCCAGCACAGGGCTTCCAGGCAGGAGAAACCCCACACTCAAGACAGCAGCAGCAGAGGAGAGAAGGGAACTAGCTGAATTTGGGGTTTTTTTTAAGTAGCATTTCCATCCATTTCATGGTGCCAGGGGATGGAAAATACTGGTGGTGCACCTATGTCCATAAAATTATTTATGTGGCATCTCCTGATGCACACAGTTTTAGAAGGACTTGTGTCTCAGAGCGGTACCTTGTTAGCTACCCTCCCGTTTACAAAAATGTGGTATTTTGTGGTTTATTTTTATAATGAACCTGTGGGACAATGAATGAGCCCTGGCTGTGGTATGTGAGAGGAAACTGGGGTATTTCTATGAAGACAAATAAAATTGGCTGGAGCAAGGGCCCAGCTAATGGTTATATCAGCCTGACAAGGGATCGGTGAGCTGAGGGACAAATGCAGGTCCTTAGGTGCTTGTTGGGAAATGCCACTCCTGGAGGTGGAAGCACAAGGGCTGGAGGTGCCCTGAGCAATGGGGAGAGTGCAGATTTGCTAGAGGCTGGGAGAAGGCTGGAACCCTTCCCCTTGTTGCCCCTTTTCTGTGAGGCAGAGGTGTCCACTGAAACCTCTCAGTTATTTGATGTGTCTCTAAAACCTCATGACAGGAGATATACTTGACATCAGCTCTGGTTGAGCAGGAGCCATCTGGCAAGGGAGTGGTTGCTAGTGGGCCACAATAGCGGGCAACTGAATGCAATAAAACCACACGGGGTATTGCTTTAGAAAAGCCAGTATCTCTCTTTAGCACTGAATAATCCAAGAGCCCAGCTTTCTTGAACAACTGGCCTTGGGCTGCCAGTTAAAGCAACACTTAATGGGCAGAAAATGCTGCTGCCTGGATCTGATGGTTGCACACACCACCAGTACTTTTAGATATAAGTGAGTTAATTCACCTTTAAGCTTCAAAGTTCAGACAACTTCAGATGAACTGCAGCTCTCTCTACACCTTTTCCAGTCTCTCAAAAGGCACTTTCAAATGTTTTGTGTTCACTAAGAGACTATTTCCATGATAAGCTATGCATACTGCAGCAACACCAATTCATTGATCTTGATAATTTCCATAGGCACCCAGGGGAGAGGAGCCTTTGCCTGCAAGACCTCCCATGGTGCCATCGTTTGCCCTTGGTTTCCAGATGATGCCAACCTAAACTTTCTATTTCCATCATCTTACTTGGAGCTGAAGATTGAATTTCTTTCAGCTATAATGGTTTTATTGAGTTCTTGGGGATTTAGCAAAACAAATCAGCTACAAAGTTAATTGTGTCTGCAAAATGACAGGGATCTTACAAACTGCAAACACCCAGCCCACTCACGATAAAATTGGTTTATGCAGCTCTAACGGTACACACGGCTGAATGAGTTTGTCAAAAATTTGGGTTTTTAGTAAATATAACCCCCACATTTTCATCAGCAACTTGATTTAAAAAAAAAGAGCTTTGTATTTTTAGGTTTTTATGGCGAAAAGCTCAATATCCCCCTTCTCGCCTCCAAGTTTTGGAGCATTCGCATGTAAATAGGACTAGAGCAGCATCAGCTGTTGCTCAACTCCCTTCAATGGGCAGCTGTGGAGGGTGCGAAGGACATATCCGCCCACATGTTACTTAAACCAGGGGCATCTCTGCTGTTAGCATTAACAAAAGGGCCCTGAAGGCCACACTCATCTTTTGTTTCCAGGAGTGTAGATGGCGAGCAAAATCTCTGTTGTGGTTTGGGGTTTCTGAAGGTCCGAGTGGCTCTTTGTGACCTCCAAGGAAGGAAAGCAGGGAAGGGTGGAAACAGCATCCATGCAAGCCTGGCAGCAGGGATGGTTCAGTGTCTTCATGCACATAAAATGGGCTGTCTGAAAATAGACTGGAGACTTCAAGGGCTACAGCTTTTGGAAAATATGATGAACAAACACAAACAATGTACCACTGGGAATTCCAGGCCAGGAACTTCTAACCTTAGCTACAGCAGCGCAGTGTCATGTTTTAGCACCTGAAGGGCTGTGGGGCTGGAGTGAGAGGTCCCTCGCTCCAGCTCTGAGTCAACACTTACCTCTGGAAACCTGTGCCTTGCCTCAGCTTGGGGCCACTACCCAGATAATAAACAGGAATTAAAGTCCCAGGACATCTCCTTGCAGAAGGAAGCAGGATCTCCACCCAGTTCGAGTAGTTTTTATTCACCTGGTGCCGCTCTTCACTCACCCCTTTTCCAGTCTCTCAAAAGGCTCTTTCAAGCGTTTTGTGTTCACTAAGAGACTGTTTCCATGCATGAGCTATGCGTATTGCAGCAACACCAATGACCACCCTAAATATTGAAGTATTTAATTCTCTTTTAACAAGGTTCTTGGTTAGTCATACCTCTTACAAGGCTACATCACAGATGGGCATTATGCAAGACAAGCTGATGAAACAGGACTTTGAGAGCTGACCCAGCTGAAGTCCTTACATTTGCAGAGCTGACTGCAGGACCTGGATGTCTTTACTCACCCTGGCTAGGATATGCTAAAAACCTCCTCTTGGAAGGATTTATGTAGTGCTGCACTTCATGTATCAAGGGAGATGTTACTGTGCTGAGCAAAGAGCCATACTTAAAACCACATGGAAGCTGCTGCTCAAACTAGAGAGAATTCCTCATGCAGCTGTATAGAAAAACCCTCCCTAGTAGTTCGTTCTTTTAACTGTTTTTTTTCCATTTAAATAAAACACAGTCCTCATGGCACAGTTACTATTTTCAACAGTCCTTTCTGATTCTAGATTTTGGGATTTAGGGGTGGCCAGCCCCCCAGGAAACCCTACAAAATTTTGAAGTACATAAAGCACCAGAGAATCCTTCTGAGCATGTGATGCACTACAGGGTTTCACAGCCCAGGACAGGTAGAAAGCACTTGTCTACATCTGGGTGTCCGGAACTAAAGACACTTGTAAATCTTTCCCTATTATGAACCTCTTAAGTCAGGGGAAAAACATTTTGCTCAAGGTTTTTTTGTCTGAAAATACAAGGGCTGTGACCGTGCAGTGCCTTCTTCAGCATGAAGGAGCCTTAGCTGGCAGCACATGTGGTGACTGATGGAGCTACTGCTAATGGTGAAAGTGCCTGTCACCCCTGGTGCAGTGGCCCTGGGTGCAGGTGCTTCGAGGGGCCACTTCTGATGGCAGCAGCAGACTCCCCACAGCATCTTCAACTGCAGGAAGTGCAGCCATCCCATGTGCTTTCCAATGGCCAGGATTCATATTGGAAAGCGTGGGAGAAAAATATGGAGGCATTTATGCAGTGGTGCAGGAGATTCCTGATGGAGCAGAAAGTTTCCCTGCCATGCTATTTGTTGCTTCTTCCAGGTCACTAGTAGCCCAAAGTTGCCCTGGACACTGCAGTCTCAGTCTAGTGAGCTGCTTGCCTCCTGTGCGCATGGGAGGACATTGGGGGCTTCCCTGTTCTGGCTCCTGTCCTGATTTTTGTCACAGAGAAGACCTCTGGGACTGTTACTGGGCCCTGCCCTAGTCATAAGTACTGACCAGCACACAGCCAGTTTGCAAAGCAAGTGCCAACCTACCTCCGTGTGAGGCAGCACAGCTGCATTGCTTGACATCAGCCAGGCATCAGTCCCTGTCATCTGTGCTCAGCTTCAGACAACAAGACACATTCAATCATGGTGTAGCTCTAGTGAAGATTAAGGTTGGTACAGATAAGCTCGCCAGCAGGTAGAGAGGGAGATGGGAAGAACCACTTTGCAAAACCAAAGTGGCTGGAAAGCTCTGAAGGTCCCCTCCTCTCTAGCTGCTTTCAGGCTTCCAAGTAGCATCTAGTGGTGCCTTGTCTTCCACTCTTTGCTACATCTGCATGACCCTGTCTCTAGTGGTTTCCACATTGTTTTTAGTGTGTATCTGCTACCGCTCCATCACAGCACATGGCCTGCTGTATCAGCACCATTTTTCTGAGCTGCCACATGCACTCGGTTACAAAAGCTCACTGCTGAATTTAGTGCTGGACTGAATAATGCCCAAGGTGCTGAGCAGTCTGGATCAAGAATTAGCTGCTGCAAAAACATCAGGCTTTTTTTTTTAGTTCAGGTTTTGAAGTAAATTTTATGATCAGGGCAGGAATTGTCACTCCCAGATGACTCAACCACATGGCATTTTGATGGAGTTTATTTTGAGCAGAGCATCTCCACATACTGCAATCAGTATTCATGTAAAACCCTTTTATGTAGCATCTTTAATGGACAAACCTCCCCAAATTGTCCATATCTGCTGTATGTGGATTGGGTGATCAGCCTACAACATTTGGGATGTGTAATCCTGGAGTGGAGCCAAATGTGAGCATGACACTAGAAAACTGGCCCAAGATGTAATGAAGCAGCACTTGTTGATTGAGTGGGTAGAGCCTGCAGGAGATGTTCTGAGAGCAAGGAACAACTGAGGCCCTAAGCAGTATCAGCTGTGAATAAACGACAAGTCGAGGTTCAACGCAAGGTAGTTGAGAAAGTCATATAATGGAAGCAAGAACAGTCTCTGGTTGAATAATTTGAAAGGGTCTGAGGAAATTTTACTAGCTAAAGGAAGAGCTCTTCCCATCAAGGAAGCACTTAAATCAGTGCAGGGTGCCGCTGGATATGGCCACAGTCAGAAGTCAGCACTGTCATCAGCTTTCCAGTTTATGAAAAGCACACAAGATCATGTAATGACCAACAAAAGGTCAGGCTGTGGTTCCATAGATACCACAGGAGGGTGACAAAGAGGTGCATGCTTGTCTAGGTGCACAGAACAGTGATGTATAGTTGGAAAATCTTGGAAAAAATACTGGAGTGGTTTTTTGTTCTTGTTTTGATATTTATATGCCCAGTTCCAGTGCCCTGGCATGTGCGGGAGATATAATTTCTGAGATTAGAGTGCCAACCTGATAGAAGAGTTCTGGCTGTTTCTCAAAGACCTTTACACATCCAAGAGAAATTTCTAAAATGGATAAATCACCAAGAAGTTGGTTTGCATAAATAAGAGTAAGAAATATGAAATGTTGTGATGCTCAATTCACAACTCTCTTCTTATTAATTTCAGCTGGACTGGTTCAGCCAGCGATGTTGAGAAGATGAAGAAGGGCTCGCAGAGCTCAGTTGCAAACATTTGAGAGAGTGCACAAGAGGCTATCGTTGGCAATAGACTGAGTCTGGGCATTCTTTTAATTGCCTTGTGGAAACTTCTAATAAACAGTTGCAGGCTTTTTTTGAGGATGGGCCTCATGAATTTAAAGCTTTGTTTTGCCTGATATGACAACTGCTCAACTACACTGACAGGAATAACTTTAGAAGTTTATTTCTGTTTTACTGAAATCAATGTACACAGCTTCAAAAAGCCATTAGTACTTGTTTAGTTAAAATGCTTAAAATATTAATAGCAGCTTCAAAATGTTGAAAGGCCCTAAAGCCCAGCAAGTAACATGCTTTGATGTGTTTGTCTTTTGGCAGCTGAAGAGAGAACTTCTGATTTGAAATGAAAAGAATTAGTTTGCTTAATATTTTCTTTCCAAATGTGAATTCTGTTTAGGTGGGGTTTTTTTTTATTTTTTTTGGGTTTTTTTCTCCAAACAGGGTTTAAATCACACTTTATTTATAATCGTTTTAGAATTTATCTCCCAAAAGAAAATGGTGACATCTTGCTTACTGACAACCTTCTGACCTGGTTCTGTGCCCACAGGTATCTTGCTGTGTAGTTTTGGCAGGTGGAGGCCTCAGTGTGGCACATCTTCCTACCTGTCTGCAAGCATGCAAGGAATCCTGCTGGGGTCACTGCTCCATTAGGGTCTGCGGGATCATTTGGTTTATTTAAGATTAATCTCATACATGTTTGCAAGGTTCCCGCCATAGTAAGATATTTTATCTTTTAGTACAATGGGAGCATTTACACTCTGCATTTCAAAATACATCTCTAAGGGGTTTGCAACAAAATACAGCAGTTATTGAGGCCCGATTCCCAGCTGGGGTAAGTCAGCTTGCAGAAATTGACTAAGCTACAATGGTTGTAGCAGCTGAGGATCTAGAGCTACAGTCATACTGAGTTTTCTCTAAAAGTATGACACAGGTGTCATACTCATGATCACTGTGGCAACTTAACACAGCTATCTGGCAGTGCATGAGCATCTCTCAGTCCCAAAGGAACCCTATTACCCCTTACATACAAAAATAGTTTTTGGAACGCTGAAAGCATGACAACTAAACCAAATCTTGCATCACAAAGGCATGGCTAGTGAGGAATTAAGGTTGTTTTTGATGAGAATATCATCAAATACAGCTCCAAGCCAAAGTCCAGTGATGTTTCAGCCCTTTCTGCTGCCAGCACTGGACATGTCCCATGAAGGCCTGTGGGACACCAAATATGCTGTGGAAAGATGTAGAGGAGCCAATGAGCTCAAGAGATCCTCACCTGCCTGCTAGGGCTGCTGCAGTAACTTAGAGAGGACACACACAGGTGTGACATCCATGGCAAGCCCTTGCTACAACCTCATGACACTCTTAGACTGAATTTAATATCTTGCAAACCTATGAATGTGAACTCTGCCTACCTGTGTCCTTCTGTGAGATTCTGTTTACAAGCAGAGGAACATTTCTAACCAGATGGCAACACTTACACACTTCAAAGTGTCATTTGATTTCCCCTCTGACATTAAAGGACACTGCAGCTTCATATGGGTGAGTTATTTACAGCAGCAATCTCTGCACAGTTTGTGTTAAATACGGTCAACTAACCTTGCAAAAAATTACCTGGGAAGTCATCCCAACAGAGTTACTATCAAGACTGAGAAGTCTGGTAAAGCAAATAGAGATGTCTAAACTTGTAGATGTCTCACCCAACTAGAGAAACTTGCAACAGAGATTTCCCCACCTGAGCTGAATCCCACAGGCTTCCTTTCCAGAGAGCAGAGAGAAACAAGTGCTCTGACGGTGTGGGGTTCTGCCCTTCTTTAGAGGTGTGTGTCAGGATGCACACTCCAGTGGCTCCCAGCTCATGGTGGCACTGGCAGGGCAGATTCCCACCTACCCTCACGGAAAACAAGTGCCCACTCTTAATCGTAATTAATATAAAGCAGAGAAATGTCAAGGTGCTTTCAGCCAGTAACAAATGAATCAATAGGCACGCTTTCCTCCACCAAGATCTACACACATAAGCTCATGTTCCCCTTTAACTAGGGGCTAAAAGGAAGAAGCTGTGATTCAGGTATTTTTTTTTTTTAATTAATTGCATGCTTAAAGCTCATCACAGGAGACTGGAAGAGCATCTTCTCCCTGTCCCTAGTCAATTCTAATCCCAAAACACAGTTTAGCTACATGTGGATGCGTCATGCTTTATGAGGGTAATGTATTTACCGGCTGACAGCTCTTATTTAGATTGCTTTCATCTCTTCCTTTCATTGACATTTTACAGTTCCATATTGTCAATCCTGTCTTTGGGAAAGAGGCCAGGGTATAAATCTTTGAAAAAAAAAAGATCCTGAGTGAAATAGCAAGTGACACGTGGCAGGCACTGTGGTTTAATGGACTGAGGCAATCCATGCTGGGGGCAGGTTGCCTGGCACATAGTATGACCAAGTTCTGGCCTTACACAACTGATGGCAAGCAAGGCAAAGGCCACTTGGAAACCTGTGATGAGTTAAAGTGCAGCCGCTAGCCTGTACATGGTCATGGTGACTAGAGATGAGAGAACCAAGCACCCTTCCAAGGCTAAACCTCCTTGGGATCCATCAGGCCGGCACAGCGCAGCCACACATCCATGGACCACCAGCAATTTGTGATGTACAACCACAAGGATTGCCTCAGGCACAACTGCAGAAAGCAGTGCAGCTCCCTGCTTTTGGGACTGGAGCTAGCCTGTCTTAGACCAGGCTCAAGTGCCTCTGCATAGCACTGCACCCTTGCAGCTGGTCTTGGCCCTTCCTGATCACCAAGGACTTGATTCACCCTGGTTGAAACAAGTGACAGTGCCCAACATGACTCTGCCCTGCCTGTCCTCCACCCCGCCACTAGCAAGTAGGGCTGACTTCAGCAAAACCAGCCCACTCGTGGTAGTGCTCCAGCACAGAAGATCACAGACCCTCCCAGCTCAAACTCTACAGCAGACCCAATGCACGAGCTCTTTGCCACCAAATAATTCCTCACAAACAAGCAGCAGCTTTTCTTCAGAAGCTGAAGAGCCTGGTATAAGGCCATGGCTAGCTGCTCCAAGTGAAGGGCTGAATTACTATTAATGCCAGACTGGGAAGTCACTTTGCAATATGGATGGTCATTTATTTATTGTTTTATCACGACACATAAAATGCTATGGCTGCAATATCAAAATGTGGTGTCACTTATAAAATACCAGTATTATGAATGTGGTGGTAAGATACTGTTAACATTTACAGAGAGGTGTATAATAATTCGATACTCCTGCCTAATGGTTTGCTCCAGTGACAAGATATCCTGGCAAGCAGATGATGGATGGAATACAGTGCCTATTTATTATCACGTTTTTTCCTCCTTGATTACTGAATGGCTTATAATGCTATCAGTAATTGTTGCTGAATCTAATCCTTTTGAATATGGTATTAGATAGGTCCTTTGCTTTTACAGTATGTGTCAGAATAAAAGAGAAGTGTCTGAAAAATAGAGACGGCATTTCCTTACAAAATGAGATGAAAAAATAAAACAATATAAATGGAACTTTCAAGTGTTTCTTTTTATATTTAAAGCTCTTATTTCAATATATTGTATTTAGACATTCTTAAATAATCAATCTGTACCTTTGATTTTCTGTTTCATCTTTGGAAACAAATAATCTCACTATAAATGTGTGCAAATAGAAAAGATATAAATATATTTAAGGCCCATGTCATAAAAAGGTGGTCTCAGAATTGTCACTTTTACAATTATCATCTGGGGTCCCTTTCGTTTTGTCCTGCAAATTATTTGGGCTCTGTTCTTTTAAGCCTTTGAAGTCCACATGCAAAGAAGAGCCAAGCACACACATAGTGTCCTGTGTTTCATTTTGTAAACTGCTTGATGACACCTGTAAAACAGTCCCAATGCGACTGAACAGCGGGGTTGATGTGATCCACTTCAACAAACTGAAGTCTGCTTGGTCGACTGCTGAGCTCCACGGGAATGTTGCTCCCACAGGCAGTGACTCCATCTCTGAAGTGCCATGTCTAACTTCAGGAAATCCCATGGACCTTTCCAGACTACTTGCTGATGAGGGGAGTTTGTTTTCCCCATACAACACAGCACCCTGGGGAGAGGCAGCCACAGTCTGATCTGTTGTATGTTCTGCCTTTGTGTGCTCTTGGAAAAGTGACTCACTTGTTTGAGGAGATGTTGGCAAAGGCGTGCTTTGGTTATAAGCCTTGTAACAGTCACTGGCATTTGAGCCAAGGCTTGGTGAGAAGCTTTTTGCAAAGAGTTGTGTCTGATATGTTGTTTCCTTTACATTCATCTTGGTCAGAAGCTGGGTGCGAATCTCTGGAGAAAGTTTACTCAACTGGCGTCCAAGCTGAAGCTGGGATGGGAACAGTGTTCCCTGAAGGGTTCTATACAGAAATCTGCAAGAGGAGAATGTGCATGTGAGAATAACTGAAAGAAGGAAGATTATTGTTAAGAGAAAATATCCAAAAGTAAAACACAGAAAAATTTATGTGCCTTTCTTATTTTTGACACATGAAAGCTCACAGATGAAAAGCTCTGAATGCTGTGCTAATATTTTGAATAATAACAAGCAGTGTAATAAATCTATGCCTTTAGCCAGTGATCCACCTTGTGATTACACAGTCTTTCATCTTTCCTGATGAGGAATCAGAGGCAACGGGGATCAGTCTGTAGAGCAGGCCATCTACATCCATAAGTACACAAGTAAGTCCACAACATACTATCACAATTTCTGTACTGTGCATGTAATGGGATGATGGGTTGGATCTGGAAGCATCACGGAAAACCTCACAGGATAGCAAATCTGTGCATGACCAGGAGGTTCAACCAACAGCCTACAATTATCCCACTCCTGTGGTCTACAGCCAGGAGCTGTGATCTGTTCTCGTGGTCAGAAGTACAGAAGAGGTTAGACAACCTGATTTCATATAATCAGCCACTGAAAAATATTGACTTGGCTGGTAAGGCAAAAAGAAAGAGAGAGAGTGGAAAAAGAAATGTTTCTTTTCCTCCCAACCATATTCCTAAAATGCCTTGACACGTAAGAAAAGATATGAGAGAAGATACAATACCTGGGCAGCAATGCAACAACCGGTGATATGATGCAAGTGAAATAGAACATAGGGTCTCCCATCAGCCTTTCCATAGTCCAGTAGGGATTGGATGGAGGATGGCACACTGGGCAGGAAGCATTGTAAATCAGAGCCACAAAGAAAAATAAAAGAATGCTGAAGATGCAAGATGACCAGTGGAGAAAAGTCTAGAACAAAGGAACAACAAAAGAATAATGATTCTTTATATTCTGAGAAATTTGCCGGGATTCTGAATTAAAACTTCTTAATTTCTGGAGCCAAATCCATGCAGAGCAGAGTTTAGAGCCTTGCATTTCCAAAATTCTTATTACAGACACAACACTACAAAGCTGTTCACAGACCGCAGTTTAAAACCTTTTTCATGTTTGCTTAAAATGCTTGCTAAAAATAGAATGTGTTGAGGGAATGAAACAACCATCTTCTGTTTTAGAAGAGTGGCACTAAGAGAAGAATATGTATATTCCAGTGAGTTTCTGTGTAGGTACCTTACCCAAGTTTTGGTTTCAATAGCCAAATGTAGTATAATGGTGAAAAGAGCTATTGTGGTGATGGGAGTTCCCCAGGAGAAGACATCCACCTCCGAATCATAGTAAGTCTGTAAAGAAGGAGACAGAATTTAGCCCAAGCTGTGTTGCCAGTTCACCTCAAAATGCTTGAAACAGAATGGCTTAAACCAAACACTTACAAAATAGGGGACGAAGAAGCAAACCAGGCTTTGATACATAGCATCAATCATGTTCATCCAAAACATATGTGGCTGGTACTCCTGTAGCATAAAAAAAAATTAAGAAAATCAGAGTATAACACAAATGCTATTTGCTGGGACAGGTATTTTGAGGGGGATAATCCAATAGGCACTTTTAAGGGTTTGTACAAATAGCTTCACAACTTTGCCAATCAGTTAGATACCCTTGAGGAAAAAGAATGAAGTGTCTACCTGCAAGTCACTCTGTTCTGGGAGAAGACTCTCTGCTTTTTTTCTTTTTTCCCTGGCAGAAGGTGTAATTTGAATCTGACACTCAGGCCAGCAAACATTTATGAAGGTGCCCAACTTTATGCACTACAGTTAGACCACTGATTTCAGGAGGAGCTCTCTGAGATGTAAGAACATGAGTAAATAGCTTTTACAAGCATAGGGTATTTATTTACAGGAGAGAAAACAGAAAATGTGTTTAAGCACTAGAACAGGTTGCACAGAAGGACTGTGAAACCTTTGTTGTTGGAGACGTTCAAAACTGGACTAGATAAAGACCCAAGCAACCTCATCCAGCTTTGTAGCTGTTTTGACCAGGTGTCTGGATCAGATGGTCTCTAGAGCCAGCTAAATTATTCTTTTTGAAAGAGATCTTACGTGATGCAGGATTTTTGTCAAGTTGTTAAAATGCCTTTTTAGGTAACTATTCAGAGAATATGCACGCTAATCTTCAAACTTAGAATTGTCACTGGGCTTGCCTATGAAAAAATAACTGTACTGTGAACCTTCAAGACTTCTCTCCTCAGCTTGCTGGCTGAAGACAGGCAGAGACAACTTCCCAAAAATCTTAGAGCCATTACAAGAAGTCTTATCACCTTAAAAATGTGAAAGAAAGGAAGGTATTAATGTTACAGATCTTTAAAATGCAAGGTACTGGAACAGAAGAAATGCAGAAAATGGAAACAACAGCAGGATGAAAGAGAGAGAATTTGGACTAAAGCACTAAAAATAAGTTACACTAAAATTCTCCTTTCACCTTTCCAGGGCAGTGCCTAGCGATATCACTAGATGTGTGGGGTACCAAATGCAGGTGTATAGGTAGAGGCAAAAATCACTCACTGTCTCCTCTCAGAGGACGCAATGTCAGATACTTTTAAGAAAGGCTTTTGCCTTGGAAGCAGCATCTCAATATGGATAGTTCTGTCAAGCAGAAAGATTTTCCCACAGTACACTGTAGCTGTAATTACCAGAAATGGTTTGTGCCAAATCCCTCCTGCAATTCCTTCTGTTTTCGTCGTACAATTCAAGCAGATAGGGACAAGGTGTTTTCAACAGATATTTCAGCTGAATATGTCATCTGCTGGTGACTAACTTCCTCAGAGTCTAAGTTTATCAACCTCTGTGCTTACTCCTAAAGTCATCTTTCTCTTCTGACTGCAAAGGGCAAGGACCTGAAGTTTTGAGTCAGTACTGTGAGATTATTCTGTGAAAGTCTGCACTAGTCTACAAGGTATAATCTGCTCTACTTCTGTCGTTATTTGTGAGTCTGGACCATGAGAGGTGTTCAGCTTAGGCTGATGTAAAGCATCCAGCTCCTCTCCTGTTAAATATTTCAAAATATAGCTGGGTTTGGGGGTTTTTGTTGTTGTTTGTTTGTTTTAAACGTACTTTTGCCATTTAGATAATTTGACTCAGATGAGAAATACCACAAAATAATAATAGTGACTTGTCAGACTGTTTTTATCAGGCATCCACCCTTTGGGAACAGGGCTGGTTTTCAGTTGAAACTAAAGATGTTCAGGAAAAAAATTACAAAAATCAAGAAGGTTTTACCTCCATATTCTGTCCACTTTTGTAAAGCCGAGGTACAGCAATTAACACTTCAGCTGGCACGTCCTTATCCAGCACACCAGTAATCAGTTGTGGAAGAGAAGAGAAGAGTAAATTAAAGAAGATGAGATACCACTGATCAATCATTGTTGAGCCAGAGAACCCGCAGTAGAACTGGTACCAGAAGAGAAGGGCCACAAACATCTGAAACAGAATGGGCAATGCTGTAAATATGACAAGATAAGCAAGATCATCATCTCATTGTGTTCTGAAACCATTCTGATTCCAGGTCTGCAACGACTTATCTACCTGATCAATCCTTCTAAGGATACCTAGTCTTTGACCTGCTGTTCCTGATGCCCAGGCCACTTAGCTAAGCTGCAAACATTTGGCACACCTAGAAATCTTTGTGCTGCTGGAACCTCAAATCTCAGGTGTCAGGAATGACTACACACAAAATTAACTTTCAGTTCAAGTGAAACTCTGAGGTGCAATTTAACTAACCATAAAAAGCTCTCCCAGCCATCACTGACCACTAGGTGTATAAGTACTGATCTCATAGCTACTATCGTAAGAATAAGCATTTCCATAATAATATCCTCTGCTGCCTTGAGATGTTTTGGGAGGCTCTGCTTGTCCACAATAGGTAAAAGCAGAGCTTGTTTGCAAGACCAACATGAGATTAGCAACAGCAAGAGAGGTCCAACTGTAAGGTCTAGCAAAGTTGTCTTAACTATTCTATCTCTGTGCTTTGACATTCAGCAATTTAGCCATGCTGTAAAGATCCCTCAGTCTCCCTTACTCTTAAGTTGTACAAAGAAACCAGGTGCGTACCCAGCTGCAGTGGGATTGCTCATGGTAATTGGCTTGGAATCACCCAAAAAGGGACAAACCACACAACTTGTTCCTTCTCTAATCTGCGCAGCATGGACAACCTAGAGGTTTTTAGGGTTCAGGAGAGGTGCTCCTAGAACAAGATGGGCAGCTTCCTAAGGGAAGGAAGTAAATTCCCAGGTTTGGGCCTCCTAAACCTGCAACTTTTATTACTCTTTGTAAAGTGATTAACACTAAACGGAAGAAAATCAGAAAAACCTTGGCAACTGTCCCTCGAGGGTTTTCCCCATTTTGACCATGAAGAAGGGAAATGACACGACCTCTCCTTCCTCTTCTTTTTGTATTCTGTCCTCAAGAGCTTTCAGCCAGCTGGAGCATGTTAACCCTCCATCATTTTTAGATATAAGGAAGAAAATATAGATCTGTTCTATGTGGATGCCAGAATGAGGGTCAAATTTAAACACAGGAATTAAAAAAAAGCTATGCTTGGCTTAGACAGTGAAAGCTGCTATAAGGAGAGTAAGCCTATCTCATGAAGGCGAATGACTGCAGAATAACGGGGTCAGTCCTGCTGTATGTAAATGTATACATATGTGTATATATATGTTCAGGTAATGTTTGCATACTACGTTGAAGTAGCTTATATATCAGTAGCAACATACTTCTCACTGTTTGTGAGCCCATACTATAAACTAACTTATTAAAAGTTAAATGGCAGCATTTTTTTTTAAGAATCACATCTAGAAATGTTTCCATAAATACATTTTGGGAAAAAATATCTTCCTCTGGCTGAAACAAGGCTGAGTTACCAGAGCTTACCCTCTTCAGTACAGTTGGGTGGTGGAACAGATTTTGAAATTTATTTCCTTTCCACATCCAAAAAACAACAAAACTTCCTGAGTCTTTTCTCAAAACAGAACTGCAACAACTATGTGAATTTAGATACTTTTCTCTCACTCATTTGAAATAAACAGCTAATCCTAAACCCAAGAAATTTTCCTCTCCAGGGTCTTGCTAAAATTAACCTGTCTGGGAAACAGTTTGGCTCTGACAAAAATGGATAGTTTGATGAAAATACAGTTAGCTGAAAATTTTCCTACCATCTAGTATGGGTCTCAGCAGTGCTGTCAAAGAAAGCTGTGCAAATAAATGACATTTCAGTAACCAATCTTAAATCAGATTTTTTCCCCCTGAAATTCTATTTTGAATTAAACAAGCATTTAATTTCAAACATAATGTTCCCTCTTG
>VYZX01006298.1:56313-91943 GCA_013401335.1 Brachypteracias leptosomus
CTTACTGCCACATCCAGTGCTAACATTGCAACTGAACTGTGCCAGGAGGAGAGGAGGCAGAGGTAATACAGTAGGTAACACATCCTACACGTATACATTCTCTCTTCAGGGGATGGAGAAGTGCCTCTTACAGAGTGGTAAATACAGTAATCACTGACTGAACACATCCAGAAGCCTACAGGGTCAAATCCCCTTATCTTGCTGTTCTCTGTGGCAGGAAANGCAGATGTACAGCTACCTTGCAGTTTGAGAATAGAGCCGTGCTATATCTGCTTCCCTGTCCTACACCCCATTTCTGCCTCATCTCAGTGTATTTCAATGTTAAAATAAAGCCATTAGCTCCTTTTCATTTGTGCTTCTAAATAGTACTTCACAACACATTGTGAAAAGTGTCGGGGTTTTTTTTCTTTCTTATTCCGTTTTGATTACAGTAAGGAACATAGTGAGGAAGATAGTGTTATCCAATTACACTTGCATGTTTATTTCATCTCAAAATATCCCCTTGATTTTCACATTTTTATTTTTTCTTCCAGCTTTTTCACAGGAAAAAGTGATTCATGCCCCACATGCTTCCATAGAATGTGGAAAGAAAATAAATCAGAGAGTGTTACTGTTTTAGACATCTAAATGTTCAATGCCTTCTGAGTACCTGCACGTGTAAGATTCTGACAGATGTTTATAGCAGAGAGGCCTGCATGGTTCCTTAGAACCGTGCAGTAAAGGAAGAGATCTATAAACATTTTCCACTCTGTTGAACTTTCATTTAGAAAAAAAACCAGGTAGTTTAATGGGTTAATGAGCAAATAGCTTTCAGATTGGGATACAGAGCAAAAGCCAGGGGCATTTGAGAACTGGTTATTGTAAGTGTATGAGAGCTCAGCTGAAAGTGGCATAATGGGGAGAGGAGTAAAAAAAATGCTATGAGCACTGTATGTCTGCATTAGGAAAAAGTGATTTGAATTAATATACAGATGATAGGAGTTCATAGGTTCATAAGAGATGATAAGACCAAGGAGTTTGGGGCAGACTTTTTTGAACTGATAGGCTTGGAGAAGACCCCATAAAACCAGTTTCGTCTGAGTTCTCTAGAGCCTGGACTGCCTGCAGTGATACTGCAGAAGTCATGCAAAGCTCTCAGAGCCTGTTGAAGGCTGTGGAACAACAAATACACTTGGTATCAGCTTAATCCAAGACTTCATTTTCTCCTGCCCTCTCCTGCCACCAGTCAGACTCATGGGGTCTATGGCTGGGATGCCACACCCACAATGAATATGTGAATATTTTTTGTGGTAGCTTCTTTCCAGTCTGATTCACAGCTGCTAACATGTTTGGAGAAGCATTTTTAATGGATTGGCGGCCTGAAATCTGTCTGTTTGAAGAGTGCTGATGGACACCTGCTTGCCCCAGAAATTACTTTGACTGAAACGACTGAATGATTACAAGAAGGAGAACAAGTGTAATAGCTCTGCTAGGTCAGGCTGAAATTCATCTTCCCTAGTATCCAGCCTCCAACAACAACCAAGAGAGGATGTGTTTGGAACAGTATATGAATAAATAAGAAAAGCATCTACTGATTTTTCTCCAGAGTACTGTCCTGGTGATCTGTATGTCAGTAAATACACAAAACATCATCCAGGTTCATAACTCAGTTAAAAATTTTTGTTTCATAAATTTGTGTGTTGGCCCAAATCAATTACAACATTCATGAAATTCCATGGAATAAAATTCTATATTTTATTGCACGGTGTGAAGGAGGCCTTTCTCCTTCCCTTTCAAGCAAAATATCCAGCCGGTGTTGCAAAAAATGCAATGTGGGTCAGAGAACCACCCACTGGTAACTAAGTTAAGGAGCATGCTCATCAGCTCAGGTCCTCAGGACGAAAACACTTCCCATCTTCTCTGAAGAGCTCTTTGACATAGACTCAGCTACTCTATTTTCTCATGCGAACAGCCTGCACCCAGCCCAAATATAGGGTAGGTTGTGGAAATGAGGTATCTTCCTCATTCTCCGTGTCTTACTGCCACATCCAGTGCTAACATTGCAACTGAACTGTGCCAGGAGGAGAGGCGGAAGAGGTAATACAGTAGGTAACACATCCTACACGTATACATTCTCTCTTCAGGGGATGGAGAAGTGCCTCTTACAGAGTGGTAAATACAGTAATCACTGACTGAACACATCCAGAAGCCTACAGGGTCAAATCCCCTTATCTTGCTGTTCTCTGTGGCAGGAAATGGGGAGAAAACCAAGATTTGGAATAGTGTGTAGGGAGCAGTGGTTCTGCAAATGGCTGCAATTTTATCTTTCTTCGCTATTCTGCAGTCTGAATACGCTGAGTGAGTGAGACGCGTGGGAGGCTGGGCTAAGGATTACCACCACACCATGCAAATAAGCTGCATCAGCTGGATGGGCTTGTGCAGCTACTACACAGGAGAAGTATACCCAAGCAACATAGGAGAGAGGAGAATAAAAGCCAGAATAAGGTGAATCTTAATTTCCTAAATAATGCATAGCTGAGCTTTTACCTCCTTNTTAAACCAGTATTTAATAAATGATTTCTTAAAGGGATCTTATAAGCTGAATTTTCTGAGGTGCAGATAGCGTATTTAAACTCACCACATATCTGAGAACTAACACAGGCTCAATCTCAAGCTGAAAGAATCCTTATGATACGCAACTGGCACTCCCGAGCACAACCTGCCCTTCTCCTTTACTTGTGCTGGCTGTCCAAAGGCAGCTTGGTCAAGCTGACATATGGGAAGCACCTATTTCACTCCTTCATGGGAGTGTTTTTCAGCGAATGAGCAAGATTACCTGCATGCCTTCTTGACCAGAGATCCCCACACCAACATCTGCCACTTGGATCATGCTGACATCATTAGCACCATCACCTAAAGAAGACAAGATACAGTTTTGTTGTCCCTAGTAGGCCAGGAACAGTTAGCAGCAACAAAGCAAAGGAAAAACAGTTGTTACTGAGTGTTGGCTGAGTATAGTAAAGGAGATCTGTACAAAGTGTTGGGCAAGTATAGTAAGAGAGATGTGGAGTAAGAAAGGATCCATCTTTGGAACATAAGGTTCAAAGCTTGGCAAAGCTGCCAAGACATTCTGATCTTTGTAGACTTTTCTTCTCATGGAGAAGTAAAAATAAAACTCTTTTAGTAAGACCTAAAATTCAAGTATCTGTCCTGAACTACAAAATACTAAAACACCAGAAGGCTGAGAATGAGCTTCCCAATACTTCTGCTTCCTGATTAACTGTCTGCTTGCAACTAGGTATGACTAAGAATTAAATGTGCAAGGAGGCCTAAAGACAATGAGAATATTTACACAGAAAAAATACAATAAAGTTAAAAAGTACATGAATTCTTGATCTGGGTTGACCAGTCTGAGATCTTTAGTACACCCACTACATGGAGATTTATCTTTAATGGTTGCACAGTCAACATCCCTTGCTCTGCTTTCAATCATGACACCACAAGTGAAAGGATACCATAATGGGACATGTATCTACTTCTTAACCTCTTAAATTTACAGCAAATGTGCTAGTGGAAAATGAAACAGTATTAGCTGATGACAAGACACTTGGCTTTAAACTTTAGTGGCTGAGGCATACATTCACATCTCACTCCAGTTTCTTTTCTGTTGGCACATATAAAAGAGGTATCTGCTCACCTGACAAAGCTGATCTGTTTGTGCCTGTGTGACACAACCCCAAGTTAGCTCACGTCAGATAAAAGGAAGGATGTATACAGCTAGGCTTTTAAGCCAGAGCAGGAGTTTGAGTTAACTCACAGGCTCAAGATGCTCAGAAAGAATGAAAACACAAGCTGCCCAGTCTCCACTAGTGTTTTTAAGCATTCTGGATAATTCAAGTTAACCAGCCAGATGTTTTTGACAACATATGCAAATGGTTATGTCCACAGTCAGACAAAGATATAAATTCAGTATGAGGAAGGCAACTTTAAGCTACGTATAAAATAGTGAGCATGAGAATTATTATAATCAGCACACATTTGGCGGCGATGTAGATGTCACAGGAGTCTGGCAATTATTATATGTACTTAGAGCTTCTCATGGGTAGGTTCAATTCACATGTGTTGCTGTTATGATTAACCAAGACAGGTAGATGAAAGCTAGGGTGTTTGTGACAATATATGCTGCAATCATATCTTCTAAAGCAACACGAGCCTGTACTTGAGATAGGGAAAGAAGAACTGGTTGACTTTTCTTATGTAAAAATCATGCAAACATGGAAGATGCTGCCAGATTTAAAACAGGGTGACTGACAAAATCTCCCTTTTGCCAACTGACTGATTAGCTGGGAAGAAGTGTAAGAACTGGCATGATACCAGTCATAAATCCATTCTCTATACTGACAAGGCCAACTCATACCCTATGCTGTATGGCTGACTTGTGATGAAAAATGCAGAACCCTGAGTTTAAGCATGATTGGAGGAAACAACACCGAGACTAATGTTGTTCTATGTAATATCGTGATTGCAAAACAGTGTTTTGTACAGCATCAGCTAACCCAGTTTTTCACAGATGTGTTCAGACATGCCAAAACCTCATAATATACCTGGGTCCTGATTACTTCACCTCTGTAGGAAGAAATCCCAAATACTACTCCAAACTTATATCTTGGTATTGAAAAAATATGGTAAAGCACATACGTTAGAGCTGTCCGACCATTTTCAGACAAAACTGGATGGCTATTTGAGTTGTGAGGCAGCTGGAAGGGTCCTACTGCAAGTCAAAAGATCAAAATTCTGAAGACACAATATACATCAAAGCAGGCTAGTTTAAACTGAGATATTTACCTATTGCCAAGGTCATAGCTTTGAGTTTGTCTCTGACTAGTTTCACCACCATGCTCTTTTGGAGTGGGGTAGAGCGACAACACAACACTGAATGGCATTGCTTGGCCAGCGCAAGAAATTTATCTTCTAGTGTAGGTTCCAGGGCATAAGCTAGAGTCCTTCCATCAATCACTAGGCCCAAGCTGGAAAGCACAGGGGAAGAGGGTGGGTAGAGAGGGGTGAACCCAACGGTCATGTTTCCAGTCGCTTTGTCTGTTGAGCTGTTTGAAAATTTAGACCCTACACATTGCAGACACTGTTCCAGCAAGGCAGCACATGTCTCCTGAAAAAAAATTCAAAATAAATATGCTTGAGAGAAAAGAACATGTATTCAAATGTTTGTGTTTGTTATATATTTAGGCATAAGGAATATGGGGAATGTGTTATATTTGCTGCACTGTTAAAATTCTTATTTCTAATAATCTTCTTTTCTATTAGCTCTGAACACAAATCTTGCAAAAGGTATGACAGCAATGAAGACTCAAAAGGCTTAAAATGTAATTCCTCTTTAACATGCAGTATTTTATGCTAAACTAATTTCTTTTAGCTCCTTAGAATAACAGTGCTGGGAAATGATATAATCAGTATCAGTACCAAGTTAAGTGTGGTGATGAACACCATGTACACACCTACAACTCAAATCGAATAGTCATGCATTGTTAAAGGCCAATTAAAGGTTATTTAAGCTGAATTCTCTCTCCTAGCCATACTCAACTAAAAGACGTTATTGAGGATATATGAACATTTAAAATTAAATGCTATTGGTCCTACAGCAAAGTATGACACGAACAGAAAGAACACGGAAAATCAATTTACCAGTTCAGTTGATAGACTCAAGAACGGAAAATGCTGTTATCTTTCCTTCCTTTTCGAAAGAAATTGGAGCTGGATACTGCTGGCCTACCTCTGCTGATCAGAAGTCCAATTTTATCACCCCATTAAAGGACTATAGCACTATCAGTCTGGTTCCTTGTATGTTAGACCATATCAGTAAACTCTTTGTGACTGTCTGCTTGCAGCAAGTTGAGCAGAGGAAAGATCAGAAATTCAGAAGAATTAGGAAAAGTCTGTTAGGAAGCAAGGCATTACTGTAGATGTGGTTTTCTGACCCTCAGTGTTAGCATTAAAATTTATGTCTGGCTTCTATCTCCAGAGAAAAAGCCAAATGAGAAAACATGAATGATGGAGTTATCTAAATACTTTATTTCAGCAGAGTAAAATAAAGCACACGTTCTTAATAGGTAACCAGTTGTTTTCTTCCTCAACACATATTTAATAACAGGTTGCTTCTGGAGACTCATCAGCGCCAATAAGCAAAACAAAGGATGTATTGAGAATGCATAACAAAGAAAGGCATTTATACTGCTGCGGTGTATTTTCATTCATGGTGGAGCCTACTACACAGTTACATGCCTTCAGTAAGTTTGTGATACATGACATTATGACTCAGAAGCATGATTCACTGAAAAGTATTGAAAGACATGTCCTACCTGGTAATTACGGATGAAGCAGGAAAAGAAGAAAAAACAAAGAGGGAAAGGAAAAAAAAGCCATCAAACTTTTAATTGTACAAGTTGAAAATAAAGCAAAGCTAGTTCACAAATAAACTTGTGTATTGGATCTGCTTACTGGTGATTCAGCATTCAAAGTGATGATTTCTTCATCGTGATCAAGTAGCTTGCAGGCATAAGCAATATTAACAGCTGTTTCTTGCTTGTCTCCAGTAAGAACCCAAATCTGCAACCCAGCTTTGCGCAAGTTTGCGATGGTTTCTGGAACACCATCCTGCAAACGGTCTTCAATGCCAGTTGCACCTAAGCACATAGAAAAAGTAAAGTATTGCACATTAAATGAACACTTAGGGTTCACCTCAAATGGTAAGTGAGGATTTAAAAAAAACAAACCAGCAGTCACTTTATTGGGAAATAGCTAAGCTACTAGTGGTCGCAAGATTCAGGCAGATTTTGGGTATTCTGAGTGAGAGGAGATGAAAGTAGCTGGGGTAACCATCTGCATTAATAACCAACAACAAATCCAAAATTCAAAACCAATCTGGTGCCACTTCTAGCCTCAGAGGTTCATAAGTCTGATATATCTGTGCTTACTGTCTCTCTGCTCTGTATCTTCACCTCTTCTGAATGTTGAGAGAGAAGATACTGCTTCTAGGAGATCATTTCAGTTCTCAGGGGTCTTAACTGCCTTTCCTCAACTAGAAGAGGCTGGGTCACTAGAGATTTCTCCCTTTTGAAGGGGAAAGACAGCAGCTGCAGGACTGCAGCTTGGCAACACGCATTAGACTGCAGACATAAACCTTTTTTTGCCTTGTTTCTGCTCTTTGCTCTTGCAGAGGGACACTGGTTGCCAAATGAGATATAGCAGAGAATAAATCGTAAATCTGTTGGCCATGATGTGAAAGTAAAATGTAACTTTTTCATGCTTTCAATGTATTCTACCTGTTTATGAGAGACAGAGTATCTTCCTTATGCTTTCATAAATCAATTCACAGAGACAAGATTTTCAAATACTGTAGGAAAAGCCACACGGGACCAAGTTCAGTATCACCACTGATATGCCAGTGCTCAGAGAAGCTTCAACGTGAGGAAATGTAAGCCCTCACTACTAGAGAATGAGGAGGTGACAGACATGCAAATTACCTGCAACAACAGGAAAAGCAAAGTAAACTTTTCTCACCTATTTGTTATTCCTATGGTTGTTCCTTGAAAAAAAAAATTTAGCAACAGAAGTCTAGCTAAGTCTGACCACCAGTCATATAGGTGGGAACACATTCTTTGGGCAATGTTGTGAAAGCTATTATTATATGTATGAAGGAAAAGATAATCCTTCTCAAGATTCACTGTTTTACTCCCACAACCTAATCATAACTAATCATTGCAAGATACAAACCACCATATGAGGTTCTTGGGGAGTGACTGAATGGGTAGTTTACTTCTGGCTAGAGCTCACTTACTTGTCTGGCAGTTCAATTTCACTTTTTTTTTCTTTTTTTTTTTCCTCCCAGTCAGCAGTCAGCACCAACAGGCACAACCACTGTGGGATCTTCCTGATTAATGTGGTCCGAAACAGTCACCTCAAACTCCCCTTTAAGTCAGAGGAGAGAAACAGACACTTCATGGATGTGATTCTTCTAATCCTGAAGCAGGTAGCTAAGACAGACCAAATGAACTGCACTTGCTTTCTTTGTCTCTCCACTGGTTATATGAGGAGCCTTAGAGATCTGTAGTACATACATCAGAAGTTGGGTGAGGTGGATCTCATCTCCCAGAGACAGACATGTTGGCAATTAGTGAAGGTTATCTCCAACAGCGTTATGGCTGTCTCAGTTTCTTTCCCAGAGAAAGCAGTTGGAGGTTCAGAGTAATGGTGAATATATCTACATTTTAGAATCTCAGTGCTTTCAACATCTCAACTCCATAGAGGAAGAGTATAACTTAGCTCCTCAAATACATTCTACATACACTGGTTTTAACTGCATCATTATGACTGTGCTGCCAGCTCTCTTCTTCCTCAGGCCAACACCAAACTCAGCAACATCCCCTCAGCATAACTTCATCTTTTATTCTTCGTCTGCTTTTCTCTGTCTCGAATCAGTCAAGGGGGAACACACCACTGAGAGAGAGCTCAGCAAGCTGCCCCCAACAGGAACTCGCTTCCTCAGGAACTCTTTTCAAACTGATCAGCTCCTTGTTCCTTCTCTCAAACCGGTCGGTTCCCGGTTAATATATATCTCTAGCCTTGCCCACCACCCCAACCATGATCACCAGGGGGAAGGCAGGGCCTCACACAGGTGGGCCAGGTTCTTCCTCTGGGGCCTTGGGGAATCACTTGGGGAACAAAACATGTTGCTGGGTTGTGACTTGTCCATAGGTCAATTCCAACTCAGGGCCTACAGCCCAGGCCCAGCACTTCAATGACGTACTGCAATCCCTTTCCACAGAATACACAGGCCCTGAGCTGAACCTGAGTATATGAGAGCTGATGCCTCTCACAAATGTAGTTTAGGAGCTTTGCCTTATGAGCATCTCTGGTGCCCCTGAAGTCCTGGAAGTCTCTGGTATGTTGAAGTGGCACTAAACTCAAGAAATTCTGTAGGCAGTCTGGGCCAAGTCCTCCTCCTGTTTAGAGCCGCAGTTCCCATTTATGAAATGGTGTCACATTTATCCCTGGTATTACTCCACTCATTTCACTTATGATAAAATGATGGCAGGAGCAAGGAAAACAGGGTATGTCTATTATGTTAATTATATCCCATTCTTTTGTGGTGCTGCACATGACAGCCATGACAAAATCCAAAAGAAGCCAATTTCTGTACTGTCAGAGACCATTTAAAGGAAAGAACGGATTTCATAGCCAAGCTTTCAGAATTTTTAACACATTTTAATTTCATGTCCAGCTCTCATTTCATTACCTAGCAGATGCAGATTCTTCTCTATCCGCAGTGCTGACTGAAACAGAAGTTCTTCACGGTTTTCAATAGAGGATTCTGCTTCTAAATGACTTTTTAACCAACAGGCATACTCTTCCTTGCTGAGAATCTATTAAAAAGAGTATGTGAGGGCACAGTCAATGTGATGCAGAGGCATTTGTACTTTACAGAATAAAATGAAAAAGAAGATATGAATCAAGAACAATAAATTAATAAATGCCTTCAGTAATCTTTGTCAAGACTCTCCTTAAAAGCAAACTAAAAGTCTGCATTTACTTACTCTTTTTGCAATACAGAGGGTCCGCAGCCCATCTACAGCATACAGATTCAGGTAATTCTGGGTTTTGCTTTGGATTTTGTTTTGATGTTTGCCCCGAGGGTCATCTAGATAAGAATAAAAAAAGGAATTAGTGATTGAAAAATAACAGCAGCTGAATGGCCTCAGAGAACAAAAAGTTGTATACAGTACTCACTGTACCAGCACTTTATAACTGATACTTTTAAAAAGCTGCTGATGTCTCCTGGGAAACTGAAATAAAACATTCCATTTAGAAAAAAAAATCTTGGTTTTTTGTTCTGTCTTTTCTATCTTCTCTCTTCAAAAGTCATTGTGAATGTGTGTTAGAAAGACCTTCTTTTTCTTACTCCTGAAGTATTTGCTTGGCCTGAATACTTTAAGAAATCGTGATAATCTTCACAGAAAATAATAATGTCAGAAAGAGAAGTATGATTTCAAATATGCTACTAGCAAATGCTTCTCCACATCTCATCATGTGTGAAAAATGACACTTACTTAAAAACAGCACTTAGTTTTCCACACTGGTTAGTATCTCAAAAGAAGCAGTAACAGTGCTCTGTTTTGTGTATCTAAGTGTAGGAAGGTACTTCTGCTACTGCTGTACTGACAGTACCTAGTGGACTGAGTGAATGCAAGAAGTTCTAGGTATGAATGTGATTTCATTTAGAAGAGAATTTACACTTGTGTAGACTTCACAGTTAGCTTCTACCCTGAATGCAGCAGCACATTTCCACTTAGCTTTACTCTTTACTGAAAGCCATGTGTAAGAACTCTAAATTTGAGATGACATGAAATTAAGTGTCGATCTGCTTAAGGGATAGGTAGGGATCTGCAGAGAGATTTGGACAAGCTGGAGCCATGGGCTGAGGTCAATTGTATGAGGTTTATGAGTGTGCCCAGGTGGCCAAGAGAGCCAACGGCAACCTGGCCTGTATCAGAAATGGTGTGACCAGCATGTAGGGAGGTGACTGTGCCCCTGTACTTGGCACTGGTGAGACCGCACTTTGAACACCGTGTCCAATTTTGGGGACCACAGCATAAGAAGGACATTGAGGTGCTGGAGCGGGTGCAGAGAAGGGCAACGAAACTGGTGAGGGGTCTGGAAAATATGTCTTATGAAGAGTGCCTGAGGGAACTGGGATTGTTTAGCTTGGAGAAGGCTGAGAAGAGACCTCATTGCTCTCTACAACTACCTAAAAGGAGGTTGTACTGAGGCTGGTGTTGGTATCTTCTCCCAAGTAACTAACGAGGGGACAAGAGCTAATGGCCTTAGCCTGGGAGGTTTAGATTGGATATTAGGAAGAAATTCTTTACTGAAAGACTGGTTTGGCACTGGAACAGGCTGCCTAGGGAAGTGGTGGAGTCACCATCCCTGGAAGTGTTAAAAAAAAGAGTAGATGTGGCATTTTGAGACATGGTCTAGTGGTCAGGGAGATGCTGGGATGAAGTTTGGACTTGATGATCCTAGAGGTCTTTTCCAACCTTAATGATTATATGATTCTATGATTTAAAGCAGGTTTTCCTATTCCCTGATGCTATATATATTATTTTTCTAAAGTCCGCACACATTTTGTGGGTGTAGAATAATTTCAGGATTATAATTTTGTAATTGGAGCTATTCCTTAATGCAATATTTATGTTTCTGGTACTTGCACAGTAACCAGTCACAGAATCAGGTGAACCCCACTCACCACCAGAAGCCTAAGCACCTGAAGAAACCGAATACATATGATCTCAGTTCGCTGTCAGATGTGCTCACTTTTCTCAACTGACCACACTGAAAACCTGTGAGCACTATACCCTTATATTAAATATGTAATACAGATATCTAAATTACATGACACAAATATCTTACTGCTTATACTTTTTGGTGCCCATTTTCCTGGTGTGCATTCATACACAATTTGATCTTGCTTATGTGTGACCACATAGATACACATCTATCTGTCTATCTATAAACTTACATAGGCACTGGAACAGGCTGCCTAGGGAAATGGTGGAGTCACCATCCCTGGAAGTGTTTAAAAAATAAGCAGATATAGCACTTGAGGTTATGGTCTAGTGGTTAGGGAAATGTTGGGATAAAGGTTAGACTTTATGATCCTAGAGGTCCTTTCCAACCACTATGATTCTATGATTCTATGATTTACTGCTTTCATATTTACCTAGCAGCAGAGTGCTCTTTCTTACACCACAGCTTGTGACTCTGACACACACCCCACCAGGTTCCTTCAGAAGCTACTAAAACACCTCACAACTAGATTCAGCTGCAGCATAAAGTGAAAATACACATATACCGAACCAGCAGTTTCATTTAGCTTCTTTTCTATTTGTGCATGATAATCTTCTTGGCATATGTGACTTAGTTGTGTAATAGAAGACTTTTTTTATCTGGGAGAAGTACTGCAGCAAACCTTGTAGGCTTCTTTTATTAATAAGTCAATTTTTTAACTTTAGATGAATGAAGTGGGCAAGGATTCTTCCTAATTTATTGTGATACATTACTATTCTAGAAAGAAATGCCATATTTTCTGCATATCCCACATGAAATTGTCTCATGGGAGAGGCTATTTCAGTCACTCACTGATTTCAAATGGTCATACCTGAACAGATGCATAAACATTTCAAAAGCTGTTTCTATCCCTTTAAGGTTAAGCGGTGTTAATCACTTCAGATCTGTCTGAATCCTATGGGATGCTAATGCAGCGATCATAACATCAAATGCTTATAGCACCTTCAACGAACAAAGGCAGTAATTCTCTACAAGTAGAGATGTGCACACAATTTTCTGTGTGAATTCTCAATTCCAGTGTGGAAGACGCATTTCCCTCCTCCACCAGCACACCAATGACAGTGAAACCCCCTTGTATCTCTTCATATACCTCATCAGTCCTACCCTGATATTCATCTCGTGTTCTGAAATTAGAAGTGGGGAAGGAATCTCTTGCAGTCAAAACCCAGTTGTGGAGATTCTTTTAGCTGGGATGCAGTGTCTTTGCTGAGCAAAGCGACCCTATGTACCATGTCTGTGAAAACCAGCAAGTAAGTCTTCTGCAGAAGAATGACAGAGAGCTAGCTGTGTTCTGCTTGCTTCATTTCCTTCCATAATCACAAGCTGCAGAAAGCCAGCCCAACCATTGTTTTCTCAATGACTTAGGTTTGCAGTTCCAGTGTGAGTTGGATACTGACTAAAACAGTAACTTTCTTAGTTATGGACATGGCAATTGTTGAGATAAAGTAAAAACAATACACTCCTGGGAATCATTTCAAGGCTTTTAGAAATATCTGTATGCTATCAGGAAACACCAGGTTTCACAGGATCAACTAGATATACAGGCAGAGCAAACTTTTAAAGTTTTGAAGTTTATGGTGATGTCTGATTTTCTCTAAGACTTAACTAAAGCTACAACGTAATAATTTTGCTTCTGGTTTTGGGCTGTTCCTCATGTCATAATTTAAAATACTCTTCCTCCAGACAGGGATCTTTGTATCCACTAGGACTTAGTCATGCCATGCGATGTTTGAGTTGGGAGATTATGATCACTGTATTACACAGAATCACAGAATCACNTGCCCTGGTCCTTCAGTATAAGGGCACAAGCACCAGAGTCTCAAGATACACGCCTGACTGGTGTACAATTTACATGTCCCTGAGGCACTAAGACAGAAAAGAACGAGCACTGGGATTAGCTGTCATGCTGATTCACTTGTTGGTCAATTCTTTGAAATGATAAATGCCTGAATTCTCATAGCATTACATCTCCTGTCACACATTTCACCATCACCCGAGAACAGGATGAAACCACCAACAGATCCTGCAATGCAGATCATAGCTACAGCATAAATCTTCTGAGGCTTCCTCTACCTGGAAAATACCTCCCTGGAAAATAGATGCCATTCCCCTGGGAACTGACAACATACCCATTGACAACAGGATACTGCAGGCAGAGACTGCGAATTCAGTTCCAAGAGTGAAGCTGCTCAAGAAAAATGTCAAACATTTTTCAGACAGATGCGCTGATACGAACAGAATTACTGAAGCCAGCAGTGGCTTAAAGGGCTAGAAAACAAGGGAAAGTGCTTATGTGGTTCTAGTGGCTGCACTTTACATTGCTTGCAAAAGCAAAATATACTTGAACTCATAGTTCAACTTAGGCTAAAAAATGAAAAAAAAAAGCTGAAAAAAGAAAAAAAGGGCACAATTTCAAAGCCACCTTCCATTTGCTTGCCTGTAAAGATGGTGGAATTGCTGTATTTGCCCAACTACAGAATCTGCTCACCATCAACACTGATCTTCAGGAACTCTTCCTCCCTTCTCTGACATACATCACCTCTGGTAATGCTGCTATTGTTTGTTTTTCTAACTGTCCTTTTTTTTTTTACTTAGGTGAGTCCTAGATCATCCCACAATTTGCTTGAAATCTCTTTGATCTATTGAGTCTACTGTGAACAGACACGGCAGCTTCAAACAGTCTGTTATACAGTGTCAAAATATTTAAGACTTGGCACAAAAAAATCTTTTATTTTCTTTTTAATGCTCAGTTTTCATTCTGAGAACTCAATTCCAAATATTGTTTTCTAGGTATGTTATTAGATATTCTCAGTATTAACAAATTCTCTGTTAGTACTTTGGAGAGAAACAAGTTTCCACAGATGCTCTGTGTACCTTCTGTGATATCAGATCTTTACTAGAAAATTATTCATGAATACTTTGTTGTTAGTTAAGGACAAGTTGTTCTTAAATTTTTTGGCTCAGCTTTGATTTATATGGCTGTAAACAGAAAACTAATGCCAACGTTTTTCTGTATTTCATTAAACTAAAATTACACAGTATAAGCCTTTCACAATTGTTTACTCCAACTCATGTCAAAGTAACCACAAAGTCAATGCACTAGTGAAACACGGGAAGTACCTCTAGCACTTTCGGGCTCTGTCCATTCATATTGGGGTAACCTATAAACACTGGATGAAATTCAGTGTTGAAAATATGGTAAATTAGATGCAAATTGATTCATGCAAACTGAAACCTGTGTGTCTCCTCTCATTTTTGAAAGTTTACAGGGCTCTTCTTGAATCCAACTGACTACAACTAACACCCATTTAAAGTTGTCCCTGCTGCATGCAACATCTGGATGCTGGAGAAGTCTCCATGCTTTAGGGAAGTACTTCATGTTCACAGCTACATGTCTACTCCCTGCTAGTCAACTATGTATATGAAGGCAAGATTTCTTGTCTGAACAGCATCTCTCCTTCTTTTGCTACAACCTTTCTGTTTTGATGGCTGCTTGATTCACGGTGCCCTTCAGTGTCATAGTCAAACCAGCACAAATGTGTTGATTTATGCAAACATGTTGTAGCAAAAGGATGTAACGATTCAGAAATGAAACAGGGAAGGAAGCTGCAATAGGAAGTGCTTGGGTTTCATATAAAATACTCAAATAACCAAGCACTGCCAGGCAGGTTTTCCTGAAGAAACGTAAATTGCTTTGGCAGAGTTTCATGAAATTCCTTCAAAACAAAGTTTGCTAGTACAAGATCTTGTACAGAAATTAATTTCACTCATTCTTGTAAGGTAAGGAACCATTACAGAAAATTTGCTGTAATAACAGAGTATTATAAAAGAAGAGAGACGGCTGCCATTCTACAATTCCCTATATTCACAACACAGGCAGGTCTACTTGCTAGAGAAGGCAGTAAGATACAATGAGTTTTTCAGCAGTTAAGCAGAACTGACTGTCCACACCCGCAAACGTAAGTAAAAGGTGTACCTGAAGAGCAGGGTAGAAGAAGATCCATCATAACTGAATCCGCTCCTTTAGTGTAAACATTTATTTCATCTGTGAGAGGATGCCTGACCACTACTGACATCCTCTTCCTGACGGAATCAAAGCCCAATGTGTGTAACACTTCAAAGCTTAATGTTCCCAGGTGAGGTAGCTCCACTGATACCTGGTCAGACAGCCTTCCAACCAGGGAACAGTTATATGCCCTTGCTGCATAGACGAGAGCAGCTTCATCCGGACTCTCTGCTTCATAACGGAGTTCTCCGTCCCCAGGTCCACTCCCCACAGCTGTCCGGCCTTGCTGGGAGCTGTAGCCGTTGTTATTCATCTGTGCAGAGTATGCCAGTTTCTCTTCCAGTTTTAATAAAGTGCTGTCTGTAGATGTAGATGAAAGCACACTTAAACCAAATCTGTGCATTGATTTGCTTGTAGCTAGACTAGATGAACTGCTGCTGTTAGATCCAGAGGTCAAGCGACTTGGAGTGAATCTTCGTATGAAGTCTTCTATGGTTTTTACTGGTGATTTTAGTTCAAATCGATCTCTAACCTTGAGAAGTAGAAAAAAAACCCAATGAACTAAACCTGAAGAAAAGCTGTAGAAGAATTCTGGCATTAATATCCAGTCTAAGCAGCTCCAACTTAAGAGGAGAATTTATCTGAGAGAAAAAAGTAATGGTATTTCTATTTTGAGAAAGAAAAGTAAATGGATAAAACTAACTCAACAGCAAAAAAATCTTACCAGAACTTCAGAACTGTACTTGTGTGTGAAAGCATGTATGTTTGCATTGAAAACATTTTTTCTTCTTTCCTCCTCAGATATGACTAATATAGACCACCATCACTAGTGCATACTAAAAGCTACTGTTAGTAGGAAACATTGGCATTCTTTGCGTGTATTCAGTGAAGGCAGTAAAATAAAGTTAAAGCAAGAATTTTCTACGGAGAAGTGTGGTATCAGAAAACTTTTATGAGAATATGCCAGTGTCAACAACATTCTCAATAGGAACGTGTTGAAATAAATAATTTCCACTGTCTTCTCTTCCTGCACCAAAGCATTTTGCTTCAATTTTATCAGTTTACATAAATATTTTTTACAGATACAATGTTATTAATAGTAATAACATATTCACAGCAATATATATTAAATTATTGTATAACAGTGTGGTGTTCTTGAAACAACAGAATTGAGCATTCTCCAAATGTTTCCCTGGCACAAAACCATTGCAGACTAGTTCACTTTTTATTCCAATCTGGAACAGAAACAAATTGCAGAATTTTCTCCAGAATGGAAATTCCAGCTGCTGGCTAGCTTTAATACTACATTCCGTTATAATTTTGTCTTAGAGGCCATCTTGGGATTGCATTTTTGAACTTCTCATTCATCAATGACACTGGCTGATTTAAGCAGTAACGATCATTATTTCTCATAAAGAGCTTATGATGCATCTTTTACATAATTTGAAAGTTTCAAGCAACATTTTTCAAGTATATTGTCTTTTTAAACTTTTAAAAATGTCTCAGCCCTTTCCTAATTCGATCCATATGTACAAAATATCCAAAGACAGTTTATTTTTTTTTTTCTGGGAAGTCTTCCACATTTACAAATTAGTTTCCACACATATTTACACAGATACTTACATTTATTAAATGAATAAGTTATAGTACAAGAAACCAGGGAAGTTTCAGAAGTATATTGAAATTGTCGATGAAAGCATATCTGATCTTGAAAAAGTGAAGTGGCTGAGATACTCCATTTAGCTAATGCTTAACTAAACCTGCTCAATTACATAGCAGTTCTAAGAGCTGTCTCACAACTAGTTTTGGTTGTTTCTCACTAGAAGAGAAGGCTTTCATTTCCCCAGTTCACAAGATAAACTAGTATCAATGCAAAAGAGGCTTAAAATCTCTTTTCTATCTCTTTAACCCACCTTCTGTCGGGGCTGATTTGGTGCAGTAACCACAACTGTATTACATATAGTCAAAGCAATGAAGAAATCAAAAATATCACATAGTTCTGGACTCAGATGTGATAACGGCTGTTCATGGCTCCTCATGACCTCCAGATGCTTTGCACATTCATTCACCTTTTCTAACAACCTTGGGTCAGGTGTGATATCCTTCTCCTAGTAATAAATAGCAGTGATTAATATTAGTTGTTCTGCAAATTTCCAAAGCAGCAATAAGTAATCAAAGCATCCAAAACATTGTCAAAATCAAGAATTTTATTGTGGCCTTACACCACAGAGTAGATGTGGAGAGGACTATAAAACACTCATTCTAGGCAATAAACAGTTAACAATGAGACTACATCAGTAGGAAATTAAATGATCTCAAGCCTTATGCTACACTAACCTTCTGTAGATAAAGGAAAGGCATACATTTTCTTTTCAAAAGCAAGGTATAACTAAAACAAAGGTTTAAGATTGTCTTTACCTTTAGCTTGCTCCCCCAGAGAAAGTACTTAGATAAGATCTGCCAACATTTGATTGTTTTTGTACAAACAGCTGTGACTACAGAACAAAAATGCCAAGATGAAGTCTGTAAGAGGTACACAATGTGCCACAGATTTCTTTACCTTTCCCTTCTCAGGACATTTTGTCTATCAAAAGATAGGGGACACTACATTTAGTTCTGACTTACCATTGGGCTACTGAAAGCAGTGTGTTTTGAGAGTATGCTTGCTCTTTTTGCTTCAGCTCTGCTACCCGTGCGACGGTGGGTTTTGGTGCTCTGGCTTCTGTGGATTACTTTGATGCTCTGATGGCTGCAGATACTATCACGCTGGGATAGGGTTCCTCCTTTTGGGGCTGTCTCGTCTTCCTCAGAATCAGGTTCTTGGTACATTGCTAAACGTTTGGCTATCAGTAAAAATACAGAGGGACATATGTGTTAAATGTGGTTGAGAAAGAGGGAGAGGGACATGGTGACTTTGTTCAAGTGATCTGGTTTTAATATTATACTGTGCTTTCACAGTAAGAATGAATGATTCCATTACTAGAGGACAACAAATTCTAGTCTTAATTGAACAGTGGTATCTAACAGAGGATGCAGATAGCATAATTAGGATTGTAATGCAATGCACTGCCTCCCTCATCACCACGCTGTCTTTGAAAGGCAGTGAGACTGCGGTAACTCACTGCATTCCTGAAGACTATTCTGCAAGCTCAGCCTGATGGAATCAACCAAGTAATCTGGTCTTCACTTGCAGTCTGAGAAGGAAACAAACAATCCAGAAAACCTTCTTGTCCTTTCCACCAGAATACAGAAATTTCACAGGAAGTATTTTCCAGCAAAAATGTCACATCTACCCAGTACCAATTAACTGACATCTAAAATGTCCTCCGAACAACACCCCTGCAGAGCACCACTGCCCCTATTTTATAAATAGAGATGAGGTACAGACAGTGTAGAAGTCTCGCTCAAGATCAGGGCCATCTGCTGCAGAATAGGGACATGAACCTAGATTCTTGACTCCTAGCCTAGTGCTAAAACCACCCTGGAGCCCATCCATTTCTCTCTGCACAGCAGGATAAGCAGGACAATGCATCCTGAAGCATCAGAATCAGGGTACCTGCTACAGCACCTGTTTCTATCACAATTTGCTGCGGTGAACAGCACTAGTCTACACAGATTGAAAGAGTTTTTCCAAATGGTACATTTTAGATGAATGCTTCCTCAGTCAAGAATCCAACTACAACAATTAACGTTAGAAACCGACCCTGGTTTGAGATACAGGAGTTAGAAAGGAAATAGAAAGAAGAGGTGTGAAATCCAGCCCCTCCAATGATAAGCTCCATTTAGATCTAACTGCTATATAACATATTTTTCCACTCCTAAAGACCATGGTCATTTAATAATGTGGGCTATTCATTAGGCAAGCACATGCCAATTTAACAGGTATCTATTTATTCCTTCATTAGGTATTCACTGAAGGGCTTTTCATTATACTCTCAAAATAATTCACACCTATCCACTCAGTACAAGTTACATACTTGTGTCTTGGTTTTGTTTCGGTTCTCTGGTGTAACAAATTAGATGTTCCTAATGTCGAATGATAAATCACTAGCATGTAAGTCAATTATTCAGGTATTTAACAAAAAAAAGCCCAATCAAAACAAAAGGGAATACTTATCTTCCAAAATACTTCCTGGGAAAAATCTGGCATTACATCTAGTGAGTTTGGCATGGTATCACTTCTAACATAGTTAGCTTTACGATCCAAGAAAAACCCATCCTCTCCATCCGCTGCAATTTTCAAACATGTTTTAGCTGTCAGAAAGCCGTCGGAGGAGCTGAAATCAGACCACACACAGTGCATGGTGATAGCCCTATCAGTATTGTACATCAGAGGTTTTTCCAGTTCCATTTGGAACATGTATAGGATCTGTCAGAATTGTGGGAGCTGGGAGAGCTTCTGGCTCTGAACGCACGCCTGATTGTTGCTCTGCCTGCATGCTCAGGTATGCAACATCCTGTGCTGTGCTCTGGCTCTTACTGGCAGCAAATTCCAACCATGGAGGTAGAAAAGGCCATAGTGCATTTGGAGACATGGAGAAGAGACTGCAGGGCATGCTGCAGATCACTTCTGCCCCATAGCTCGAATACAGCCCTGCAGCCCAGGCCCTGAGGATGATCTGGACTAACTGGATGACTGAGGAGTTTCCTTCATCAGCATTTTTTGGTGTGATTCATGCTCCTCTGTGTTACGTGGTGGGAAAGAGGTTGAGCAACAGCATGTTCAGTGCTGCAGTTCAGGCAGCTGCTCCTGGAGCCACACACATTCAAACAGAAGAGCACAGCACCACCGCCTTCTCCTTTCAGTTCCTACCTTGTTCTTTGACTCTTATGACAGAATCTAGAAGACAACTCAAAAAATTAGGGAGGTCAGTGACCTCTTTGGTCCTTCTGTTGCATGGTAATGAGTTGCAAGGAAATAAAGTTCACTTCACTGCATAGGCTGATTCCTGCAACTTGTTGGGACAGCACAGTTCTGAAACGTCCCATCACCCTTGCTCAGTAATTCCCACTTTATTCTGCTCTCTGGGCCTCTGTATTTTCCCAGTAGCAGTGCAGAGCCCTATACTGTAATTTAACTGATCATAGGTTTGACACTAGGTGTGTCACTTTAAGAGGATGCCTCAAGTACCAGAATGGAACAGCACACTGAAGGACTTCTGTCCTTCTCTACACTTGGGAGGTATGATGGAGTGCACATCCTGGGATGAGGCCTGAAGAGAGCAGCACCCAGCCTGACAATGTACGCTCTGCCATAATTATCTTCTGCAGGCTCTTAGGTGCATGCTGCAAACCCCATGTTCAAAAAACATTGCTCAAGATGACACATCACTACGGTTTCCTATGCTTTACCAATGTTTAAGACTTAAATCAATTATAAGAAGTACATTTTTGTTCCTCATGTTCACTAAAGCTCTTAGCAGCAAACCCAGTCTCAAGGAGAGTTGGAGCGGCATGTGGATACTCAGCCTCTCTCAGGAAAAGCACAAGAAAAGCTTGGATTTGCCATAGGGATAATTTTCGTCACTGTGGAAGCTGGGCATTTGAATGGTAGACTGACAGGATGCTGCACTTTTTCTCTTAACAGGTAATATTCCTTGACAGGAAAAGGACTGGCTACAATTACTCTTTTCAGCTTTGCAAAATGTGCTACCCAGTTGGTCCAACTCCCTTCCAAGCACAGTTTTTTAAAAAAGGACCTAATTTAAGCTCCTACTCTGAAAATACATCTGGAAATACATGCCTCCAAAGACCCTGAACTAATTTTATTCCATGTGTAAAAAACCCTATGGTTAAGCAGAGAGTGCATTATATGCCCAATATACAATTATGCTTGCGTACCATATCTCTGTATTCTTCATTGCTCTTTCTTGTTTCTTACATTACATCTAAAAATATTTTGTTTATTCAGCATAGCAAAAGCTGTTTCCTAATGCTGCATTCAGCTTATTTATTAGTATTATATCAGTAGCGTGGACCCTTCTAGTCTATGTAATACTAGCTATCTCTTGCTCTCTACACAGGTTTTCATTGTAGCACATTCATTTAATTGTTCCTGCCACTGAGAAGAAAGGGAAAAAGGGAAAGCAGATACAAGACTAGAATCTCATTTAAATGAGTCAAATGTAACTCTTTTGATAGAAATGGTGTTATTTCAGTTTATACCAAGGTAAGCTTCATAAGAAAAAACAGCCCTCAGCACCTTTCAGCGATTTCTCAAGTGCAATGTTACATATTATGCAGCAAGAATGAAGAAGTTTGAAGAAATAATGAAACCCGTTTCAATTGTTATGTTATGGCTAAGGTTCACAGTGCTTCAGCTGTGCAAAGTGTGCTTCTCTGGGAACATGCTGTTCTCTCCACCCACTCAGCCCTCTCAGATTCAGAAGCTTTTCCTACGAACATTATAACCTGAAAGACATTGTTGTGTGATGCTTTTCAGTTTCAGCACTGCAAATTGACGGCCTTGATCTTTTGTCTGATAGAGAGTTTTTTATTAAGGGCAAAACCACAACTTTGAGAAACATAGCAATGCAATTAATGACAGTCAAATTTCGCTATCCTCTAGTTGAGTTTACATTTATGGCACAAATAAGAAACCATAATTAATACTTATTCCATGAACTGTTTTCCATCTTTCAGAAGACAACAGTAAGCTATAAATAAAAAACTCGTAGTAGCTTCTAAGTATTTGAAGAATCACAGTATCACAGAACATTAGGGGTTGGAAGGGACCTCTGGAGATCATCTAGTCCAAGCCCCCTGCTAGAGCAGGATCACCTAGATCAGGTCACACAGGAACGTGTCCAGGCGGGTTTGAACATCTCCAGAGAAGGAGACTCCACAACCTCTCTGGGCAGCCTGTTCCAGTGCTCTGTCACCCTCACCGTGAAAATGTTTTTCCTTATGTTTATCGGAAATCTCCTCTGCTCCAGCTCTGGGCTCTGTCCTTCAGCCAGTTTCCAATCCATCTCACCACACAATCACCCAATCCGCACTTCTCAAGCTTGGCTGTGAGGATACCATGGGAGACAGTATCGAAAGCTCTGCTGAAGTCGAGCTATACCACATCCACTGCCCTCCACTCATCTATCCATCTAGTTGTGCCATCATAAAAGGCTATCAGATTAGTCAAGCATGACTTCTCTTTATTGAATCCANTTTCCTGCCCAACCATGAAGATCTCCTGGCTCTCTTACTTGATTTCTTACTCTTTGGGATGCTCTGATCTTGAGCCTGGAGGAAAAGGATCTCGAGTATTAGCCAGCTTGCTTGAGTCCCCTTCCATCTAGAGCCTTGTCCCACAGGACTTTTCCAAGCAGTTCCCTGAAGAGGTCAAAGTTAGCCCTTCTGAAGTCCAGCATAGCAATCCTGGGTAGAGACATTCTCTTATTTTAAAACCTTTTTAAAAAATTTTGGTTTTGCCTCCTTTTGTTTTACTTTCTATGCTATCTATGTCCTCAATGAGGCATCCATTCTGCAGGCCGATGGAGGCACTGTTGCCACACAGACAGATGTTCCACTATCTAGCAAAGTGGGATGAGGAAACTCTAAAGAACTTTCCTTCAAGCAGAATGAAACTGTGAACCCCCTAAGCCAGAATAATTCAGCTGTTAATGTGTAGGCCCTGATCTTACCATGGGATAACTTCATTTCACTCCAAACCATTGAATAAGGCTGTTACTAAACTATCCCCATCCCTGGAGTCATTCAAGGTCAGGCTTGATGGGGCTCTGAGCAGCCTGATCTAGGTAGAGATGTCCCTACTTGTGAACGGAGGTTGAACAAGATGACCTCTAGAGGTCCCTTCCAGCCTGAAACATTCCATGATTCTAAATCTAGATGTGCAGTACTTACACAATCACACCACCTTACTTCCTTATTATTTTATAAGTGTGAGCTTATTTAACTTTGAAGTGCACTTTATTGTCTGTATAAAGAGACAAACAAGCAGCTAGCTTGCTATAAATCTGTACAAGAGGGCTAACACAATATTAACTTGATTTACCTTGCAATGACTTCTCTATGAGGACAAGTCTTCAGATTAGAAAACATCAAGATTCTCCTTCCTCTCCCCTCTTGGCATCCCCCAGGGGCTTACAACGAATAACCTTCAGTCTTTCATTAAGAACTCTTTACTCCACTTAGAAATGGAGATCATTCCTACTTTTCTGGAGATTTTCCAGAGCAATTGTAAGTGTAGGTACATGCTTAGAAAAAAGTATTACCTGTCTCTAAATATGAGTTATTCTGTCTTCTATAGGATTTAAAATGGGATACACTCAGTGTACTTAGTTCTACATCTGCTGGCACAAGTTCCCTCCTCAGTTACCAATTTAATTTTTTCAAAAACCAGTAACAAATGTAAAGAGAAACTACAAACAAGCTACACAGAGTGCCTGAAGTGCTTAGTCCTGCTAAAGGTTTTGATTTTTCTGGGGAAGGCCTAAACGAGCTATCCTCATTTCTGAAGAATGTCAAATTATAAAGGCAGCAAATAAGATGTTCCTTTGGAAGCAAACGCTGGATTTACAGAAAAGGTTTTCTTGATTCCTACGCTTTTTTTTTTAATATATCCAATTCTCTAATGGGGCTGGAATGTGCAGACTATGCTTACTTGACTACATACAAAAAGAGTAAGAAAGTTCCACTACAAAACAGACTCCCAAATGAAGAAAGAGATTTTAAAAAATATAATGCACTTTCCTATGAAAAGTAGCTGCTGGCCAATCTTCAGCAAGAAGAAATAGAAAGTGAAAACAAACTCTTTCCTCCTCAGATTTAGTGATTAAGAAACTTTGCTAGGCAAGAGAAAATCATGGAGGTTTTCAACATCTGCCTTCACACTCATAGACTTCTCTTATGTTGTCTAGAGTTTTTTTCACAGTCACTGGAAGGAAGGTGAAGGAATGCAAAGAATGAAAAATTCAGATTTTTCAGATATGTGTGGTTGCATTCATGGAGATTTGACTCATGTTTTGTCAAGAGTTCCATACAATGGGTGGCTAAAACCAGAAAAAAAGAGATTACACCCCATAGGCAAGACTGTGACTAATTCAGCATTTGGAAAACAACTAGGACAAATGTCAGGCCAAGAGCATCTGGTTGTAGCTAAATCATGTAACAACTTTCAGAAGCACAGTCAGCTTTTGGGCACCTACTGTTTCTAGGATTAGCAAACGGATTTGGGAGCATGGCCAATTTCAAGAACTGTTAGAAGCTGGCTACTGGCCTGAAGGGAAGAGCTATGGTATGGCAACATAGTTTTACACATACAGAAACAATTCCTTTTTTTCCTTTTGGGCTAGGAGGCAGTACTGATTGGAAGAATAATTCTGGGATTTAACCAGTATAGCACCAACCAGTACTCCATAAATGCCCAGGACATTTCTGAATGGGACAATCACTCTTCCTTTGGAGTGGTCAGTGATATACCCCGCTCCTGAATTAACATTCTGTGAATGAAGAAGAACCTTTGAAGGAGACAACGGAACAGATTTAAGAATGCAGGCCACACGGATGTGAGGTGGGAACGCTCTTCACCTGTATTTAGAATTCTAAACCAAAGAGAAATTGGCATGTATTAGACAACAAATGTAGATGTCTAAAACAGGTTTGATGAACTACATCCTACAAATGCTTAATTTTTTCCAGTCACTGTAAAGTCTCTAGAGGACTATCTTACATACAAATATCTAAAATTAGGTAACAAGAATTCCATCCCTATCAACATAGTCTCCACAGGGCCCAAATGGGTGGCATGAATTCCTGTAGTTTGATCCTGATCACTGCATAATCCATCACCAAAACATTATATGTGACCTCAATAATGAAGAATATTTGATACAGTTTGCACCATGTAACTGTTACTAAGTACACTCACACTTTCACTCACAGCCTTCACAAGTGCTCCTGGATTTCTCTTTGATGCTAAGCTCTTGCATAGCAGCACTCATAAGTAATACTTTGTACTACCTCCAGTTGGCTGAGAGATTCTGTCCCATGATGGTGCAATTTATTGGCCTCTATTATTCATGGTTTTGCCACCTCTTGTCTAGACTAAAACAATGCAATATTCCTGGGCGTAGCGCCATCAGCCTCATAAGAAACTTAGAGCTAACAGAGAATTCTGGAGGAAAATGTTTTCTCCAGCAAATCCATGAAAACTGCCCCTTGTTCCCTACACAACCTAAAAAAAGTGTTAAGTCTTTAGTTTCAGAAGCATTTCATGGAATCACAGAATCACAGAATAGTTTTGTTTGGAAGGGACCTCAAAGATCACCTAGTTCCAACCACCTTGCCATGGCAGGGACATCTTCCACTAGATCAGGTGACTCAAGGCCTAATCCAACTTGGCCTTGAACACCTCCAGGGATGGAGCATCCATAACCCTTCTGGGCTACTTGTTCCAGTGTCTCACCACCCTCTGAGTGAAGAATTTCTTCCTAATTTCCAATCCAAATCTACCCTCTTCCAGTTTGAACTCATCACCCCTCATAATATCACTACAGGCCTTTGTTAAAAGTCCTTCCCCAGCCTTCTTGTAGACCCCCTTCAGATACTGGAAGTCTGCTATAAGCTCTCCTCAGAGCCTTCTCTTCTCCAGGCTGAACAACCCTAACTCTTTCAGCCTGTCTTCGAAGGAGAGGTGCTCCAGCCCTCTGATCATCTTTGCAGCTCTCCTCTGGAACCTCTCCAACAGGCCCATGTCCTTCTTGTGTTGGGGGCTCCAGAGCTGGATGCACTAGTCCAGCTTAATTGTTTCAACCCTGCATAAGGTCCATATAAGCCTCTGTGATGAAAACCATGATTAACATGTCCATATCTGATTTGAAACAGAACTCTCCCTTGTAATCATAAGGCTTACCTTTCACATGGGGAATTTACAAGGCTTTGTGGAACAAATTTCCAAAGAAAATAAGGACACTCCCACCACTCAAGAAAAAGACATGTCGCCTCAAATACACCCAACCCAGCACAGTGTAGTGCATGCTTCTCAAATAGCCTCCAAACCCCCCAAAATTGTGCACTGCACGCATAGGAGAGGAAGAAGGGGAAAGACCAAGCTACACGAAAGTCACATACATTACTTCATGCACTAGTGGAAGGAACTTAGACATGATGATGACAAACATGGTATAATGATCCCTGTAGAATAGAAAAGAATGGGATAACTGCTCATAACTGAACAAATTTTAGGGAGAAAAGCTTATAATGCAGCATAGAGAAAATTTGTGAAGGCTATGTACAATCTGTTGATGGAGTAATTACAGACATGTAGCAGTCCTAGATTATGCAGAAAAAATGCTTCAACAGAACACTGAAGTTCCAAAGTGAAGAAATTTCAGACCTCAGTGTGCCACTGTAGGCATAACTTTCCCCCTCTGTGTGTGTGCATGGCTGAGCCCCAGGATATAGGGCCTCCAGATGACTTCAGAGGAAAAGTTGCCAGAACTTCTTAGCATGGGAAAGAAGTGTGTTACATCTTAGCCTTGTTCTTGGATATGGCTGAATGGAGCTGTTCTGACTGAAATTTCCCCCCCAGAATTCATGCCTGAGGCAAACATCTGGTATGGAAAACTTGAACCAAACAGTTAAAGTTTTGTAAAACTATCCATAACTGAAAACAGGATCTTATCATGAGAATGGCCAAGCAACTTGAACAACATGCACTGCTACTCAGACATAGCAGAATAAGAAACTTAGGCCAAAGAGCTTAGAACAAGGATACTTCCATTCTGAGTTATCAGCTTTTACAGTAGAAAGTGATCTGTTATCTTCAGCTTTTGGATCTTGACCTGTGTACAACAATTTTAAATTCTTTTCTTCATCTAAAGTGCTACTCAGAGTTTGATTCCAAGTAAACCAAGAAAAAATTGCTCAGATAAGCAAAGAAAGATGTACATCATCTTTGAAATAGGTAAGAAAAGGCAGATGCATTTTACTTGGTTTTCTTGCACATACAGCAGCCTCAGAAAGATTTCAGCCAAGTGAAAGATTTTAAAATTTTCTAATTAATGAAATCTTCAGCAAAACCTGAGGTGCAGAGCAGGATGGCATCAGTTATAACATATGTCCCAAAACCTCAGAGGGGAATTCAGATACTCTGGTTTAAGTAATTGAAAAGTGGCTGACAAATCATTTGCAAGTAAGTACATAGCAATGGAAGGTTGATACACTCCCTAAAACCAGAAAGAGCTATGATAGACATTTTACCATATCTAAACAAGGTTTAAGCAGCAGAAAATATGAGAGATAATTAGAAAATCAGACTGGAGAACAAAGCTAAGAAAAGACTTAAATGAAGAGTAGGTTTTATTGTCTTATTAATCGTGATTATAGGGAACAAAATCAATAGAAATTATCGCCTTTTATATATAGAATGACAGAGAAAAATCTAATTTCAGTAGAGGAGAAAAAACCGAATGAAATACTGTGTATAAAATACTATGTATAATTTCTGTGTCAATTTAAAAATTGTATTTATCAAGAAATTTAAACTGACTGGATTTATAAGAGAGCCTGACCATAGCCATATATGGAAAGAACATCTGAAAAAATAATATATTTATTTTATGTATTTATCTGACACTTTGGTTTGTAGTGAAATTCACTCTGCTTACATTAACATCTATATTGTAATCTGAAATCATAAGAGGAAAGCATGCATAAACTCAAAAGAGAGTGCCTTAAATGTAAGGTCTCAGTACTACTTTAGAGTAGGAGAAAAAAGAACAATCCTTGCATAATCCAAATTTTCAAAATATCTTTTTCCAATTTAGAACCTTATGAGTGCTCTAAAGCATGTTCTAGGTTTTCCAGTCTATTTTGGTTATTTCTCTTATTCTGTATCTTACCTGTAATCTGACCTTCCATAACGGTCTTTGAGAAAACTTTCTAATCAGTGTTCTCTGTATGTTATGTAGATTAAGAAACTAATTTTTTGCAAATAGGAATGCAATACTGTAGCCACCAATATTTTCCTGCATACAGAGTATGATTCTAAGAGTTAAGATCTGCCACAAAAGGTAACAAAATATTAGAGTAAAATAACACAAATTGCAAACAATTCTCAAACCAGGAAATCACCAGGAAACCACTTCATAATTTTAAAAGACAATGACACAGGGATGACAACCCTCATATAGTCTTGTCACAAAGAGTGACTTTTTAGTATTTAAACGACCTGATAATCAGGGATATTCTCTCAACTGTGGTGTTCATATAGCACTGAAGACACTTTAACACAGACACCTGTCACACAGGAGCACTGAAAAGAATCTGACAAAGGTAACATAAAATATGCTATTAGATCAGATTACGTTTCTTGTTAATATGAAAACCAGCAGCTTTGTTTAGATTCATTTCTCAGCACAAAAGGATAATCCCATCCCATGTATTCAATCAGACACTAATCTGACTGTATGCTTAAAACTGATATTTTACATAATATAGTTCGAACACACCAAACAATTCTGATACCAGCAGCACTATTCAATTTGTTTAAATCAGCCATGTGCTCAAGTGCTTTACTGTACTAGGAGCTAAAGTCAGAAGCTTTAATTGTCTGGACAACACACTGTAGGTGTTTCAGAAAACTCTGATAAGATTGTCATTGCTAGCTGAACACAGTCACCAAATTATACTAATTTGAAAACATCTATTACAGCATTTGTTGCATGGATATATGCAATTTCTTTTGTTTTTTCTTTTTGATTTAAGATTACAGTAATTTTTGTATCTACTTAAGATTGCCCTTACTTAAGTACAACTGTTCAATAGGAAACAACATCATGAGCTCACCGTTATCATCGTGGGAATACTCTATTCCAGAAACAGTGCACCTTCGGAAAACCATCTTGTTTTCAGTAAGTGTCCCAGTCTTGTCTGAAAAGATAAACTGCACCTGACCTAAGTCTTCTGTGATATTTAAAGCTCGGCACTGCAGCTGAGAATCTGTTTCTTCATCATATAGATCTTTATCTTGATGAATAAAGTATACTTGGCAGATTTTAACTATTTCAATGGATACATACAAAGAAATTGGAATCATAACCTAGAATACACAAAAAGAAAGAATTAGGAGAAAACAGAAGCATGGATACAATGAATTAGTAAAAGCTAGTTTAACTTGGTATTAGATTGGAGGTTATGCATGCTAAACATCAACTGTAAAGTTATTATCATATTTGAAAAGAGTTTATTTACTGTGTTAGATGAGAAAAACATGATGAATTGCATTATTCCTAGGCATCCTAGGAGGGTGATTATCAAAACCTGGACAGAAGCAAATCTTTTTTAGGATAATAAACTGTCCTATTTTCAGCTGGAATAAACTTAATTTTCTTCCTAGTAGCTAGAATAATGCTGTGTTTTGGGCCTTCTTCCCTAGAAGGGGATCCCAGCTGCTTGGCTTCCCTACCCTCTAATTCCCAGCTACTGGCCCCATTATCCCAGCATCGGAGCAGCCAGGTAATGACATGCTCACCTGGATGATGGCTGAAAGCACCTGGGGAGACTTGAGGTCGACCCCTTGGGATAAGGCTCTAGTAGACATCAGTGCACAGTGTACCCAAATGTCGTCAGGTTATAAATGGGCAGAACCCATCTGTATTTCTGGAGTGACAGGGCAGGCTAGAGCTTATTTTTACTTGGAGGGTTGTCCACTACACTTGGAATCAACTGTCCTAGGGGTGGAGTAACCACCTAGAGATCTGCTCCAAGGCTGGAGAGTTATGAGTGGCAGGGTGAGTGGCTTCTTTCACGCCTTAGTGGTAGAAGTGATACTACATATACTGCACATTTACAGCTTTATTACAGCACACTATGAATAGAGGTGGCAGCATGTACAACTTGATTACCTGAAAAACAATGATCACTGTAAGAAATAAATATACTGAAGCTAAAACAGGAGACAAGTATTTGCCATCAGGCCCTGGAACATCAAAAATTGGTTTCTTCTTCTCACCATATTGCCATACCCATAGACCATGGCCTGCAGAAGGGTTGGAAGAGAGAAAAATGTAAATTAAATCCAAGGAAAAATGCTTATAGTATGAATTTGTTCTTAGAGTTGAGTTACATGGAAAAGTGGTATTTGTTTTCAATGATTCTGCACAACTTTTGACAAAGGCCCTGAAAGTATGGTTTTTTCTGCCTTGGGCTTTGGGGTTTGAGATAGGGGTTTGCCTGGCATTAAGGACAGCATGAAACAGTCATTTCACATAACTTTATCTAAATAAAGTGAGCTGGCTAGTCTAAATTAGTAGTTTAGGCCCTTTCCATAATCAGCAGAGAAAATCAGGCTTCTTCAGTGACATCTGATGTGTTAAAATGAAAGAACTCCATTGACTGCACTAGATATATCACTAGCCAGCTATCAAGAAACTAGTTTCAGCTGGATAAAGTCAGAAGAGACTTTAATCTTACTATGTGAATCTTACCCACCATGTCTACATAACTAATGAAATAACAGTATCAACAGAGTCAACAGCACTGAAAGCTGAGGAACTAAGAACAGAAGAAATCCTAAGCCTTGCTCAAAATGTATTTTCCTTGATTGTGCTGATAACTAAATATTGATAAGGTTATTACTACTGTTATTTCAGGAAAACGACATTCTTGTAAAAGAGAGAGCAAGTTGCCTTTTTAAGTACAGCACTAGGATTTGCAGTCCTAAAAGACCTAAAATGGTATGCCCGGTGTTTTTAAGGTTAAGAACAAGGAATAATTCGCCCACAATAAGAAGCATTCAAACTATCTTCACTATGTGTCAGAAATGAGAAAAAAAAGACAAAGCTCTACTTTAAAAGTAATCTTTTGTAAGTCACATCTGACAAGGTGCTTTACATCTTGATACACAAACCCAGCATTAAACTCTTTAAAATTAAAAACAATACTTAAGCCAAGTGGGAAAATGATTTTGTCCCTGTACTACTAATGTGAGTACATCACTGTACTGATGTCTTTATTGAAGTCTGTATTTTTAGCCTTGAGAGCAAAAACTGGAAGCCCTATATTGAGAATGACCTACATCCAGACTTGTTTTATAAATATCCTGACTCAGATTTTCAAAAGAATATTAGTTAAGTGTCGTACCTCTGCTTATACTTTCTTGACAGAAGGTACAAAAATTGCCTGACCTTTACAGACCACAGTTTTGCATGTCTTGAAGCACCAGACACCTCTGATTTCCAAGGGCTCAAGCACATTCCTTCCCAGCAGTTTTTGGTTGCTGCCATCTCCAGCAGTTTGCTCTGTCCCTCTGCTGGTGGCTTCTAGCCTTGCAGAAAAAGTGACAGAAGGGAAGGCCTGTGTGTCACCTACTGTGTGCCACCTCCTCTTGTTCACACTCACGCATCTCAGGAGTTCCAGCTGAACTCCAGCCACACTACCAAAGAGTGTCATGAACTCAGTGGAAACAAATACACTGGCTGATTCACAGCTGGAACTACTCATCTTTAGGCAGCATTTAACAATACCTGGAAAAAGGCACACAGAGATGTATTAAAATGGCCTAAGATTGTCATTAAGACTCCACCATGGTTGTTAGGAAACATTCTGGTGTTTATGCCACATGACTCACACAAACATTAAGGATATGGAATTCAAAAGCCACATATAAAGAATCATCTTGGGTGCCAAACGTAAAACTCAATTCTTTCTCACAAATGAATAGAAAAATGGTCTGAAATGTATTAACCTGAACCTCAGCATTTCCTTAAACTCTCCATGAAGTCTAGAGAGTCTTCTACTTGGAGTTATGCAGATTTAGACTGTCATTTATTTCTTCTATGTTAAAGCTGCAGCCTTAGGGACAGTGCACCAATGTTGTGAATTGTGCCCTTGATTTAATAAACAGACCTGGGGAATAGCAGTGTGCTAATTATGTTTATTCTCTGCTCATAAATTACTTTGTTGACCGATTAATGGCATGTTACACTCTACCACCTGTAATTTTGTGGGTACTACTTATAAAATGGCTTCTTTTGGACTTGACATGTTTGGATCCTATCAAGGACAGCAGAATCTAAGCCTTCGGATCTCTGGTACTAATAGCATATATTTGATTGATACTAAGATGCTATTTAGATGACATCTTTATTTCAAAGATGAAAACACAACAAAAATCAGGCAACATGGAGGCAGCTTTATGAATTTCATGTTTTGGCAGATACATATGTTTATTATAAAGCTAAAAGCATGAATCTCAAGAGAGTCTGCTACTCAAGTTTCTACTTTTAAAGAGCACTTACCAATGGCAGAAAACAGGCACATGACTAGAAGTATGAGGACACACCAAAGGACATCAGCATTCATTTGTCTTTCAAGCTTACTGCGTTTGTAACGAGGTCCATTATTATTTAACAAAGCTTTGGTCTCATGCCCTGCAGAACCAATTACATCAAATGAAGTCATATGGATTTTTGTTGTTATTTTAAGGAAACTATAAAAAGGTGTTATGCCTTGTCAGACAGAAAATCAGATTCTACCTGCATAGATTACTATTCCTGCAACCTCTTCTGTATTTCTAATGGTACATCCACGTAACAAAAGATTTTCTTTGAACAGTCCATCCTTTTTTCCATTTTTATGTACACTGTAGAAAATTTAAAAACAGAACAAAGCGCAGCATGTCAAAACATTAAGCTTGTTAAATCATAATACTCTGTACTATAACAAGCCCAGGAAACATCTTCAACATTCAAGAAGTTTTTGTCAACCTGATGGTGAAATATTTCCTTAGACCTGCCTCCTGGGAAGATTCTCTGACAGACTCTGAAAACTGAGAATACCTACCCAAGAATCCCAGACATGCAGCAGCCCAGCTGGAGCAGTACCAGTTGCTGTTGGATATACAAATGTACTGGACAAAAGCTCACTTACAGAGGTGCAGACCAAATCTACAGCATGTGTGTAGCTTATCTAATGCTTTGAAAATGCATTGGACTTTCTGTGCCTGTGCAAACTGACTGTGTGATCACAGTGATACAGTCCACCTAAGAGCAGCTGTGTAGTGCATATGATTAACCCCCTATTCACATGTTCTTATCGAAGAAATCCTTGAAAGAAATATGGTGAAATTGGGAAAGGACTGTGCTTCAGAAGCAGTGATACTAAGGAAGATGTGCTACATGTCAATTCAGTGAAGAGGAAAGGAAAGAATTCCATGTGTTCATCAGTGAGAACAGGAGAAATTCCTTTCAGAAATGTCTGACTGACTCTCTAAGAAAGACGAAATGTCCTGCACCCTGATGACTCTTGTTGACTGGCACGAAAACACATGAGAAAAATGGAACAAAGTAATGTTTCCACTACCACTTATTGTCTGCTGTGTATGGACTGACTCAAATTTCAGCTGTCAGAGAAATACAGAGAACAGCCTTATGAGAATTAGCAGTCACCAGGGAAATGCTGAAAAGCAACAGCAATTAAAAAACAGCATTAGAATGTTTTATTAGGTAAAAAAGACAAACCAAACAATCATTTCAAGACTTTTCTAAATGAATAAGAATATAATTTAATCAACTGCAGTGTCCCAATGCCCCAGAGAAGACTACAGTCTGAAAAGTTTAAATGTTCTGCCTTCACTTTCAGAGCATCAAAACCATCGCCCTTCCAAAGTCTATAAAATGGACTGCAATAGAAAGAAACTAGAAAAAGCTGAGAATTCAAGAGAAATCCTGGAAAAATACATGTGCTATACTAAAATTAACATTAAGTAAATTAAGCTTGCTGTTACAAAGTAAAATTTTAGGGCTATCTGCATTTGAGCATTTAAAATACTGTGTCAAACAAAATATGCAAACTGGCTTAAAACTGCCTTTTATAAAAAAGAAGAGTAGTTTTTATTTGCTTCCTATTTTCTAGGCCTTCACACCTAGGTTATCACTTCATTATTTTCTTTGATTGCTAGAACCTTTTCTAAGAGGACCAAAATTCTAACTTTAGCACATGCCTCCAGGATCTCAGGCCTGAAGAACTGTATAAAATATCTTGAGATCTACAGGAAGAAAAGGTTCACATCGATGAATCCTTTGTACTCTTCCCCAGTTGAGTAGGACTACTTGCAGATTATGCTGTTACACTGGTTATGCTATGTAGCCTCTAGTCAATGCTCTTAGTGAGCAGAAATATGTATATTCATACGCATGTATAAATGTATAGACATATAGACATATTCCTTTTCAGTTCAGTATTATATATTATACCCACTCTCTGCTCAAAAATATAAATGAAAAGCATTGGTGTTTCAACAGGCATGCTTAGCTTTTCAATGTAGGGATGGAGAAAAAGTGGTGGGTTTGACAGCTGAGGTAGCTGCAACAGTGATAACATCTGACTAGAGACCAGAAACAAATGGAGAAGGAAGGAAGTAGATAACATCAAGTTTGTGATTCTGATACAAAAATGATGGGGCTTTTTCATTAGGAGAGAACTTCCCCTGCTCAGCCCATCCTCCCTGTCAGCCTCAGATACAGGACCAGAGGTTTGGCTTCTGTCCTCTTCAGTAAACCTCCTTAACCCCCAAGAAGCCAAAGGAGCTTCAAAAACTGGGGGCTGCCAACAGGTGCAAGCACTGATTGCCAGCTGGAGAATTACCTGAGTTTAGCTGGGCTTAAACTATGGGAAAGAATTTCTTAATGATTTCACATCCTAGAAATGACACTACTACCAGGATTTTGTCACTTCTTTGCTTTATAAGGCTGATTCTACATCAGCCTTGATCATAAATCATGAGGATGTTAGTTTGAATTTCCAATAAAGTCTCTGAATGATAGTTATGATTTCTGTTAATAAATGGGACTTTTAACAGATAAACCTACTTAAGAAGTAATTGCTCTGGCATATGATTCCAATAGCCTTCACCCATTTTTTACACTTCACAGTTACAGTGGACTATGATGGGTATATAGCACATGGCAACCTTTGTACACAATTACTTGTGTATTTGTTCTATACAATTATATATATGTTCTTACTGTCTTAGCTTATACAAGTGCTCCAAAGAAATGGTGCAGCACCTGAAGTTAACCTGTAGGTGCCAAGACCTCAATCTACTGCCCTCACCCACAGGCTGCACCTTCTCACCACAACTCAGCCTTACACGCGTTTGGTACTGCTTTGTACTTTTCCATATCCAAATGAAGTCAATCAACTCACCTGCTGCTCACCAGACCTTTAGAAAGCATGGATAAAATAAAAATCTGGGAGAAAGCAGCTGGCA
>VYZX01006298.1:95939-236275 GCA_013401335.1 Brachypteracias leptosomus
AAATGAATTTGGTATGGACTGGAAAAATGAAATTTATCTGGGAAGGCTCAAAATACTCAATAGTATCACCGTACTTCATGTTCACTGAAGCTACTGAAACTCTAGGACAACATAAGTCCATGTAATTCCAGTTATGAAAAAGCTAGTATGAGCTTTTGAAATATTAGCAAGACTTCTTAATTGCTTTATGCCAAAACAGATAAATTAATCTACTACAGTAAATTACACACGTATAGCAAAATAACTTTTTCTAATTAACACTTAAAAACTTTGATTCTCTAGCTCATTAGTCTGAAGCTAGTGTTTTTGCTGACTATATATGTTTACCTGTAGTTAGCACCTTGTGTCTGAGGAAAAACATCCTATCACAGCATAATTACTTGACTTTGTTAAATAAAAATCAAGGTTCTCCCTTCTTTGCCAGACTAAACTACGCAGTGAAATCAGAGATACTCAGCCCTGGTGCTGCTGAGAAGGCTGTTTGTCTCCATCAGTGAGGACTACCTTTGGAAAACTGCTTTGCACACTATTTAAATGAAATAACTAATTATAAATTATCATATTATTAAGTTTTCAGTGGTGATAACACTGCAAATGATGTGTTTTATAATTGTTTTGCTGAGCAGCTGTAGATCCCCACCACTATGTTTTAGAACACGCTATGGGAATAGCTGACTGAGAATCAGGAACCAAAGGACAGACACAATCTTACTGCCAGCTTCTCTGAAACACAAGACAAGAGTCTCTGCTTTTTTGATATTGACTCTGCTCAGAAGAGGTGAAAGAACCTGGATTTTAAATAAGAGATAAAAGAAACTAGAGGATATGTCAGCAGCACCATCAACGCCCTCCTTCACTTTTCTACCTGAAAGAAAGACAGACTTAGAGTATATAGGAGACAATTTAAAACACCCACGCCTGACACTCTTGGAAACCTTTCCTGTATTTTCCAGAAATGAGATGATGAAGAGAACTGTAAAGACGGGCTGTCACTTAAAGACAGCTACAGCCCACCGGAGGAAAGAATCACTTTTATATGCAGAATTCAGCTTGTAAACAAGGGGGAAAAAAACCCCAGGAGTAAAGCCAAAGGACAGCTCTGTGCAAAGAAGATTGCTTTGCTAAGAATCAGACTTCTTAAATTATGTCGAAGTTGGCAGTCAAGTACCTGAGCATTAGCAAGAAATCCAGATGGTCTTCTCAGCAGCAAATACTGTTGGTGTTTAAGGTCATTAGACACTTCTCCTAGTCAGCCTTAAATTTCCCTAGGTTACTGAAGTTTGATGCAGGAACTGCTCAGAAGTACTTAGTTCTACAGAGGCACCTAAAACATCATTAGGCTGTAGAAATGGGGCAGATATTGTAAAGCCACATGTTCACCTGCTTTGACCCTTGCTCTTCAGCTGCTCACTTCAGACAGGCATAGACACCAGCAGTCACAAGGAAGGAATCATTGCCTGGAGTAGACACTGTGAAGCTCTCAGGCCTTGACATCTGAAATTTGTTACTACAGCTCCTAAACTATACACTCTGCTTGTGTTGTTGCCTCCAGCAACTAAAACGTTCATGTTCTAGAGGCACTATACTAGCAGCCAGTGCTACCCAGCAGCTGATTTTACTGGAGCTTGTTGGAGAAGGTGAAATTCTCCCAAGCCACACCAAAGCTTGGTGTGCTGGGAAAGCCTGTGTTGTCTATATAACACCTGCTCCCTGCCCCAGAACATGATCTTCTTTTCCTTCCTTGCCCTGATATGCTTCTTGGCAGAAAAAAACCAAACCAACAACCCAAGAAAAATAATCTACAAACATTGCTCGAGGTGTTTCAATGATATACTGCCTGTCTGCCTAAGTACTGTGTTAAAGAGTCACCACTGCAGTTTAAACTGCATTTGTAAATCTGAAGGAAAAGAATAGAGTGGAAAGGGAAGCACTTTTTGTCTTTTTATTACAGCATACTATATATAGCATAATTAATTTAGCACAAATTTTCATTCAGTGGTCTTAAAAAAAGAAAAGAAAGAAATCTTAACATCTCTGATGAATGCCCCTGAGGGAATCCTAGAGACATCTAATAACAAACCCCAATGTAATCAAATACAGGATTTCTATGGCTGCTGAACTCAGCAGAGAGAGCATGGTTTTGGTGCTGTACAGACACAATAACTTTGAAAGCAATTCAAAGTTTGCAGACCAAATTCCCTTTATGCTAAGAAAGCCTGCCAGTAAAGCCAGCAACTTTACGAGTAAGTAAAAACCTACTCAAAATGTAGACCTGAAGTCTTCACAAAGAAGAATGATCTGGTCAAGATTAGAGAGGACTAAACCTACCCGACTTCCCCATCACTACCATGCAACACAGTCTTTCTCCCTCCTCTATTTGTTGGATTCTTTTCATTTATGACTCAGTTTTGGAACGGAAAGTCCTTTATCATTAAATCTAACCGTCTGTGTATTTGTGTTCTGTTACAATTAACTTGAAATATGTGATGATGGTCTTTAACCAGATAATATCTGGGAGGAGAGAAAATCCAATTAGAATAGTAGTTTACATAAGGAAACAAAGCTGCTGAATTCTGATTTATGGCGAAAGCTCTTTGGTTTATTCATAAATCAAATAGCTCCACGTCTTCCCTCTGAAATGGAAGGGTACATATATACTGATGATGCTGTTTTGATGTGAAAAGGCCTTTTGGTAAACGAATTATCAAATATGTTAAACACCGCCTGTGTGTGACTGCTTTCAGTGTTTATAAAAAAGCACGAAGTTAATATAAGATTTCACAGTGATCAAAGTTTTGTTCCTTTTTATGCTGATACCCACACTTCAGCAGCAAATGAAACATAAACTGTGATGACAGTCTCATGTATTAACAGCTACAAGAAGCTGCAGCTACATAGAAGTTAAAGCCAGTGCACAAATCATGATTTGTGCAGTTTTCTGGGTAAAAGTCCATGAAAGATGAAATTCTCCACCACTACCTTTAGCTTTTCTCTTACACTGCATTTCTGCATCGCTTTTATGACACAGAAAACGAGATTAAAATATGGTCAAAAATAGAACTTCCCCAGACTTTTCTGCGGCAGTTATTTGATGTGCTCGATTTTCAGTGTCTTGCTTTCCATTTACAGAACTGCTGGGTATTAAAGTTGTCCCTGTCTCAAAAGGGATGAAAAGCTCCATGCCTAGACAGACTACAATCTGAGCTGAGGTTTTCCAGTGCCTAATTTCACTGAAAACTTGACTTATTTGCTATTTTTATGGCTTCCCAGTGCATATCAACAAGACCAGGTCACTCACAAAAAGCAGCTGGAGGCAAGTTTTTCTTTTCTGAAGGTATGTAATGGCATCATATTTATTACAAGGTACCTCTGCATGTTTCCCAAGCTTGTGCACTGCTGATTTGAACAACTGACTTTCTGATTGATACAAAACCTAGAGAGATTCACTGATTGCAAATATGATTCCTAGAGCATTTCACAAAAATTCTCATCATGTCAGTCACATTTGTCTGTTAAGCAATCTGTTCTCCCTTTGCTGCAATGTACATTTTAATTGCCATCACTAATTTTAAGTCCCTGTAAAACACAGGTAAGGTAAAATATCTTGCCTACGCTTAAGGCAGAGTTCTTACTACTAGGTAGTGCTTAATTCAAAGCATAGACTGGTCATTGTTAAGCCATTACAGAAAAACTGTGCTTGAAAAGATACATGATGGTTGCTTGGGAAAACAGGAAATCTAAAAGGGTCAGAAATTATTACACTAGTTTCAGTGGGTGCTGACTTTGAAAAAATGCCAGTATGAGCACCATGTATGTCAAATCTAAGCAAAATCAAGCACATTCCATTATTTTAAGAGAAAGAAAAGAAACAGCCACGAGAAGTCAGAAGTTTTGATTCCTGCATTAGCACTCTAAGGCTGCACACAATCATACTCCCACTTGTCCTCTCTCCCTCCAGGCCAATCAATCTCAATTTTTCTTTGAAAGAGCCACAGTATGAGAGATGGATGATACTCAGGAGTCAAGAAATGCAGATTTGGCTTCTATGAAGCTTCACTCTGTTCTGAGCAAATGCGACTGGAGTAAACTGGTTAGGCATTGGAACAGGCTGCCCAGGGAAGTGATGGAGTCAACATCCCTGGAAGTGTTCAAGAAACAAGCAGATGTGGTGCTTCAAGAAATGGTCTAGGGACCAGGGGGATGTTGGACAAAGGTTGGACTTGATGATCCTAGAGGTCTTTTCCTGACTAAATGATTCTATGATTCTATGATAACCCCTCCACCCATGCTGATGTGCCCAGCAGTGTGTCCAGGTGGCCAAGAAGGCCAATAGCATCCTGGCTTGTAACAGCAACAGTGTGCACTCTGGAGAATGTAGGGAATGTCTGGATGGTTGGTAAACGCTGTCTAAAAAAACCACTAAATGACCACTAGCTTGCACACAGGGGATGATAAGGTAAAACTGGTGGCATGACTTGTCCAATGCTGTGTGGCCTAGCCAAACACCAGGAGCCTGTCGCTGTGACCACCATGGCACAACACAATTCTTTTTCTGTGGGTAAGTCATAACAAGGTCTTGAAAGATGTGAAACACAGGTTTCAATCATTTCTTCCTCTATGATTTGAGAGTTTTAGAAACACAGAAATAAAGAAACACATCTTTTCATCAACCATGAATGCATAGAAACATTCATGGACATCCCCATATTGTGGTTGTTCATACTCTGCCTTCAGAAGCCTTCAGTGATTAAATGTTATCCACTTCATTCTAGTGGTAAGAATTTTTTCTTGCCAATAGCATCTTAAAAACAGGTCTTGAAAGTTTCTGCAGTATGAAATGATGTACAAGACACATCGGAGGAGCAAAAACTGCTTCTTGCTTCACTCTTCTGTGGTATTATGTCATACAAAAACGAAAATAAAGAAAAAAAAGTAAGAGTGACTTTCCTCAAATATCTGACTTCACATGTTGATTTTGCCAAAACAGCCTTAGTTCACTGCCTTCCTCTAAAATAGTGCTGACTTTTTAGGAACTTATAAGTATTTCTGAAAGGCTGAAATTTCTCAAAAGGACACACAGTGATATTTACATTAGATATTTTATGTACTCAGAGATTCCACAGAATATATTCCATTTCTTCAGAAGTCATCTTGATAGGGAAATAGCAAAATTGCTATCCATAAACCCTATTGCTTCCAATTTCTTAAAACTTAGGGAAATTGATTCTTATTTTATGGAAGGCTTATTTTCCTTACAGAAGCATACTTAGTCACAACTGCAAATATCTGCTACATATTGATTCCTTCAAAGCTGAATTTCATACTAAATTGCAGACGCAGATGGTTTTGTGACTAGGCTTTAACAATGCTCTACCTATTAAAGCTGATAAGGAGTTCCATTTAAAACAGAAACTTAGGTCTGCAATAATTGGGCTTTGTCTCTAGGGGAAACACAAATGTACACAGAAGAAAACAAAATGGAAAGGTGTTTTCTTTAAAATTTTCCTTAAAATAAGCCCCTCTCCCTTATCTCTTAGGTGACTACTGATGTATCACCCTCTGAAAAATCTTATATCCTAAAAAGGCAAAGTGTTGAGGGGAAGAAAATGTTACAATTCCTCGCTTACAGAGTGGGAAAACAGCAGGTAGATGGAATAAGGAACTACAGAGATCTGTCACAAAAAAAGGAGACTGAATTTTGCCCTCTCTAACATGACTTTGGAACTTCAGCTGTAAGATCATTCTGAATCTCTACAGTGAAATGCCAACCTTTCCGACTCTGCTGGCAATCTCACGAAACTGTCATAGCTCACGAAGCAAAACAGGCTGCTCTGCCAAATGAGTTAGTTTGACAACTACACAGTGTTCAAACAACACATTCCCCTTCATTAAATGTGTGTTGTATGGGTGATTTAATGGCCTGCTAGTGATATTAATAATGCATAGTTATTAAAATGTTTTCCTTTATTCATCTGCCCTACTTTACTGCTGCAGAAACCAGAGTTTAATGCTCAGTCCTTCCTTCTGATAGGACAGCATGAGTTCCCCAGGATGCCCTTGGGTAACAGTGACAGTTACCCGCTTATCACATTGTGTTTACTGGCCATGCTGGGGATCTTATCCAGACGTCTCCCTGCAGTACAATTGCTGGATGAAAGCTCTAGGATTTGTTTTGGCGTGTGTGTCTGGTGGAAACAAAATGGGAGAAATGGAGTCATGGGGACAACTCAAAGGAAATATTTAATACACAGAACTCTGCCTCAGCCAGAAAAATGGCTTTCCAGTTTAAAAGCTTTTAACTGCACTAAGAATGCATCCCCCTAATGCATTGGTTCATCCTATTATTGCTTTATATAGCAATACCCTGCATTTATTGTATAAAATTAATCTGACCTTTTATTAATGTGCAACTGGAATTGCATATTGATTTTATGTATTCAAAGCATGTAGACTGTTCATATACTAAAAGAGTGAAATGTCTTAATGTCTAAACTGCATTAGTCTCTCTGGCAGAACTTATCTGTGTCCCTAATTCACAAGGAAGGGAAGAAACAGTTTGATCTATGCTATTTAGGAATGAAACAGATCCAGCTGTACATCAGAATTTAATAGCTTTGTTTTCCATACTGACAACTACTACTATAATTGGATTTTTTTTCAGTACTGTTTGTTTAAATGGAACAGAGATGTTCAGTATTCAGAAACACTGGAGCAGCTGTGCAAGCCAAATACATGTTAGGGGGCTGATGCTCCTCTGGCTGACCTAAGAAAAAGTTTTCCCCTTTATAGAAAACATTATGATGGAACAGCGCAATATCCAGACTGCGGGAAAAGAAACGTGTTGCTCGCAAGGCCCAGGAAGACCTCAATAATTCTATGACAGCCAGCTGAAGAAACTGCTGTTAGTCAATCACAGGACAAAAGTATATAAAAAAATGAGAACAATGCTGAAAATACACACCTGCAAGTTCTAATGTCCCTTGGCTATCCTTAGCAAGGATAGCCAAGGGACATTAGACACAGTGGTATGAATGCATTCGTTCATGGACTATCATAGTGTTGGAGAGTGATAAGGGAACAGTTATGTCAAGGCTGAAATACGGACCCAGATCTGGACAATTAAGAATATGGTATCTGCCTGTTCCAACAGCCAGTCACTGAAATAAATGAATGGGTTCACAGTTTGTAAGAACCAACCTCAGCATTAGCTCAGCACTTCAACCAAGCCACAAACCCAGCCTCTCAAGGGCTTGCAAAACTCTGCGTACAATCCACGAGGCTTTCTGCTTCACACACACAGGCACTCAGTAAAATGTAAACCTCACCACGCTCCAGTGCTTTCCCCTTTCTGCAGAGATTTCTAGCAGTCTTTCAGCTGCATTTTGTAAGAGCTAGAAGAAAACTTCATTTGACTAGTGGTAGAAGCATTGCATGGTCATTTTAATTTAACAGCACAACAGCTCAGGTCAGCTTCTGAATATACCTTGCCATATTTCTGCTCTAGTGCAGGCTGCTGGCTAGCCTGACTTCTTGTGGGATGAAGTTCTGCCAGAAGAAATGGGAATGGGAAGGACTTAGACCCTTCAATCAGAAGAGGGAAATGCCAAGCACCTCACTCACATCATCTCACAAATAAAATCTAGAGCTTCAGAGTCCTGACAGGAGAGAGAGTGGCTGGTAATGCAGGGTGTTCCTTATGGATGGTAAAACCTAACTGCACCAGCTCTGGTGTCAGGAAACACATCAAAGCTTGATGAAGCTTGGTGTCCCCTGAAGACAGGGAACCTGGAGTAAAGCAGCTCTACCTTGCAAGGCATTATGTTTAAGAAATGTTTCTAGGATGTGAGGGAAACCTGTAGCATACAGCAACTGTCCAAGGAACTGAGAAACTCCAGCTCCTGCCAGCTGCAGGAGAGCACAGAGGGAAAGAAGTCCTACTGAAAAAATACATTTTTTCCAAGTACTACTGGGCAGCATTCATATCAGCACTATCACAGGTTTCTCAGCTCTTCTACATGCATCTCCAGCGCGAGCAGGCTATATAAGCACGTAAAAATTCCCTGAGCTGGACACTGGCACATCATCTTCGCTTGAAATTGTATCCTTTATCAACATTCACCATCACCTGCCTGCCCCACTAATGCTTCTAAGGCAAATTCAGAGCACCTTCTCTGCTTAACCCCAGCTGTTTCTGTATTCCCCTTGTGGCCCTGTGGAGGGGGTGGAGAGGCAGCTGTGAAGATCAGCAGTCAATCTGAAGGCAGCAGGGCTGTGGTTGGCATGCAAGTACATGGAGGAAGTCAGGATGGCTGCAGAACACTTTGGCTAAGAGCTTTGGTCTCTGGTCTGTCTATTCTCATCTACTACTGATTTTACTGAACAAGTAAACTGCTAAACCATGGTGAATTATGCTAAATTAAAGTAAACTGCTAAACCGCTCTCTATTATGCTAAACCACTCTCTATTATATTCCAAAAGTCCTGGCAGTCTGGTGAAGTCCCCACTGACTGGAAAAGAGGAAACATAACCCCCATTTTCAAGCAGGAAAAGAGGGAGAAGCCGGGGAACTTATAGGCCAGTCAGTCTCACCTCTGTGCCTGGTAAGATCATGGAGCAGATACTTCTGGAGGCACTGCTGAGGCANTCCCAAAATCAATATGGCTGAACGATAAATTGATTGAGAGCAGTCCCATGGAGTAGGACTTGGTGATACTGGTCATCAGTGTACACTTGCAGCCCAGAAAGCAAATCGTATCCTGGGCTGCATCAAGAGAAGCAAGGCCAGCAGGTCGAGGGAGGTGATTCTCCCTCTCTACTCCACCTCGTGAGACCCCACCTGGAGTACTGTGTCCAGTTCTGGAGTCCCTATTACAAGAAAGATATGGACGTGCTGGAACGTGTCCAGAGAAGGGCCACAAGGATGATCAGAGGACTGGAGCACCTCTCCTATGAGGACAGACTGAGAGAGTTGGGGTTATTCAGTCTGGAGAAGAGAAGGCTCCGAGGGGACCTTATTCTGGCCTTCCAGTATCTTAAGGGGGCCTACAAGAAAGTTGGGGAGAGACTTTTTAGGATGTCAGGTAGTGGTAGGACTAGGGGGACTGGGTCAAAACTAGAGGTGGGTAGATTCAGATTAGACGTTAGGAAGAAGTTCTTCACCATGAGGGTGGTGAGACACATCCCTGGAAATTTTTAAGGCCAGGTTGGATGGGGCTCTGAGTAACCTGATCTAGTGGGAGGTGTCCCTGCCTGTGGCAGGGGGGTTGGAACTAGATGATCTTTAAGGTCCCTTCCAACCCTAATGATTCTATGATTCTAAGTTCCTTTTCAATCAATATGCTGAAGACTCCAGCAGCAAAGTGAAAAACACCTTTTTAAAACTTCAAGTAATTCAAGGGTGATTTTTTTCAGATTGCATAGGAAAGGAATTCACAACAGCCTTGCCAGTTACAAAACTGGACAGTAGAGATGGGATATTGAAGTGCTGGGGCCTGGGCTGTGGGCCCTGAGTTGGAGTTGACCTATGAATGAGTCACAACCCAGCAGTGTGTTTTGTTCCCCAGATCCCAAGGCCCTGCCTTCCCCCAGGTGATCATGGTTGGGGTGGTGGGTGAGGCTAGAGAGATATCAACCAGGAACTGACCAGTTTGTGAGAAGTAACAAGGAGCTGATCACTTTGAAGAAAGTTCCTGTGGAAGAGAGGTTTTTGTTGGGGCCAGTCAGAAGAGTTCCTGTTGGGAGCAGCTTACTGAGTTCTCTCTCTCAGTGGTGTTCCCCTTTGGCTGATTTGAGATGGAGAAAAGCAAACAGATAAAGAATAAAAGATGAAGTTATGCTGAGGGGATGTTGCTGAGTTTGGTGTTGGCCTGAGGAATAAGAGAGCTGGCAGCACAGATATGAGCTGAGAGGGACGAACATGTATTGTTGGGGTAAGGATTGAGGTTCACTTCCCTGTTCAGCCTCTAGCCACCCTCATGCTTCAGGCACTCACAATGGTTACCAAGTTCCTGCATAGTCTTGCCTTCAGTAATTTATATGCTTTGTTCAGTTAAGTGTGAAATCAAAAACATACTTGACTATGACCTGCTTAATCAGAGCACATCACAACAGCAGGCTTCCCTCCACAGCTATCTTATCCTCTGGGCAGATGTCAACTATTTGGACTTCTGCTAGGCCTTTGATATGTTCCTCCACATCATTCTGGCCACTAAATTGGAGAGATACAAGTTTGATGGGTGGACTGTTAGTTGGATAAGGAACTGGCTTGATGGCCATGTCCAAAGAGTTACAGTCAATGGTTCAATGTCCAAAGGGAAACCAGTAATGAGTGGTGTCCCTCAAGGGTCTGTACTGGGATCAGTACTATTAATCAATGATGTAGACAGTGGTATCAGGTGCACCCTCAGCAAGTTTGCAGATGACATCCAGCTGAATGGTGCAGTTGATATGCTTGAGGAAGGGGATGCCATCCAGAGGGACCTTGAAAGCCTTGAAGAATGGACCCATGTGAACTTTATGAGGTTCAACAAGGCCAAGTGCAAGGTCCTGCACCTGAGTCAGGGCAATTCCCAATATGCTGAATGATAAATTGATTGAGAGCAGCCCTGTTGAGTAGGACTTGGTGATACTGGTGGATGAAAATCTGGACACAAGGCAGCAATGTGCGCTCACAGCCCAGAAAGCCAACCATATTCTGGGCTGCATGAAAAGAAGCGTGGCCAGCAGGTCAAGGGAAGTGATTCTGCCCCTCTGTTCTCTGTGAGACCCCATCTGGAGTACTGCATCCAGCTCTGGGGTCCCTGGTACAAGAAAGGCATGGACCTGGTTAGACTGGGTCCAGACGAGGGCCACAAAAGTGATCCAAGGACTGGAACACCTCCCCTATGAAGGAAGTTTGAGAAAGTTAAGGTTCAGGCTGGAGAAGAGAAGGCTCCAGGGAGACAGAGATACTTTTTACCAAGGCCTGCAGTGACAGGACATGGGGCAGCAGTTTTAACATGAAAGAGAGTAGACTTAGATTGAATATAAGGATTAATTCTTACTATGAGGGTACTGAGACACTGGAACAGGTTGTCCAGAGAAGTTGTGGATATGTTTGAAGTGGTCAAACTTAGGTTGGATGGGGCTTTGAGCAACCTGATCTAATGAAAGATGTCTTTGCCTTTGGCAAAGGTGTTGGATTAGACGACCTTTAAAGGTTCCCTTCCAACCCAAACTATTCTATGATTATATGATTCTTATGCAAATATCCATTACTGTAAGCATTCAATAAATGTGAGATGTGGAAGTACAACCAATGAGAGCAAATGTCAGATAAAAGACCAACAGGGAGAGCATCAACAAATAAAATAGTTTGTTATTTTTCTTCCATGTCATTATCAGTCATCTACCTTAATCAAAGACTGCTGAAACAGCTTGCTGTGGAGCACCAGGAGATACTTCATTGCTTTCTGTTTCTTAATAGCTGTTATGACCCACCTCCATGTAGTTAACAGGAGGATAAAATCATTTTTATCCCTTCCTGCACCAGCCTATAAGCCAGATCCCTGTGACCTCAGCCATACAGGCCACATTGCAATACAGGGGAAAAGTTAAGTAGAGGCTGGCAAATGTTTAAGACAACTTACACATGCTTTCTAACCATGCTGTATGTTAAACATCAAATCCTCTTTCTTTTAGAAGCCAAAATGCTAAATGTTCCCTGCCCTGATGTAAATTAATCCATTACTGTGTAATTAAGAAAGCTGAATTAGTGTATTAGCATTGCTGTCTATAAATCTCCATGCACTACTGATGTTTTTAATTCAAAACCAAATTGAAGTATAAGCACTATAGTTCTGTGTGGAGAACAGTATCTTCTCCAGTCATGTACCTACAGGACAATCAGAGCTTTCTCTCTCACAAGCACATACACATATGTAAAGTGTCTGATCATAACAGAGTCATAGCAGAGCTTGAAAGTGTGAACCTGAGTATAACCAATGAATGGAAATTTTCATGAGTTTATTGAAGTAACAGTTTTGAGACATATGGACAGCCAATTCCCATGTAAGTAACATTTTAATGCAAATTTTGACTGGCCTCTGTGGCCTTACAAGTACTAAAATGTGTAAAAGACTTGGAGGGTACCAGGTGGAGAAAAGAGAAGTGGAATGAAGGTTCACAACCTGGATGCTGAGATAAATACAGAAGTTCCTCATTCTGTTGCTCTGCCTTTTCTGTCAGAAAAGCAGACCCCTTTTCCACCTCAGTGCTTCCAAAGGAAAGTGAGACCATACCATCGTAGCTGGGGTTACATATGGCTTAACACTGTGAACACTGCTACTCTGGAAAAGAAGACCTTTCCATCCTTTCCTAACCACTGATACTGCCAGCTGGGGTTGTGGTATCAGAGTCAAGTGTAGCATGACATGTTTTCAGTTCAAAAATCCTGGCCCTAAAATCAGAATTTCTCAGTGCTACATTAAAAAATCTCATTTCTAAGAACAGATATTCCAGATATTTCGTGTTCCCAGAAATAAACTTTTGACCAGTAAAACTGAATTAGGCTAGGAGATCAGAAAAATCATGACAAAAACAACAACCAACCAATTAACAGGAAAATATCTTCTTAACTTGCTTTAAATTTAAATATTTATTTCTCTGTAACAGGAAAGCACTATATCATTTTATTTTTCTATGGACTTGAAATACTCTCTTGTTTTCTAATGCCATTATTTCAGAGAAACAGGAGAATGGAGAGATGCTGGACTATTGATATAGGGAATGAAATGTCTTGCCTCCCTAAAGGTCAGACACAGGACAAACACTGGCATATTACGTTTCCTTACATGGATTTACCACTGTTCCACCAGAGCTGGAAGGATTACCCTAGGGATGGGAGGTCCTTCACAGCCAAGATATTCAAACTTAGATTCATCAGTTTAGCCCCTTTAACCTAACCTATATCTAAACACAAAAACAAACAGCCAATGTCAATGGTAAAAGTCAAGTACCCAGCACACTTCAGAACTGGCCTCTTCCTCTGCCCTCCCTCCCCAGTGCTTAGATTAAGATATCCAAATTTTACTCTTGCAGTTATTCAAATTCTTTGTCCCTCTAATAAAGCTCTCTCGACAGTCAAACTTGAGGTCTGGACACCTGCACAATAGAAACTAGAAAAAGAGATTATAATCTCGCTCAAAGCTGACCAAGGAGGAAGTGAACCAGCATTTTTGATTTTTTTATTTCCCCATATCTCCCAGTGTGAGACTGATGACTAAATGCCATAGAAAAATGGTAGAGTGAAAAACTGCTCTCAGCCTTCTTTTAGGACTTTGAGCTGACACAAGTTTGCCACAGCACTGACTTGGGCACCAGGCCATCCTTCACAAAGCTGCTGTATGTTTGTTTTTCTGTTAGACAGTAGTTGCTTCCTCTTTAACTAGGCATGTCCACGGTTTTCACACAAGTCATCTCTGAACATGGCGCTACCCAAAAAAAAGGTAAAACAATACAGGTGTAGAGCTTTTCATAGTCATTCAATCCTCACCAATAAAATTACTGAATGTTCAGGGTATGACCTCAAAGGTCTTCACAGGGTGTGATACACTTATATTTCACACTGATAAACATAAGTCTTCTTACAAGACATTTCCCTAAAGTCTTCAGCTAAACTGTAAAACTAAAAAACTAGTTTTAAATTTAAAATTCTGGTAGTGCATAGGGAAAAACATAGTTTTCTTTTATTTGTTTTGTTATTTTTTTTTAACTTTCCCTCAGGGAATCTAATTTTGGCAACGTGTGGGATGGAGCACTAATTTGCTGTTTTCATATATGTCTATCTGGAATTTTCAAGTAATTCATCCAAGCCTGGTGAATCTTCTCAAAATACTGCAAAAAAGAAAGGCATAAGGGATAACCCCCAAAAGATGCTAGAGGTGTTCAATGCCTTTCTGGCCTGATTCTACCCTGTTAAAGTACTTACAGCCTCAACAACACTGAGTATGCTGATTAGTTCATATCTACTTGATTGTAATAATGTACTACTCCCACTAATTTCAGGTGGATGACAGCCTGAGGGTATTAGTGGGGCAAGGAGCAACAGGGAGAGTATAGCTATGCTTGTTCTTGTGCTGCTTTACAAGACTCAGTCAGACTTCTTGAGATAGGAAGCTTGCAGCAGCAGGTGAGCTGAAAACTAGTCTGCCTGGGAGTTGTGCTGGTTTAACTTCAGCTGTTATCTCAAACTGGGCTTGTTTAACCAATGCAGGTGGCTGCACAAGAAATCTTAGCTCTGTTTAGGCTAAAACAAAACCTGAAATTTTCTTTCTTTCTTTTTTTTTTTAGTGAGAAAAATGGAATGCAAAAGGAACACCTACACTGAGATACCAAGGCTGCCCTGTGAGTTGTTTTCATACAATTAGCATGAGCTGACTTTCCCAAAGTACCTCCTATATAGAGCAGCCTGCAGGCACCAGCAGTCAGGCTTACAGTGAAGCTCTTCTAGAAAGAAGTCTTCTCTTCTGGACCAGTTTCTGCCTAGGACTCACGGGGAAAGAAAGAGATGGTATAAATGGCATAATGCTTGGAACAGGGAGCTGTGGGACCGTTCCTGTAAGTCCAGCTGCGCCTGGTATGCTTTCAGTACTGGGCAAGAATAGGTAGGGCTGGAATGAAAGCTGGATCTGTCAATTCAGCCCAGCTTCCAGGCTGGGACAGATGAGCAAACGTGCCTGCAGTAAGCATAAACTCTGAGTTTATACATATTCCAGAAGTCTTCACATACTGACTTGTGAGGAAATCAGACTGATGAGTTATTTTGGTGCTAGTCTGCATGCAAATGAACACTCCCAAAGAGGCAGACACCAAATTCAGATGTGCTTTTTGGACAAAGCAAATAAGCAGCCATAAAGTCATTTGCAAGACTTAGCTAAACTTATTTAACCATGCTAGTACAAGCTTGTTTTGAACAAAGGTCTACTCTCTGGAGAAAATGAGAGAAAAAAAAAAATGCATCCCCTACCCACACCAGCTCTCAGAGGGATACATGCACCTCCTCACAGGGGATGGCAGCTACTAGATTTAGCTTAGCTTTCAGCTGAACTGAAGCTTTCCACATAAACATCCAGGACATGGCCAGTGGTTAATAAACCATAAGCTGCTCCAGAATCCACAGTGAGTCTTTGTGGATTTTGTTAAAAGACATACTGAGTAAAAACAGTGGAGCAAGGAAATGTAAATGTTTTCCATGAATCTAGATTCATACTATCAAAATATCCTAAATCAAGTTTATGAAACCTGAAAGGGAGTTTTGAGCTCTCACAGCCCAAGCTGTATCTGCTAATCCACTCTCTGAAGAGAGGCTGACATGACGTCTCAGATGGATGGAAAACATTCCATAAGCAACTGTGGAGGGTGTGGTGGCACAGCAGCCTGCAGAGTAGCACAGAAAACACATTGATTCCTCCTGCCTACTGTGTCTCCTATTTGATCCAGTGCACCAAAAATGGCTGCTGTGACTCGGCAGCAGCGAGGGTGGGTCAGAAATTAGAAGGAAACTGGTGGAACACCAAGAAATACTCGTTTTTTCCAAGAGATGCTTATTGGTCACTGCTAACACTGTTAGATCGCTTACAGTGGGATTTAGCACAGTGCTTTCTCCTAGCTGCACTCACCAGCGTGTCATGCTGCACACACGGATGTGATCCATGTTTCAGTGTGAAGACAGTCTACTATCCTTTTGACTTTAGAGGGTATGCAGAAGTACATTTCTGACTTTTTTAAACACCTCTAGCACATCCTGTGGCTGTAGTAGCTGGATAACAAGACCACAGTATTTAAAGTCTTGGAGGAAAAATATGTCAAAGGCTTTTGAAAAATCTCCTGTTTCCTTTCTCTTTTTTAACCTACTCATCAATGATTTTTTATTGACTGACTTTTTTGAGTGTGTAACAAATATATATATATTTATATATATATATAAAAAACCTGGTATCTTCAGATACACAAGTCACAGAGGAATGTATCTGACTTCTAACAGCTTGTCTATTGATAGATTGTAGAATCATGTACAGAAAGTACAGTTTTGTGTCAGATAGATCACATTTGTTAACAAACATACAAAGCTTAGAAGCAGTATGTTCCCAGTCTACTATAAATTACTTGGACAAATGCAAGCAGCACTAAAATAAGCAATATTTTTGGTCACTTGCACTATAAAGGAAAACAGCTTCTTGGAATTCACGAGCAGAGAGGTCCAGTCCAAGCCCACAAATGCTGATCTTGGATCTTCTGAGCATATGTTTAGAGTATAATAATGCCTGCAAAGCACTGGAGACAAGGATACAGAACTGCTTCTATAACTGCTTATTGCTGCTTCAAGAGTCAGGCTAAAAAGAGAATGGTACTTTTCTGAACAAAGGCTTGGAAGAGCGAAACTGTAAGACTTTTTATTCTCTGAGACTATGGACCCTATATGCTGCTAATGCTGAAGAGAAACACACAAAGATCCTTTAAAGCATGCTGGCAGAACAGGTGCCCTTCCAGAGGACAGATCTACCCAACACAACAGTCCTGGGCTTGGTGGCCTCTGGAGAGGGCATTTGGAGAGAGTTCTGTGCTTGCAAGAGGACTGCCCAGCACACACTCCATCAACTCCAAACTGGTAACCAGGCTCTCTATGGCAAGCAGCTTGGCGCAGACCTGTGAGACTGCAAATTGCACGGGTGGGCACAGGGCAGGGACAGAATTAGGAAAGCATAAAAACTGGCTTAAGATGACTGTTCCTGCCCCAACCCTGCTCCTTTCCCATGCCCAGCAGAGTGACGGGTATGGAAATAGCTACCCTTCACTGACCTGCTTCACAGGCACATGCCTGGAAGTTATCAGTTAGTTCATATAAGAAATATAGAAATGCCAAACTTTGTAACATAGCTTCTTCTAAATGCTTGAGATGCTGCTACAGTGATGTTATTCAAAGACAGTTATAGGCAGCTGATACTTTAAGAAGAAGCTTCCAAAAAATCTGTGTTTCTTGTCCTGTGATAAGCCACATGACCTGGCACGTCATTCTGTAAGGCGGGTGGAGGAAGAGTTTAGCAGTGTGGGAAACAGAGGGTCAGGACTACATAATCTATTTATTTGTTTTCCTGCTTAAACAACAAGGCTGCAGAATGACATGGAACCAAATAGCTAGCTATAAACAAAACTGAGAGTTGTTCTGCTGAGTACAATGGTAATATAAAACTGTAAAAGCATTTTTGTCCAATGCATGAACAGGTTAGGATGCAGGTCCTGTGAGAGATTTGGGAATGAACTTCTCTGAGGTTTGGTAAAACGATGGTCAGCATTTGGTGCAATATAATTTTGGTCTTTCCAAGTATTTTATGAGATCTAACAATAAGCTCTCTCCAGTTGTGACAACTTAAGACATACCCAGATAGGAACTGAACTTCATTCCAAAACATGGGCATCACCTTGCTATTCCATGCTACTTGGCTGTAGCCTACTATTCATCCAACATTTGCCAAGCAGCTCCCTCTATCCCACTGCTGAGGGTCTCTCAGCAGGACAACACCTTCAAGAACCAGTAAGAGCCTATCCCTACTGGTATGGGGTGAGGAAGCTAATGCTGCTGCATGAATTAACAATGTGCTCAGACAGGCTTTGGCAAGTATTCTGCTGGATAACTTACTGGATACTGTTACAGAGAGGAGGTGTGATGCTGCAGCTGCTGAGAACTTGGTACTTGCAAGTTCTTTGCCTACAACTTAATTGATGCAGGAACCCGGGCTTGGATATTTCCTGCTTTCACAGCTATTTTAAGAGAGGGGAGGTAGTCACATGTGGTTTTCTTACAAGTTCTCTTTCAATACTTGACTTCTTGGGGCCCAGTCCTGTTTTCATTGGAATGAATGAGCTTTCTGTCATTGACCCCAGTTTAACCCATGACAATTTATTACGGACTTCACTGCTATTGTAGCTAGGCATCTTGTGATCTAAAATTTATTTAAAAGAATTATTTATCCATGTATTTTGGAGCACACTTCTGAGGTAGAAAAGTTTTGTAATCACCTTATAATACAGAGAACTCAGATATGGAAGGAGGATGGGCTGGAAATGTAAAGTGCATTAGGTGTCTACAAAGCTGACAGTTTAAGTATCTATATGATTTCTTCAGTAAAGCAAGGTATGCTGAGCAAGACATGCCACTTACACCTTGATGTGCTGAGCTGCTTGGCACGTAAACCTAGATTTGCTTCCCTAGGTGGACACTGTTTCCTCAGCCTTCTTCCCTAAGTGGGCCCAATTCAGAGTCCTATAATGTTTAACCTGTTTGAGGAGGAAATGGCACTGTCACTCACTTCCACACAACAGTTTAAAGGTTACAGGTGTTGCCAAACTGTACAAAACCCAGACTTTAAGTCTTTCGCTGCCTGGTTTGGATCACCACTTTAAACCTCAGCGAGTGTGCCAAACAGGAGACTTCAGGGGTACTCACTCCTGGTCCTCCTGCTGCATTAATGCAGGTCATGTAGGAAGTCTACACTGGCAGAGGACTGGGATACATCATCTGAATATCCCTTTGGAGCTGTAGCCACTGGAAGAAATTTCCTCTCAGTGGGAACAGGATGGGATGTTTGAGAAGCAACTCAATTAGCTTCTTTGAAACAATCAGAATTTTTGAAACATTTGGGCTGTAGCTGATTAAGCTTCTTACTATGGCAGTATCTGCCATGTCATGTCTAAATTCTATGTGGAAATCACTGACAAGTCTTTATCTCATGTTTTTACAAGCTATTCAGAGAAAGGCTCCATCTACCATAAAGAATTATCTGGAAGGCACATTAATTTTTATCCTGTTGGTTGGATTGCAACTTCATTAATGCTGACCTACCTCTGTACAACTACAGGCTTCTGTAGTTACCTCTGATGACAGTGGTAAAGGCAGTAGCTCCCATTGCTTGCAAAATCTCTCAAATGAAAAGAGCTACTAGGAAAAAAGATGCAGCTAAGTTCTAGAATTATTTTTTTTTCCTGACAAAATACAGGAAACTGGGGTTACTTGGCAAGAGCAACGGGAGAGGAGGGCATACAAATAAGTACTATTTAAATAAGATTATTAAAGCAAGTAAAACTTCAGGTAATTTCCTCTAATTCTGCTGACAGTAACTGATCTGGATTTTGTTTTGTTTCAGAACAGTGCTGTTGGGGAGAGATAAGCACAGTGAGAGAGCAGTAAAACAGCTTTTCAGCACAGGCACCTCCAGAATGCATGCATGCTGTCTCTTTAAATCTTACAAGCCTTAATGCTCCAAGTGCTGGAAGGATATTCTGTAACACAGAGTTTCAGGCAAAATTCCTAATTGAACTGATCTAGTTTGCAGGCAGAAAAAGTAGTTGTTTATATTTAAATATCTTCTCACTGGGCAGTTAAAATTTGTTTTCAAATATCAAGCTACAATAGAAGCCATTAAAAACCCCCAACATTTTCCAACCACACACAATTACCCCAAATAATTCCTATTCAAATTCAGAGAAAAATGATGGTAAAAATTCTGATACTATGATGAGGTCAGCTGTTGGCAAGTGCTAGTATTTTAATGACAACCATAACAGTAATTCGTTAGCACCACTAGAACAAGCAGATTTAGCTGGTGTGGAGTGGATTGGTGAATGGTTTACTTACCTGGAACAAATTCTTACCTTAAATGAGAGTTAGGAATGGTGACTTACCAGCTCTAAGAACCTCCTCACCACCTGTCTTTGTTTTAAGTTAGTTTCACCGTCCAGGTTAGCTGTTTCAATATGACACAGCCCATCAGGATCACTTGAGGAGAGCAGCAATATGTCAGCAGGTATAATTTCATTACACCGAAGCTGCACAAAGTCTCCAACTTTCACTTCTTTCCAGTATCTGCTTATATATTTCTTCTCATTTCTGGAAAAAAAAAAAAAAGACATTTACAGGACATATGTAAAATAAAAATATACAGACTGGGGTGCTTTCAGTAAGATCTGGTTTGATTTGTAGCAGGAGTACAGTGCCTTTGGAAGCTTCTCAGATACTCTCAAGTGGTGCCGGGAAAAGACAACACAGAGTGTTGGAAGGCCACTTCCCACTGACTCCGAACCAGGTCTGGTTTCCAAGACACTCTTTTAATGCCCAGAAGACAACATGTAGATGTTAGATCTGGCTAAGCAGAGCAAGCAGGAGCTTCACATATTCCTCTCCCTCCCTCCATGCTTTCAGCCATCCGTCTGACTCCATGAAGGGGAGGAAGCTGTGGTCCATACCAGGTGAACAGGAGTCACTTTCAGGGCAAGTGGGGAACTGAGAACAGGCTTGGGTGCAGGACACCTGCTTGACATGGCTCCTGAATGTCCTCCATCACGTACCACCCTCTGATCCACCCTGAGATAGCTTCCCCTAATTCCCTCTTCCAACAGGGACAAACTTCGTATAGTGCTGCACGTGGTATTTGGACAATGGAGCCAAAAATCCCTAACTGAAAGGAATTTCCACTATTCATCATTAAACCTAGAATTACAAGGACATGTGGAAAAACACAGTCCCAACTGCTTTAGCAGGAAGGGATACTGTCATTTCTTTTAAATATTTTTGCAGTATTTCTATTCTAACCACTGTTCTGTCTGTTATATAGCTAATTTCAGCTTAGTTATCTTGAACCTTTTATTTTGGAGTGTAATTTCTTTGTGAATTCAAAGACTTACCCACCTGAAACACTGATGTGTATATTGTTGATTTAGATACGGCCACTAAACCTCTCCAGTTTTAAAGGTCATGCTAGTTTGCTATTTTTTTATTCCTTATCTTTTTCTTGAAAGCAAGAGGAAAAAGGGACACGGTACTGCTTAACTAATTCTAGCTAAAATTCAGAGGTTTAGTTTCATGACACACACAGACTCATGTGCTTTCTTGGCCTTTCTGTAAATTGCTTTCTTCTGCTGTGTTTTTGAAAAAAATTAATTTCAAAACAGCCACAATATCAACTTGGTAAAATACCTCCCGAAAATGAGAAGCTGCTATTTTGACATTTTTCTAAGCTGTCAGAAGGCCTTTTGCTCTACAAGCAGGGAGATGGCTGTCAGCGCTGGCACTGGCACTGTCACCAAAGACAGTCTCCTGTGACAGCACTTTTACTGGCAGAAAGGGATTCTGATGGGGGGTGGGGAGTGGTGGTGGTTATTGTATGTTCTTTTAAAGTATATTATTTTAAAATATATCACATTCAGTAGTAATGTGAATAGATTTGTAACCAAGGGGAAACACATAAGTCCTGCCAACATTGTTACTTTGGAGTTGCTGATAGTCATGGATTCATCCTCCTAATTCATCCTTGTCATGCCTTCACTAGTGTGACAAGAATTAGTAACTTAATTGGCTTTTATTCATGTATTTAACCTAAATCCTGAACCACGTGTCAGGTAGCACAACAAGGATGTATCAGACCAGGTTCTACCTCCCAGAATTTCTTCATCTTCCTTTCCTAACTACCAGTTTATAAAGGGAGGGATAAAAATTACGGCTGTGATTTCTATTTTGATAAAGCTTGAAAAGGATTATTAAGAGCCAAGTGTAAAACACGATAGTCTAACAAAGGCATGTAAAGTACATACTAGGTGCTGAAATTCCTCATTCCCTTCACACTCAGGCTGAAAGCAGCATTTAACTTTTCCTGCTAATGAGTATGAATTGCTTTGAAACCCAGCGTGCGATAACGTTGTACAAATCACCGCATGGCAGATCTGAGGGGTTTGTTAGCCATGCAATCTGTGACTCCAAATTCCTTCACATATGGCTGTTGATCTTCATCCTTTTTAATTTAACTGTGAAACTGGGTGATGTTCAAATGCATGTGAAACGAGTAGTAGTATAGAAGTATGATCAGGCTAAAAATAGCAAGTAGTCCCATACTATGTCAGAAGCACTACAATTTTTATTTAACTTCTATTGTTTGAAAAACATTGCTATTTTAGCATTTCCTCATCTCTCACACGCTTAGCGACCGCCACAGCTACATACACTGTAGCAGGAAGGGTGGATATTGAACAACACAAGGCCAAGTGGCTCTGCTGGAATAAATGGAGTTGTTCAGCCTGCAGAAGAGAAGGCTTCAGGGAGACCTTATTGTAGCCTTTCTATATATATAGGGGGCTGATGAGAAAGACAGACTTTTTAACAGGGCCTGTACTGACAGGACAAGGGGTAATGGTTTTAAACACAAAGAGGGTTGGTTTAGATGGAACATAAGGATGAAATTTCTTATGATGAGGGTGGCAGGACACTGGAACGAGTTGCCCAGAGAAGTTGTGGATGCCCCATCATTGGAAGTGTTTAAGGTCAAGTTGGATGAGGTTTGAGCAACCTGAAGTAGTGAAAGGTGTTCCTGCCCATGGCAGCGGGTGATCTTTAAAGGTCTCTACCAATCCAAAGCATTTTATCATTCAGTGAATCTATGAATGAAAGACCTCCTGCACACGCACCAGGGTCTCAGGGCAGAGCTCCCTTCAGCAGACACAAGGCAACAATTTGGCCCAGTGTTCCAGTTGATCAGTTTCTGCTAGCAAGGGACAGTAGTGGATGGAAAACTGCTGTCTGTGGGAAAAACTACTTCCTAACCCTCTTCAGCTAGGGTTGCTCTATATCCTTTAGCACAGCTCTGAACTCAAGACTTTTCTCATTGCAGCCAGTGAGTGGTCACTGCAAGTATTCTCTGCAGAGTATGGCATGATACTGTCTTCAGACACGGCAGTTCGGATATTAGATGCACTACAATTAGTCCTTTAGGAGCATTCCTTTAATATGCCATGCCTACTCTTCTGAACATGCAGGTAGCTCACCTTGAGACAACTGTCCTACCTCTAGCCAGTACAAACATACCCAGTAACCTGGTTGATAAAATTATGCCATTGTCTTCTGCAGACAGAGGGCTTGGTCATCCAAGCTTTGTCATCACTTATTAAATGTTTATTCTTGCTGTTATATTGTGCCAGTAAATTACAGAAGTTATATGATATAGAGAGCTAGGAATGCCACACTTCTCATAAGAGAATTGCTGTCTTTAAAATCTAAGCTCTCTTTTGTGTTTGTAAGGTGTAGCATACAAGATTGATTTAAATTTTTTTTGATGTTTGGGGATTTGAGCAGTTTTGCCTCAGTGTATCCTCACAGACATTATTCCTCCAGCTCCTCTTCCCATCTACATCTCTGATGATGTACATTGCTTTGGCCTGCTGTGACAGAAAACTTGAATTAAATTCAGTTATATACATGGGTTGGCATATGTGCATCATTACGTGTTTAGTGTTGTTTTCAAACAGTTCAGGACACTCTCAACTTCAGAGCAAACATAACATTTAAACAGATGCTTCAGCTGAGCTTTTCACTGTAATGGCCAGGCCTGGAGGATACCAACAGTTTGACACACAGGACTTGAATGAATACCAGATCTCAGGGAGCACCTCCTTGCACGTGCAGACATTTAGGTAACGGAGACCACACCCTATGCACACAGATGTTAGACTTTGCCATTTACTCTTGCTTTGCCCTGACTCCATTGCTACTGTGCCATTGGTGACAGTTCTCTGCAGTTTCAGCACAGGGCTTGAGGCACTGCTCACAAAGGACTCTTCAACAAAAGCTTTCAGCAAGTTTAAGTAAACATCATCCATCCTCCTGGAATATTTTGCTGAAGGACTCAAAGAATTCCAGCAGGATCACAGGACTGGGAGGCAGCATCTCAGTTAGTGAGTCCAGCCCCTTCCCACAGCCACAGGAAACCCTGACATGGTATTTAGCCCAGAAGCTAACACCTCACAACTCTAGTTCTACCTGCCCTCACTTATTGCAAGCCTGAAGATACATTTTAGTACCTGTAATAAACTTAATGTTGATGCTGCCACAAACCAAAGCTGCAAACCATGATGAAACACAAGAAGAAGCCAGAGATGCTAATTCTTATCTTTCAAACCTGCAGAGTTAGAGAAAAGTCTTCCAAATCAATATGCTGTCATGGACTACTGCCATTCTGCAAAAGGAATAGGTAGATACTTCGATAACTCTCCAGTTATATCACCATGATGAACTGTTGATTTCAGACAGCTATGCCCAGCTACTGTCCATGTTGTGTTGGGCTCACATATTAAAAATGTCCATCTTCCTGTACACAACCTAAGCTTGATGAACACATTTGCATGCAAAGAACGTATCTGCCAGCTGTGGTTTAAACCCACAGTCACATAAATCTTCATGTTCTTCTCTGCCACAATCAGAAGCAGAACTTGCCAGTGCTTTCATTTTTCTGAGTGTATCTTTACAGGTAGATATTGACTGAAATCCAAAGACGGATGGCTAAAAGGTCAGCTGGTGCAGCTGCATCGATATCAACACTGTTGTTAGCCAAATGCAAATGTGGCCCTGGCAGGAGCTAAGCTCCTCCAGAGGTTTGTGTTCTTTTGCAACGACAAAGTGCAATCATCCCAGCAGATTTGCTTTTGAACATGGAAGGGCAAGCTTGCAACATTCTTTCAAGTGTATGAACACAGAGAAAATGGCTTTAATTGCTATTAAAAATTTGTGTTAGACTACCTACTGCAAATATTTGGCCTATGTTCTGTTTTGAAGCAGAACAGCCTGCAGGCTTGTGCCAAATTTGAGTTTGGCTTTGGTTAACAGCAAAAACTTAAACAAAATGAAAAATATTGATGATTTTTTTTCCTTTAAATGTCAAACACAGAAACTCAGAAATCACATTTTCTTTTCTTATTAACGATGCTTTTCTCTCTTCTGGTCTCCTTTGCAGCATGAGTTGATAAAGATCATTGCTTTTCTGACCACATAGACATCAGTTTGTATCTACAAAAGGCTGAAGATCTCAAACAGTCTCTATTTAAACATTATAAAAATAATTGTTTCCTTCTTTTGAATAGCTCTTAACAGTTTTGGTAAAATAAGGATTTATTTAAAATTACTTAAAGGGAGATAATAAATCCCTCTTCTCTCTTAATTTTTTTCTTTTTAATTTAGGGAAAATATTACAGAAATACTTGGTAAGGAAGTGTGAAGGCTGCGCAGCTGTAATCTGTTCCACTTGTGCAAGGCCTCAATACTAGCAGTTTTATACATTAAATTGAGAAATTGGAACTACTAGCTAATAGTTTCTTACTTCCTACACTTCTCCACTGAAAAAAATTACAGTTAATGAGTAGGAATGGCTGACACAGATTTGTTCCATCAATTCCAATGAGTGGTTGGGGCACCTATGCTTCTCTGTAACACTGCCCTAGCTTAGTCTCACACATGCTCCTACATTCATCTCAGCAGGACTTGTAAAAAACATTTAGCAAAAGAGAGAGGATGTTCTCTTGCACCTTGTGGAGTGTTCAGTCTGGCTTACACAGCGTACTACTTCCTACACAGTTTACAGATGCAACCCTGAGGTTTTTAAGCCTCTTAAAACATCCAAATGAAATGTTGTTTCCCAATCCAAGCCCATCCGCTGACCTGCTTTTGAAGTAACAATCATCTTCACTTCAAAAGAAATCAGACTCCTTTGCCTTCCCTGCCAGCTGAGATTGGTCATTGAACCAGTAGGCTTTAAAAGAAACACAGCAAAAAATTAGCCTGTGGAAGAGGAAAAGCTCTCCATAAAAGACAGGTCAAAGAGTTGTTGTGTATGTACAAGGCATACTTTTGAGCTGTTCTTGATGTCAGCCATGCCCTTCCTTTCCATCTCAGGAAGGAGAAATAGAGTGGGGTAGTATAAAAGAATGTATTATATGTGTATTGTCTCTTAAAAATGGCAAAATAAAAAGCAAACAAACAAAAGCAGAGAAGTAACTCCTAAAGGAGAACCTCAAACTGTAACGCAAACAGAGAAGCATCACATCAGGCCAAAGTATCTTTAGGGAGGCTCCAGCATCTAGCTGTTTCTCAACATATCCTTCATGTTCATACACTTTTCCCAAATTGTCTGTTCTTTCCCTTGCCTGGGCTGGAGCCTTTGCCTTCAGTCCTTTATCTCTTCTCCTGACACTCCTGAGGATGTGGAGAGGGTTCACAGCACTCTATCAACACTTCAGTAGCAAGTAGAGATTTTGCATAACTCATCACAAGCCACAAAAGCAGAGCTGGGGGACAGCACTGAAACCTGTGCTCAAAACTGCTGTGTTACAACAAGTATCAACTACGATTTGAAAACTACAGGTGTAGCAGATCTTAGAGCTTAAAAACAAAAGCTATTCATGAGACCAGGGCATATATTACACAAAGTCTGAACATGCTAAGTATCTATGGAAACATGTTGAGAATCATTTGGGTATAATTACAATGTTGTGGCAGAATGAAGGAAAAACATGTAGCATAAGTTAATGCCAAGGAGGCTACATAATGCCCAGAATATGTCTCCATTCCACCACAAATGATAACATCTGTTTCTATGAAAATGAATCATGAAGAGGCTCTGAATCTGATATTAATCAGACAAAACAGATTAACAGAGTGCATTCTTGAGAAACGTTCAAGGGAACAAAATCTCTGCATGATCTAAGACCTTCACATAATTTTAAGAGCACTTTAAAAAGTCTTCTTGTTTTCATGGAATTCAAGTACTCTTTTTCCTTTTTTGGAGGATTAGCAAGTGCAAATGTATGTTATAGTTGCTAGAAGCAAATGTGTGTGTATAGCAATGATGAGGCATAAAGGTGCCTTTTACTAAATTCACACTTTCTGAAAACTGCTAATTTTTCTGCTACAAGTCAAACTTGCTATGAAAAAAATGTACCCAGAAAACCTTAGTGATCCAGGTTTATAACGTGGAAGTAATAATCTAACTTCTCTTGGCAGTGTTATCTCCATTATACTTCATGTTGAAAGAAACCTCACTATTGTTCACTATAATGAAACATTTGCTACCCGGAATAAATGATTTTTCAGCCAAGAAACTTGTTGTTGCGATAACAAAATGGAACATAAAAGCAGCACATATAATGAAACTTTACACAAATGGAAGAAAGAAAAAGCTGTCTTCCAGAAATTGATTTTAGAATTCTAAGACTGTTTCAGGGAGGGATCTAATGCTAGTGGTATTTTAAAGTGGTATGATTCTTGACACTCCTATGTTTACTGCCAAAACAAATGAACTTCTATCACTCTTCCAGTAAACAGATACACTGGGAGAGAAGACTATCAGTTGCTTACACTTAGGAGGATAGAGAGGTAATGGTTAGTATTGAGGCTTCCTAAATGGATATCACACAAGGAGGTGGAAGAAGTAGGAAAACTGTCTGAGTGCCTTAAATTCAGGTCTGAGTTAGATGCATAAATCCAGTCCTCCATTCAGGGCTCTCCCACTGCATTTAAGCCAGTGCAATCAGGTGACCATTCCAAGAGAGATCTTCATATCTTAACAGTACATCTTAAAAGGTAAATTTAACATGGCTCTGCAGAGATAGTGAGGAAAATACCATTCTTTAACAGATTCAGACACTTCAATGGAAATGTTCTTCCTTCTCATTCCTCTGGTTTTACACACCTGCCTCATTTGATCTCAGGACTACCTGACCTAGGCCATGAAAATGCATTAATATATTCACTACATATACACAAAAAGCCATTTGTAAAGAACCACTAATGCGCAACATATTTTATTTGAAAAATCATTCCAGTTCTTTTAGCTAAACATGTAAGAGTTGAAAGAAATTTTTTCAGAAAAGGAATTTACTGCTAATTATGTGCACAGCCCTGATGAAGTTTTTCACTGATACTCGGGGAGAATATTTTTCTCCACTTAACTGTGCCATACAAACATGTTTCCTTTAAAGCTCTAAAGCTCACATGTTATCTAATCACTGCACAAAAGCACTCTAGAAGTTAATATAGTTCAGCTATTCTATGTTAAAGAGATAATTAGTGAAAAGAATGTTAATAATTCACCACTTTCACATTTAACAGGCAAAATCAATGTCTCAGACTGAAGTATAAGTGTTCGATCTTCTCCAGTTTCTCCTGAAAATCATAAAGTTTTACATTTTCCTTCCATTTCTGTTCTTGTCTGGGTAACATTCATCCATGACATCCATCTCATCTGGATGTTCTCATCTGCTCTCATCTGGACAATCTGAAGTTCAAGTTTAGTCCAGGAAAAATATTTACCTATGTGAACACCTGCTGAGATCTCAGTGGGTTCCAGAGCACAATGTTCTCATTTGGAACAAGCAAGATGATGCTTTGCATGTCTTTGCCTCTGAATTTCTTCTGTCTGCAATTCCAGAAATTAGCTTTAGCCCATACACCAGACTTTGCTACTTCCAGTGCCACACAAAACTAAACTCCTTAAAGAACTGGTAATGATTTTTTAAAAAAAGTAAGAAAAAACCCTTTTGGCTGTAAGATTATTGGAAGAATCTTGCAGAAGAAAACAACGTTGGATGCTACTATATATTTGCATAACATATTAATAGTTCCTTCTACTCTGAAACTAAGGTGTGAAACTGTGTAATATATGGGTTACTGATTCGCAAGGATATTGGAAGCATGTTTCAATTCATTTGTCAATTCTTATGAATTTTACTTAACTCTAGAGTTACTAAGGAATTACCTTCCTCTCTGTCTGAGGACAGGTATTCAATGGAGATTGCATAAACAGGGAAATCTCAAACTCAGATACATGCAGGCACATCTCTTGTTGACACTGACAGATACAACGGGAGGTTTAAGGTGCTATTCTGGATAGAACTGTGGTCTATCTCCACATCTATTTGTGGGATACCTGCACCAAACACCTCCAGGCAAGTACAGCAAAGTGGGCAGTTTTACCTGGCAGCTGGGGATGCCTTCTGCCCAGAAGGCAAAGCAAACTGGATACATCTGTGGGCTTTTGTGACAGAAGAAAGGTTTGGCAAGATTTATACACAAACATTGCCCTTACCTTGAATGTCAACTTGCAAGTAAAAGAGCTCCAGAATATTCAAGTCTCCAAAATGTGTTACCACAATAGAATCTGGCAAACTTCTGCCGATCAGATGCTGTATCAGGTCAAGGCTTTTAGAGCCTTGCCACTGATATGACTGGCTGCCTTTATCCCAATACAAATTCCCAGTGGGGTGAGGTAACACTTTGCTTGTGAGCCACTGCTCACGCCCCATCACACTTATACCTTCTTAATGGGCTATAGCTCAGCAGAAAGGAGGTCAGCAATTCTGTAGTAACTGGGTTCTCAGAAGTTTCTTTCTAATCTGGAGGAACAGAAGGGTCAGCTAAGGACCTGAAACCTGAACATAAAGACCTTTTTATAGTAAAGCCTTTTTTTAGTATTGACTATTATAGTATTTCCTTTGTTGCTATTTCTCCATGCAGTTCCTTAAACACAAGAGCTATGAGACTTCTCAGAAGAGACATCTCTATCACAGTAACTGAACCAAACACAGAAGAGCTGGAGATTGCTGCAGTGCTCTCACTAGTGCTTGTACTCATAGCCAGAGTGGAAGAACTGCCTGGCGTTTTTAATTTAGATCTACAAAGTCACTTTGTGAGAAGCAATATCAGTATAAATCCCCAGGGAGCCCCTGATCTGAAGCATAAACATCTATCTCCAGTATCAGTACACCCACAAGAGCAAAGGAGCAGTAAAAGGCATTACGACTCCGAAGAATCCTAATTCTTCCATGTACCTGGCAGGAGAATAGGCCTTAACTTGTACTTTGGGCTGGTTTGAAAAGCACACTTGAAGTTTTAAGGACAGTGACTTATCTTAGGCTATACATAGCCATTTTCTCTATATTTAGCTGCTCTCACAGGTTATGTAGCCTCTCTTTATGTTTCTGGATCACTGCTTGCCCCAACAAGACAAGAATACTAATGCGAGGAAAACCAAACAGCCTCAGGCTATAACTTAATACTAAGAGATGTTTACATTCCCATCTTGTTCTCAAAACAAAATAAAAATCTCAAAATCTCTAAAATTCTGGTATCAAATAATATAACAAAATGTTTCCCAAGAATGTTTTTTTAATGAGGATTGATAAGACCACATCTAAACTGGGACCTGGGAGCAATTTCCAATATTCACGACTAAGTACACACACTTGGTTGGATCCTGCATTAGAATGAAACCAGGATGTGTGTAAGCCTCAACTTGCTGTGCTCTAGGTCCTGACGCAGTTTGAATTCAGCCTTATATAAGACTGTTTCACAGAAGTTCACAGAATATAAAAATGTTCCGCACTTCCATCAGAAAAGAATTAAAAGACCAAACTCCATGCAAATCATATGCAGTGATATGAATCTTCGAAGGTTTGAGTCAAAACAAGTATGTCTACAGATGCAAATTTTATATTCAAAATGTTTGCTGAAAGTAAATAATAGAGATCCATATTGAAGAAGTGAGAACCACAAAATGCAAAATTCTACTATTTAAAGGAAATGTAGGATGCCTTTAGTAACATTTGAGTAGTTCAGACTGAACAACTTGACTACTGTTGGTATCTACATATAAAAAATTCCGAATAAGAATTCATTTAATGTCTTCAGTGTCAATTTGACTATACTGAGAGCCCCTGTTTTCACACTATCTATTGCTTCCCCTGAATTAAAGTTGTTGGTCTTTTCATCTTGTTAATATTCCAAACTTACTGGAGCCAGTCAATGAGCATAGTTGAATGTAAAATGCTAAGCTAGAATAATACTTTTCACAGAGATAAATGCACTCTTTTCCTGTCCCACAGATTTACAATCAAAATGACTATGAATTATAGTCAGTCCAACGAAATGATGAGATATATTCAGCTAATGCAGACAGTACATCTCAACCTGTTAAAGTAGTTATTCAAAGACCTTGTATTAAACAGCTCTGCAGGGAAGCAAGTCATCTTAGCTACTCGTCCACAACTAGTGAACTATCATCAATAAAAAGAGCAATTTATAAAGAATGACACACGATCAATATAAATTTTGATAGCCTGTTTCCATCAGTTTACTAGACAATATGTTTTCACAACAAAGCGTATCTTTCCATAATAGTTATCCAAACTTTTTAAAAATCATTGAGGCAGTTATAAACTGAATATTTTCAAGAGCTTGTTGGTTGTCAGATCTGTACATGTTGGTACATATTTAAACCATAATATGCACGTTTACAAATATAAACTCTTCTTCACTATTGCCCTATTACAAAGAAATAGTGTCATTTGTGAACACTTTTTCTTGGAAACTCTTTTTTAATTAATTTTGAAGAATTTAAAATCTAAGCGAGCCAACTAATAGGAACAGATATTGTGGTTTGATTATTTTTACATGAAAGCATTATCTGTTCCAGCTCAATCTTTCTTGGTAATTCATAAATAAATGCTTTGCAAATATCATTCTCACAATTAGAAAATAAAGTTCATGTATGATTTTCACTTATTATTCACTGAACTCCAAAATCAGGCTACAAATCTTGGCCTGAGTTCAGCAAGGTACCAAAATACATGCCTAAACTCAGGTGAAAAAGCACTCTTTCTGGCCAAACTCCAGAAAATAAACTCCTCTGTAGTTTGTATTTGTACCTTCCTTGGAGGAAAAATTATAAAATATTGAAATTCAATACCCTAGAAAGAAATTTACATCAAGGTCTTTATTGCAGCGGAAAGAAGAAAGTGACTGGCTGCAAACAACTCCACTTATGAAAAGCCCAGAAACTCAGCTTAGAGCAAGCAATGACAAAGAGACTCTTTATTGAAAACGTTTGAATCATAGAGGGGGAACAGCCTAAAAGAGCTTGTGAGATCTGAAACACCTCAGCAGGTGGCAGGACACCCTGGTCGTGGGCAGAAAAAGCAGCACTCAGCAGCCTGGCGCACACAGAGACCAAAACGTTTGTGTCACAACCTCCAGGCAGAAGCTGGCTCAGACAGGCAGGAACATCAGCTTTAAAACTGAACTTCAATTCGATCTCTCAATGTGCCGTTCCAAATTAAACCAATCTAGTCCTGCAGATAAAAGTTGCAGACATAACAAAAGAATTTTTTAGTCTGAACCTTTCTCCCACAAGCCTGGAACAAATTCAAAAAGAAATTTAAAAATTTGAATTGCAGCTTTTTAGAGAGCATACAGGTCTTCAAATCAGCTGAATTTCAACACATTCAAAGCCCAATTCTTAAACTTCCTTTGCAGACTTTTCTCTCTCTCTCGTACATACAGCACCATTCTCATCTCTATTATTCAAACCAGTAACTGAGGGTTATTTTTCACTCCTCTTCTTCCCATCATAAAACCCCACCACATCTTAAATGTGTGCCTATCTTTCGCTCCCTAATGTCAAACTGTCATCAAGACACTCATCTCCAGTTTTACCTCCATCTTTTCCACACTGGTTTTGTTACCTTCACCTTCCCTCTCTATCCTCAGCAATTAATGACTTTGAACCCAATGGCTCCTCTTTGCTACATCCAGTTGAAAGCTAAATCCTCTCCAAAGCACCTTCCTCCCCCTTATCTAGCTTTTGCTACACCTCTGTAGATGGTGATCTTTTTTGTTGGCACTTCATGATTAATTATGTATCTTTTTTTAGGACTCCTCTAGTGGATAAAACACATTAAATGGATTGCATTTAGTTCCACAACTGTGAGGTTAGCTACGGAGAATTCTTTGTCAAGAAGACACCTCAGCCTGTAAAAGTCCTAAAACTGAAAGTCATGGCAGCAATCCCCCTGTGATGTGGGTCTTACTCATTAAAGGAAAATAATCTTTTATCTGCAGGCACTAATTTAGCCCAAGCTGCTTCGTAAATGCATAGTACAAATTCTGAAAATGTTTTCCTGACTATCCTCAAAAAAATCCATTTCTTCTGTAAACATATGTCAAGAGTTACTTGTGTCACCAGGATAGAAATTCAGCTTCGATGCCTTCCAACATACAGCAGGTCATTCCCTCAGCACGCTGCTGGCTTGTGTGCTGCCTACAGCTTGGTCTGTCTATGGAGACACAAGCCATACACCACTGGCACTTTCAGAAACCCCTGACCTACTCTGCTAGTTAAGTTGTGATATTAGACTGAGAGAGTGGGGTGAGAAAGATGTATAAATTCTTAAGAGTTAAACTAAATATTATAATTTATTTTTTTGCTTAATCCAAACAAATATGTTTCCTTGACAGTTTTAGATTTGTATTCATTTATTCTGCATAAAAATAAGAAGAATGCTTAATGGAGGACAGGAAGGCATCTTCAGTCTTTTTGTTTAAGATGAGAAAAAAAATTGCTATTGGCTCAAAACCTTGTTTGAGAACTCTATGTACAAAGCATCATTTTCTTCATCTTTTCAAACAATAGGACACAGCAGAAACAGTGACATGATCTTTTCCGAAAGGCAATGCTGTAGGCAGCTCTAAATTCTTCCTGTGACTACAGAGCATGCCTTCAAAAAATCCAACCTGATAAATTCTAAAAATAAATAGAAATCACTGTGTTCTGCAAGGATAAAAGTATCTGTCACATACATACTAATTTCTAACATACAGTTTACTATGACACATTAACGATGTGAATATTTAGTCTCTGAAGACTGTCTTGAAAGGCTGGACTAGATTATCCTTGAGGTCCCTTCCAACTCGGCATTCTATGGTTCTGTGAAATGAACCATAAGAAAGAGTCGGATTCTCTAGCAAATAGGTTTCTACAGTCCTATGCTTTCTTGCTAGGACTGCAAAACAGGACAGTAGTGCGTAGCTCTGTCTTCTGGATCTGCCACATTAGTTTTGAGACCCTACCAGTTTATGGGCCACAATATTTTTTGGAGATGCAGACTGAGAAATAAATTCACATGGTGAATATATATTGAGGGCTGTACTCTTGAAGTGACTTTCAGCAAAGCAGACAGGAAACATTAAGAGGGAATCTCAAGGGACTATTCACATCCAGTCTCATATATGGGGCATACCCGTTTTCAGAGAGAAGCTACAGCAAGATGTTGCATTTTACTGTCAGTGTTGCAAAGATCCACCTCAGAGCAGCAAGATCTGCTCAGCTTCTCCTGAGAAACCTGGTAAGGGAAAACAAACTTCCCTCTTTGTGTCTTTCATAGCCAGCCTTAGTTCGCTTCGTAAAGCATCCTGAATTCTGTACATTTAACAACACATAAAACTAAAGGAACAAGTAATATTTTTGTATGTGCAATATGTATAATACATCCTATTACACTTTGTCATCAATCACACTTTGCTTCCATATCAGTTAATTTGGGAGACATTACAGATTCATTTCTCCTGCTTTGATTTAGAATTCACTTGAACTTTTTCTTTTCCCCTTAATCAATCTGGAAACTGAGGGTGGTGAGACTGCAAAGTCTTCCTGAGGGATACAGGTAAAATGACATAATCCTTAGATAAGGATTTTATTAGTAGTATGGTTTTTCAATAGACTCTTTCTATTTCTTATTAGGGTGAATTTTATGTAAAGAAATCCAGCAACTGAAAACTAAAGAGCAGGCTGTATTATCCTAGTTGGTCAAGCCAGATACAGTAGTCTTTGTGTCTCCTTCAGCTATTAACAGAGAGGTAAGTGAAGCATGGTAGGAGATGGGAAAGCAGGAATCCAGCAGGATCCAAGTTTTCAGTGAAAACATTTTAACTTTTAACATGCACATACTGATAGTTATCTTTGAGTCAGAAAGCCTCAAACGATTTAATCTTGCAGTGGACTGAATATTCTGCGCTCAGTTTAATGACCTTAAATTTCAACACCGAGCTCAGTAGAGCTCTATCTGCTGACAGCTGTCTAGCACTAAAGTTATCCCACATTCAGCTGGACTCAGGTGCCCAGAGCTCAGGCTGGATGGACTCAGCATTTCCCCAGCAAAACACTGCAAGACATTTCAAGCCACGGAAACCCAGACTGGACTTCAAAACCCGATTATCTCAAGTGATTATTTATTTGAGTTAGCATGCACAGTATGGCTTCAAAATGAAAGGTTTTAAATATGGGTGTGGGAGTCAGGCAATTCTAGGTTTACCACAGACTGTGAATCTGTCCAGCAAGGCATGGAAGCAGAGAGAGCCTTAGCCAAGTTCCAGCATCTACCAGCTACAAATTTACACAAATGCCAAGTGTCGAAACAGTGACAGACTGCTGGTTAGAACTGACTGGTCAGTCTAAACCAAGGCAAGTTGTGTTTGGCATGAGGTCAACTCCGTCATCATCTGAAATCCAGAGAAAATGAACAAAGATGACTCCTTGTTTTCTAAAAGGAAACAAGTATGAAATAGTAGAAAACAATCAAAGTTGCCAGATCATAAAACACTGAAAGCATTTTAAAATCATGTAATTTCACTTTTAAGACACACACAGAAGTAAGCAGTTAATTTACGTATTCTCGCAAAGTGTCAGACCTCCCTATCTCAAAAAAGCTAGGATATTTTAATGACATTGCTGTCACTCTGCTTTCAATGGAAACTTGTCTTAAGGCCTCAGGATAGACAGAATGTCCTTATTTCAGTTGAAGAGGGAATACCATCTCTAAGTATCACTCAATCTATTATTCCTGGTCTAACACAACCTATTGCATATAGATCATAAAAGACAAAAAGGTGCTTTTCTAAGGTTAATGAATTACTTTGACAAATCTAAAAAATTAGTTGAAGTCCAATAATAACATCTACAATCTATGGAGGTGAATTCTCCGATTCCTTTATGGTAAAACCCTATGTCTCCTTTTTATACAAAGACATGCACTCCTTTCTTCAGGCAGAATTGTATGCTTTTACATTTTTCTAAAGTAGCTTAGTGGAAAAATAAGACATAACTGTCTGGAGACCCTGACTATTTTAACTGCTAATGTGCCTCATTCAACTCTATACCTAAAGTAGATCACTTACCAAGGTCACTGTGTATGTCTCTATGGAAGAACAACTCTGTAAGTAAAACTACTGATTGTATGGTACCAATTATTATTTGATAATATTTAGCCAATTTTTACCTAAAAAAATATTCTGTTGCAGTCTACGAGAAACTCTGGAGTTATAGAAAGATGAGGACTTTTATAGTTGATTCTTAATTGTAGTAACATGATGAGAGACATAAGTCTGGATTTTGTCACCAGTGTAACAGAGGATTATACGTATATACTCAAAATCCTCACTTTTTTTTTTTTAACTTTAAAAGAGTGCTTTAAAAGGGTGCTATGAGTTTCGAAACTTGCAATCATATTTTTAGCGTGATGTTATAAAATGTGAAGAATTACATTAAGCACCAGAATGAATAACAATGCCAGAAGAATCACAGACCTCTCAGACTTAGGGGTCAAAATTCCCCCTGATGACAATTGCAGATTTTTGGCTGGCCTCTCTGGCAATAAACAGCTGCAGAAAAACACCTACATGGATGTAATTCTAAATGTGATTGCATTTCAAAATTCTTAGAAGTACAAGAAAAGACAGTACATAAAAGTCTGACTGTAAGTGCTCTCATCAATATAGTATTTTGTGAAAGAGCAGTGTAATATGGCTTATAAATTACTGGAAGGGCTGTTGACATAGGTTAATAATAAATGACAGCATATGCAGTATGAGAGAGAGTCACATAGGAGCGCATGATTAACTACAGTTTTACTCACCATCAAAGCTAATGATCTGCAGGCAGTGGTGTGCAGCATGGTAAGCTATAGGCACATTGAATACAGACAGTACAGGACTTGCTGAGGTAAGTTACCTCCTATCTGCTTTATTACACAGGCATAGCCATGTTACATTAAACTGAGAGGTTTATTAGCACTAGGCTGTATTTAGTCAGTTTTTGAGACAGCTCCTCATTTCAGAGAAAGATTCCTAATTCAGTGCTTGCAAAAAGATGCAAGATACTCAGGTTAAGACTTTTTACCACTGCAAGCAGCACTGAAGAACCCCTCTTCTGAAAACCCTCTGGAAATTACATGTATGAAGAAGAAACACAGTGAGCTACTAAATACAACCCATAAAGCATGGGCTTGTAGACCGTGCTGGAAGACAGCTGTGATATCCTCTGGTCAAGCCACAGGTCTAGATGACACAGAAATTAGGATCACACACTGAAGCACATGAGTTCCACTCACACTAGAGGAGGATGTGGATGGCAATGGTTTCTTGAAACACAACAGCTGAAGGTCAATAGCGCAATTTGTAGCTAAACACAGAGATGACCCCATAATCTAGCATGGATTTCTACTCCTCTTACCGCTCTGCAGTTTGAAATATTGCCAGGGACCTCAACAGTGGAATGAAAGGGATGAGAATCTGGGCAGAGTTCAGAGAACACAAACACAGAAAGGTCTTTATGAGGAAATATAAAAATAACTAACTATGTTGTACAGCGCATTCAAATCATCTGCAGAGATGTGATAACCTTACAAACACTGAGAGCTGTTATGTGAAAGAGGGAAAGCACATTTAGTGCGGTACAAAGGGGCATAGAGCAGAAGAACGAAAATCCATCAGGTCCTTTACATTGGGACTGCAAATACTCTAATGTAGCCTACTAGACTGGAACTACTAGACCAGGACTAGTGTTGTGCCTAAGCAGCACAATATCCACACATGTTGATAGAAACTTCTATTTTTTTCACTGTTGAGGAAGGGAAAGCCTGGACAGCCACATGGCTCATCCCAAGCACCAGCATAGCTCAGGCAATGGCACTTCAAGTTTTCCCTGGACTGCTCTTGGAAGACGCTGCAATGGCTCCGCCTGTTCTGAGCACAGCTAAACCAAGCTGAATGGTTACACTCTGCAGCTCACCGCAGACTGCTCACCACTGCCTTCCTGTAATAGGTGACTGATCACTCCAATTACTGGCACAACTGATGGTGTGGCTGCTTCTTAGGTCAGGTCAGTTAAAAAAAAAAAAGAATCCCACTATTAGAAGTGTTGCAGCTCATCTAGATCATTTTGACTGAACTGACTTAGGAAAAGACCTGAAAAGCAGTTAAGCCAAGTAGCTGAGGGGGTGGAAAAGGGTCCTGGGGATAACCACATCTGCAGGGCTCAGCTGCAGCTAAAACAGGATGTGTAACCACAGTGCTGTCCCCTGCTCTACATCGGAGAGGATGTTTCTGCTGAAGAAAAGCAATTCTTTCTCCAAGCCTGTTCAAATTCTCTCGGCTGAGAAAGAATCACAGTTGCCAGTAATTGTGGTGGCCTGTCCACTAAGCTAGGACCACAAACTATTTGACACTTCAGTTGCTATCAGCAAATAGGATATGTTCATTATTACTAGTCTGCACAGAATTTTAAAAAAAAAAAGAATCAAAAAATCAATAAACCCCAAATAAGGAACTCTACCATGTTTATGATCCCCTGTTTCATTCCAGCACTTCACCTTAATCAGGTATGAAAAGAGGAAACAAAAACAACCTCCCTGACCCTTTCACACTCTCCAAGACTTATTTTTCTGGGGGCTTACTTGGCACGTAGCTTAAAAATGAAGTATTAAACAGAACTGCTGAGTGAAGATGTCTGTCATGGACAAGCATCCTGTGAAACTGCTAGTACAAACCCAAATCTGACTGGAGTGCCTCCCACTACAGCTACTGTCTCTAAGAGCCTTGACCTTTCAGCAATCCAGCTTTGTGCCTAATGTGCTGCGATACCTTCAGAATGGTCTGTTAGGAGGATAAATGAGTTTAATGAGTAGTTCCATTCTGGGAGACTTCTCTGGCCAGTATATTCTGGGTTGTGTGGTTCGTTTTTTAAACTATAATATTGCCTAGTTAAAGAAGGACAACTCTTGGCTGCAGGGTGGATACCAAAAGGTGGTTTTGCTAAATAATAAATTAGGTCAGTCTTTAAATAAGTTATCTCCTTCTCCCTGGATAAATATTTACTTGTCCCAAATTAATATTAGGTTTATGTGTCTCCCAACAGCTTTGCTCTGCTCTGCTTTCTGTTGTGAGTTATAGAGTCAGCCATGACCGAAATCTACTAGATAGCTTCAGGGGATTAAAAAAAAGAAACAGCAAAAAACCAAAAAAAACCCCTTGGGCTTCTAGTTTTCAATAGAACCAGCCTCTGTTAACTCAGCAGCTAGGCACAGAATGTGTTTTAAGGTATTTCCCCAACAAAAATAACCACTGGAAAAAACTAAACCCAAGAATCTCCAAATGGAATTTAACCACTGGAAGGCAGGAGTTTTCATTTTCAAGAAAAACTGAATATTAGTGGGGCCTTATCCTTCCAAAGCCCAGGACTCCAGAAGGCTGGTGTCAAAGGCAGGGAGAGAAGCATTATTTGCAGGGCAGAAGGCCCTGCTGGGACCCATTGCCACCTGGGCTCAGGACAGAGCCCAGAGAACAGATGTCAGACTATTGGAGAAGGGCAACAGGGATTAACTTAGAAGGGAAAACAGCAAACAGTGAATCTTAAAGATGCCTGATGGCAGATAGATTGCCATTTTCAGAATTTTAATTTTTTTTCTGCTTTTTTTTTTCAAACTGTTGTTCCCAAATTATTTTAGATTTCGAAGCGTTTCATCCAGAATGAAGAACAGCTTCAAGGTTTTCAGTGATCAAATTGTAAGGAAAAAGATCATTTTGTGTCCATCAAAAAACTTCTGGTTCCATTTTAAGCTTTCAAAATGATGTAAAGGTAAATCTAAGAAACATTCATCTACCTCTGCTTGGTCGTCTTGGCGTACAAAACAAAGCCCAGAGAGTGGCTTGATTGCTTCCATGAGAGCAAACAGTAGAGGAAGACAATTGCTATTAACTATGAGGGAAACCCTTGGACAAGACCAAGAAGGTACAAAAGAGTCCATGAAAAACTAAGACTGGAAAGAATGGGATTTCTAGGGACCAGAGAAAGGTACAGTAGGGCACCCTTCTCATAGCAGTCATCTGGACAAGCAGTACAAGCACTTCAAGGCAGTGTGTGATGCACGCATGGAAGAGGCTATTGGACAGGTAGCATCAAGGCATCATGAGCCACTTACACATCAGCCATGCAGTAACATAGTTTATGAAATGAAGAACCAGACACTATAGTGAACCTTGTGCAGCCCTCTGCTTCTACTGGCAGGCAGGTTTCTGTTCCCTCTGAGCTCAGTAAGGCATTAACACCTATGTCCTCCCAGTGCCTAAGCAAGTGCCCTTACTTTCAATATGCTGAGCACCAGCAATTTGAAAATGCACCATCACACAGTCAGCTAAAAGAGCACATAGGAGCTTATCATCAGGCATTGCTATAATTCACAGCTCTCCGTCCAAAGAAGAAAGGCTAGCAGCAACCAGAGGAATGGAAATTTGATCTTTTACCCTTCAATTTTAGGACAAACAAGAGAATTTTCTATGTATTCTTTCTAAATATTGGCAACTATAAGAGCAAACAGGCCTGTTATCAGTCAGCCTTACACACAGCAAAAGCCAAGCAACAACAACGTAAGACATGTTGATTCTCAGCGGCTTTTATGATGAGAGTTTTGAATGTAGGGTCTCTCGTTCTGGACCGAGTACAAAGCTGTACTTGTTTATCCTTTCTGCCATAGGGTATGTGCTTAGCTGAAACAGAACAATCAGCTCGAGGAAACATTCCTAAAAAAAAATAAATGGGTTTCATTTTTTTATTATTCGAAAAAGGGGAGAAAAACAAACATGAAATTTCAGTATACGCCCGAGAGTTTTTTTCCAAGAGCATTTGTATTTGTTATTAGATCAGTAAGTATGCTTTGCTGGCCACATCAAAGCTCTTTAATTTATCTGTGATCAATCTGGAGTAAGCTTGTAAGAAAATACCTTTTCTTTCCATCAGCTAAAAAGAGTAAGCAGGAAAAAAAATATCCTAGACATCAAACTAATCAAATTACACATGTTTCTGGTCTCTAGCAGCTCCTTAGAAGTGATTTTGGAGAACAAAGTGGTCTGCTTATAAATTACTTACAATTAGAAATATTTGCCATTTTTTTTTCCTTTCAGTAAAGTCCTAGTGCTTTATTCCAAAATCACTGAAGTCACTAAGGTTTTTTGCAGTAATTTCCATGTGCTTTGGAGCAGTTCTCTGGTGCATTCAGATTTCTGCCAAGCAAAAGGCTCTGAACTAAACCCTATGCTCCAAGTGCTGGATTGGGTGGGAATGGTTTGATTCTCACTATGCTCAGAATATCTTGCACAATGTTTGACACTGCAAATTTCCCTCTGTATATTAATAGCTGATTTGCATGAAAACTAAAGGCAAAATATAGTCCTTAGTGAGTACTGAAAAAGAGAACACTGTGGTAAAGTAGTAAAACAACATGTGATCTATGGTTTGAAAATCTGACAAGTAGATTAATTTTATTTACTCTAACTGCACACATTACTCCTGATTCTTACAGTTTTACCATGCAAAAAGACGGAACTAATTTTGCATCCATAAGAAATAATGTGACTTGCGTTATTTAGTCCAAGTAGGAGAAGACCCTATGACAACTATGTAGAAGGAAAATCTAACCAAATCTTGAGCTTTCGGTATAGAGTGAATGGCAGGGATAATACCAAGTTTCTATACCATGGATCAATGTAATTAATTAAGAAAGAGAAGGCTGAGAGGCGACCTGATCGAAATTTGTCAACAGCTACTCAGAGCAAGGCTTTCTGTGAGAGATGATCAGGCAAGGAAGGAACAAAATGCACTGGCTAAGAACCAAATCTAAACAAAGTTCAGATGGAAAATAATATGCAAGTTTTTCATTGTACCATCAAGATGATTTCAAATGGGATGTGGTGGATTTGCATTCAGATTAAATCTTTAAGACAAAGGTTGGTGGGTCAAACAGCAACACGATGTAGAAATTGTTGAAGAAGTTGCATCTTCTGCTATATGAAGGCAACATAATTATCAGACAACAATTATCTTATATCACCAACTGTAATCTATTTTTCCATGGTGCGATGTCTTTAAATTTTTTAGGCTTTGATCAAAGTATAAGTTATTGTACCTGAAATGCCCATCAATGTAACACTACACTCCCAGCATGGATGTTCTGAAACTACATGTAAATGACCTTCTTTCTAGTGACAGATCAGAAACAGGAAGTGGCTAATTTGCAGGAGAGTGTCTTTCAAAAATCAGCTCCCTCACACCCTTTTTCCTCTCTTAATTAGGAAAGCAATTGTGAAATTAGGCATTTGTAGATTCTGATTCTTAGAATTACTGGGATGCCTCTGCAATCTGAAAGGTTAGAGCAGCTTTCTTTCAAAACACCTGCCGTGTTATTACTGGAAACAGCGCTTTTCTACAGCAATTCACACCCTAATCACTTCCCATCTGAGGAATGTCTGACTATCACTGTTCTTCCTCAAAAGCTGTAATGAGATTGAAGCACAGTGTGAAAACAAAACTTTTAAAGATAGCTGGAACCCTTCCATTTTCTGTTTGTTTGTTTATTTGTTGTCTTTTTTTCCCCCCCCAAGAGAAAGCAATGAAGTACTCTTTGGAGGAAAGTACTCTCTATTTGAGTCATGCTGCACAGCCCCCCTTAAAGAAAACACAAACCTCAGCCCTTCCTACAAGTCTGCTCAGGTGTATTTATAGAATAAACTTAAAGCTTCTCACCCTGAAGAAACACCAAAACCCTCTTTTGCCCATCATCATACGGTCTGGAAATAAACAATAGGGTGACAGCAATAAGTGTGATAATAGAATGATTGAGTACATTTTATTTTTTTCAGCAGAGTGCACTAAATTAGATTTTGTCTACTTATATTTGTAATGTTCAAAAATTGCTCAAAAAGGTGCTGGGGCAACAACTCAGCTGAGATGGATCAAAACAGCTGAATTGGATAGGTTCAAATAAGCAGACTGCCTCCTAGTCTTTGCAATTTGAAGCAGGCTTCAGTCCCACACATTAGACATCAGAAAATTTACCATTTTACTTTGCATAAGTGATCACAGAGGTTTTAGAGGTTTGTCTTATTTTTTACATGCAAGCATTTTTCTAGTGAAGTACAGATCCAGCATTTTAAGCCTACTGACAATAAGCTTGTTTTTACCTTTCACAGAACCTATGCGTAATGCCTCCCGCATGTCCCAGGATTTGTAGATGCAGGTGGAAAACTAGTGCTGGGTACATTGCAGAAGAAAATGTCCAAGGCAGGCTGTCAGAGCTGGGGAAGGGGACAGACTCCAATGCGGCTGAGCCCCAGCATTCACTCCTACACCTGAATTGCTATAGTCTAAAGGTCTTCTATAAGTCTGGTAGGAAAGATGACCTTCATTTTTGAAGTTTAAATCTTGTACATGTGGCTCATATTTCTGGGTCAGTGCATAATATGCATATTCCATTCTGAAAAATAAAACTGCTCCTTCTTTTCTCATTTTATTTATAAACTTGCCCTCCTTCCACCCCCTCCTCCCTCCACTCCATGAAGAATTAAACAGGAGAAAACTGAAAACTTGGAAATAGGCAACAGGATGTGTCCCTATGACCAAGGTAGAGGTACAGAAGACAACAGGGGCAATAGGAAGACTCTCAGTAGTATGTGACATTTTCAGACATTTCCCCATTTTATAGAGGATACCATTCTACAGAGATTTCAATGCTATTGGAAATTGAAAAGCATTTAAAATGCCTATATAGCTGATAGGGGAATTATTCCTGTAGCATTCTCAAAGTGTTCACCAGGGAGACTTTGGAACTGCCTATTTATAAATTTCAACTTCTTAATTATAAATGACCATAAATAGCATTTTGGTATCCCAGTTTATATAAGAAAATCCAAGTACTATTCAGGAAATGTAAGCAGGTCTCCCAAGTCATTTTTTAAAAGGATACCATTAAGGGTTAACCTAACATTCTTCTTCTGGCAGTAGATCTGAGTGCATTCAGATATGCCCACAGCTTTTGAAAGCCTGTGTTTCTTGGGTGATGGCAGAGGTACACAGGCAGGAAGGCTCCATCCGCTGGCAACAGGAGGTTGACATTAGAGGACTCCCTTGGAACCATGCCGGTGCAGGGCTGAGGACTGCCTGGGTCTGGACTTCTGGCTTGCTGATGGGTTTGCTAGCTTCAATCACAATTGACAGGAAAAGCAAAGTCCCCCCGGTGAGAAATGAAGCATGACAATTGTTAGAAAAACAGCAGGTGGACTAACAAAATTACAGGAGTTTTCACAAGATTGGGCCTACAATGGAGCGCAGGATTTGGTGCTGGTAAGCAGCTTAGCGCTACATGCAGCACAATGAGAAGAGCTGCTTCTGAGAGAGCACATCCCTGGCTTGTATAAAGCATTAGAACAGCAGTAATTTTGCTTAAAACTCTGCAGGATTTAGGCTAAAATTCATAATAAAGTTTGATATTTATAACAATATCCAACAAACAGGTGTTGGGTCTGTTAGTATGATTCAATTTTCTTATCATCAGTACAAAAGTAAAATACTTTTCTCTCAAGACCACTTTTGTGCACATACACATACACCATTCTTGTGAGACAAGGTTTTCATTTCACCTTATTTCAGCTGTGCATATGTGAGGGATCTCATCTGCTCTACTTGCCTAGACATCTCTACAGCAGATGGCAAGGGGGTGAGGGCAATTCTGGTGGGTGATCCTTCCCAGCAGAAGATGAATGAGACCAACATCTCTCTGGAGATGCCCATCTTTCTATGCAGACTAGTGAGGATGTCCAAAGTTTAGTGGGATTGAATGCCTAATATCCAAGAAGTTGAAGCCAAGGAAGACAAATCTCATGCTGCTCTAGACGGTTTTGGAGAACATCAAGCAACTTCAGCAGTTTAAAGGAAGTTTGGCTGGTGGATACAGAGGGCAATTAATGCCTTACTGCAAATTCCAGCTTTCCCTCTGATCAGATATTCATGCGGAAGTCCTTTATTTTGCTGCATAGAATCACAGAATGGTTTAGGCTGGAAAGGATCTTCAAGAATTATCTAGTGCAACCCCTCACTCATTGGCAGGGACATCTTTCATTAGATCAGGTTGCTTAAAGCCCTGTCCAACCTGACATTGAACACTTGGAGGGATGCGGCATCCACCACGTCTCTGGGTAACCTGTTCCAGTGTCTTACCACCCTCATCATAAAAAAAATTCTTCTTAATGTGCAACCTAAATCTTCGAGCTTAAAATTGTTGCATAGTCCAGTCCTAGGGAAGGTAAGCAAACAGAATTTGGCTTAATGTTTCCCTCGCATATCAGCACTTCCTCAAACAAGTTCTCCAAAAACACACCCCAGTTTTTAGGCTGATGACATAAGAGATCCTCATATGTAGGTGATGCAGAACTTCTTGTTACATACATTAAAAACCTGTGAGACTGTTGCACCAAGAAAAGTTTCTCACCTTCTGAAATATTTTCAGAATAAACCTGTTAGAGATAGTTTCAGTACTACCTTTTTTTTGCTTTGAAGTCTTTTTTTATTTGACCTTTGGAACAAATATTTCATAGGATTATTTGTAGCTAAGGAACATGATGGAGAACTTGAAATGTTCTCTCTTTCTGCCCATAATTTGTTACTGTACATATGTTTTTATTCTGTGTTGTTCCTTTGCTTCTACATTCTTCCACCTCTACCAACTGGCAATTGTTATTGTGCAGTAACACATTTTCAGAAAAGAGGCATTTCTGAACATGGTTATTTCTGCACATGGCACCTCCAAACGTTTTGCTTTGTCTTAACTAAACCCCCACTTTTGTTCTGGGGTGATTGACAATGCCCCTTTGATTTTTTTTTTTATTTCAGAGTTTCTCTGAGAGTCGTGGGAGAAGTACAGTAATTATAATCCATTTACCACAGTAGTGTTGGGACTAATCAGGTCCTTACAGATAGCAGATACTATTTCTTTATAAATGGGACTGTAGTTTTTTCCATAACCTGTTTGTTTCTCCATTTAAACAGATTTTGAAATCAAATCATTAATAACCAAAAAATCCAAGGAAAAAAAAATTAATTTAAAATCAAGCTTCTCCACATAAGGCAGCTGCTTTAAAAATCCCTGAAATGAGAAAATCAAGACACTGAACTCCCATTTAGTTTTAAGGGGAATCAAATCACAACAAAGACCTCTTCTAAAAGTCTCAGTTCAAACCTCAAAAACTGTGAGACAAATCATGCTTTTCCCATTTTGCAGATGATGTCTTTGATGCACAGAAGGGGTTATGCAACTTGCTGAAGATCCCATCGAAGACCTTAGTGGAGATCTGCTAACCCTGATTAAGCGTGTTTAAGATTCAACACCAAATTCTTTTCAGCAATTCAACAAGACACTAGATTAAACAAGAAAATTAAAAAAGGGGACAGGAGGGACTCTAGTACAGATGAGATATTTAACAGTGTTCTGGATGAACGGGAAGGATATGGTAAGCACACTCATGCTCTTAAAGCCTTGACATGAGGAGTACATAGCTTGCCTTGAGACTGCTGACTTTCTCTTACAGGTAATGTTCCCATCTTGCTGCAGCGAGAGAGAGTTCATGTGCTTGTGAAGCATCATGATACAGAAAACTGTCCATCAAAAAAGAAATCAAGGGCTGGATGTAAATCAAAACCATAACAGAGCCCTAGTCTACTCCCTAGTCTACTGGGCTCATTTCAAGGCCCTGTTATAAGCACTAACAGTTCATTTTTCTGACATTAGAGGTCAGAATCACATTTGCCTTATTTTTTAATTTATGTCAACATTGGTCTTAAGAAACCTTCTAATAATCAAATTTTGCCTATTTTTATCCATCTCTTCCATAGTTGACCTCTACAGTACTAACTGAAAAGCCAGACATAATGTTTTGTCCACAGCAGCTGGTAAGAAGCAGTCTTTTCCTGAAAACATGCAAGCAGAAAATAAACTCAAGAATGATGATGCAAAAAATAACTTGCTTTGGCAAGTTCAATATTTTGTGTGTATATATCTGCAAGGTGTTGGTAGCAAAGCTAACTTCTACTTCATCCTAAATATTGTAGAAGAATAACCAAAACAAAACACAAACTCCCCAAATATCAGTGCTTGCCAAGTGGAAAAAAACTCCAAAACACACTGGAAGAATAAAAATATTTACTTCCCAGCATCTAAAATTGTTATGGGCATTAGAAAGCGTTTAGGAAAATGCCTTTTAAAGAACCACTGAAGTGTTATTTCAATAACTTGAAACAGGAGACAGAGCCAGTGTTACTGATGAATGAAGTCTGGCTCTGTTCTACCCTCTCCTAGCAGGCTGAATCGAGGACTGCTTGTCCGACTCTTGCATCCAGATCTCTCTGTCAACCACCAGACCTCCCTGTGCCAGGAGAGTTCAAAGCACAACTTCAGAAGGAAAGCACCTCCCCTGGAAATGTAAAACCAGGACAAAAAGTTCAAGATGGCCAAAGCATCATCGCGGGTCCTGGGGAAAAGACTAGATTTTCACTTTCTTGGCTACTGTACGTTGCCTGCTTTCAGTACCATGAAAACATGGTGATTATTTTGGCCATTAGTTTCTGGACTCTTCGGAGGCCTGCAGAAAAAGGTCGACCTCTGCTTTCGTAATAGCTACCCATTTGGTGGCTGTTCGCTGTCTATTATTCAGAGGGTTCTTGATAAACAGCACAGCTACACAAAATAGGCAGCTGTCCCAGCATACAAACTGCTAACTTGCTAAGTGTGAAGTCACACCTTTCTCTTGACAAGACAGCAAAACTGTCACCCGGGGCATTTTCTCCTTGTACTCACTCTGTTGTAAAGCAAACTGACTGATGTTTACAGAATGCCCTCTGCTTCCTTACAGAAAAACAGCTATGACTCCACTCATATACATTTTAAGACTTACTAAGCTCCCAAACATCTTTTTAATACTTTCCCAATCCAAGGACTGAACATTTGATGGTGCTATCTACAGTTGTAAACATTTAAACCCCATATTTCTTCCTGATTAGAATGTGTATGTAAACGAGGCTCACAGAGTCCTCCGAGGTGCAAAATAATCTCAAAACTCGAGCTGGAGACATGTGAACCAGCTGCCATAGAGCCAGCTTTCCTCTCAAATCACTATGACCGTAACGAAGCATTATGTGCCTCACGTAGACCAGCTAACAAGCCTTGCTGAGTTGATTGGAGACACTCATCTGAGTAACGCTGTGTTGGACTCTGCCCATACCAACACACCAGCCCATCACAGTAACAACACAGACCTCCTTGCTGGGCGGCATAAATGTGCCTTTGAGTTCCCTACACAAATCACCAGAGTCCACCCTTACAACAGGGACAGATGCAAAGAGATGTCAAGTATGAAAGCCAGTGAAGTTTAAAGCCATGGGAGGTGGTCCCGTACATCATATGGAGGACATCAGATTGACCAAAGGAAGATCTGACCTGCAAAAAGTGTCTTGTTTTAGAAAGCTGGGGAAAACTCATGGCTCAAAGAGAGTTCTCCTGCTGACTTCAAGCCAGGTAAACATTACTCTTGAACACGAACTGCCAATGCTGCTGTGGCACTGACAGGCTAGTTTTTGAAGCTCTGCAAAACTCCTAAGAATGTTACACTCCCTTCCTAAGAATTCAAAAGCAGCTTTTTCACTTCATTTAAGTTCTCAGTAAAAATGGGTTCGGATGGCAGAAATACAGTGAAGGATAACAACTTGCAGTAGCATTTGTTTACATCTACTTCACTTGAATATCTTAAGCTTATATCCGGCTTGTTTAATTTGCTTTTCAACCCCGAATCATGAGTCTTCTGGTAATTTGATCCGTGCTATTATATATATGTCTCTTAAAAAAAAGTGCTTTGACAGAGTTCTATTTTTCACAATTTACTTCCTCATCCAAAGTTATTCAGGAAACACTGCTGCATTAAATGCAAGAAACGTGAATCATGGTTTACTATCCATTTGGTCACAGTTAAACTGAAATCATCCCCCCAAAAATTAGGTGGAGTCATGCAATTTGCATTCTGCATTTACTGAACATTCTTACTGTTTTTTTTTTCCTAGTTTAAGAATGATAAATTAGAGCAGGGTGCAGGATCCCAAACTCCCACCAGCTGTGCCCCATCCACAAGCAGAAAACTGTGAGCCATGTGAACTTGGCCATCTTTGAGCTGACAAGCCCTGCTAAGATTCAGCAGCAGCAGTAATGGCCCATATTGCCCCAGAAGAGCAAGCACCTCTGCATGGTGCTCTGAAGGTGTTTAGATACACCAGCTGGGATAGCCCTGCTTCATGCTGAATGTGTGCCACATAAATGCACCTTTTACAGAGTTTTAAGGACTAGCATTCATGTAACCAACTACGTAGGAAGTCACATTTCAAAAAAGCATCACTCTTTTTCTGGGCAATGCCTCTTATTTCAGTTCTATTTGGGCAAAAAGGTGAACAGATAAAGCTTTGTAAACACACAGTGCACAGTTTATCACTGTGTCCTGCATGCCAGCTTCAAGCTCCCACTAAATATGTACAGATGTGTAGCACAGTAATAGAAGTTACAGGGAACACTGACTGGAGATCCTTCCTTTGCAGAAGGTAGTTTCATATTGTGAATATGAAAAGTGATATAGTGATAAAACTGATATAAAGAAAATATTTTCATGTACCTTCTGTGGAACGAACTGCTGTGGAATCTAACTGGAACTAATGAGTTACAAAAGCAGGCCAGCAAAGATATTGATGAGGAGACTTCCTACAGAAGTGTTAGACATCTAGGTGTATATTCAGTAACAGGAAAAATAAGAACTCTGCTCCCAAATGATCAGCAATTGGGTCTGCATCTAGTCTGAATAGTGCTCCACTGAATGCATCACTGGTCTTAACAGCCTCTGCAGATGTAGCTGTGCTTCTAAGCTTCCTTCCAGTGGTAAAGAACACGGATCACATTTTTCTTGCTTAAAACATGTTGGTAGGATGCAGCACCATCACCTCAGGTGGGCTTTCTGTAAATGTCGTTAGTGGTTAGGAAACAAAACAAAAAAACAAACACGAAAACCTTTCTAGAAGTTGCCAGACAGGACAGCTGGAGGGAATGTTACTATGACTAAGAGGCTGGATTCACTGCACAAACCAGCTATTTCTAGTGATAAAGCATAAAGGTTAAACAACTGAGGACAAGACTGCCAGATGTAAAATGGAAAGTTCTCAATTTAGGAGTAGCAAAGGAAGAACATGAATTAATATGCAAGGACCAAATTAGCATTATAAAAATCCTCCAAGCCAAACCAAATGCCATTGAAAACAAACTCAGGAACTCTCCTCCTCTTCTGCTCCCTGCATTCCAAGGAGGATTGAATTTAGAATAACCATGGGGAATTTTAGAGAAATCTTACCCTAAAATGCTGAACAAAGGCTTTAAAAGGTAGAGACACTGCATGTGCTTCAAAGACACTATTTCTGTCTTTACCATGCTAGATTCTTCTACAGTACTTCTGTTTGAAAAGGGAATAAATGTTTTGGACTTAATTTTTCTCATGAGTTTTAACTTCAGTAAGATTGGTAATGATCAGACTGATTCTTTAACAGTTTTGAAATTGGGGTAATAACTGATAATTTCTACTTGGTTTATTAACTAGAATAAAAACTAAACACAAAACCAAAACAAAACCAACCCCAAAATAAAACACACATCAACAACCAAACACTTGGCAAATACATAAAATCCATTGGTCGTTGACTTTTCATCCTGGACTACATTTCAGGGCTAGCTTCATTAAGCTCTACATACAGCAATACAGCGTCAGGCTAGGGATCCTATTCTGCAATATTCTTTGGCAGATGGGTCTTACTGGTCTTACACACATTTCTCTGGCATGAGCTGGCAGATATCCCACTCCAGGAAGAAAAGCTAATTAAGTCACTGCTAATAAGTCAAGTTTATTATATAACGTGGTAGGACTTAAAAAAAAGAGAAGTCCACTGTGGTATTCCTCAAATTGAAGGGATATCATGGATTGTTCAGTCCATGACAAGGGCTATTACGGACTTTAAATCGGACTCCTGGAGAACGGGTGCAGCAGATGAAACATCGGCGCTACTAGGCTGATGGTAGGCTCAGCTATGGTACAGCTTCTCTGTTGAACTTGCATTTTATAAAGCTCACAGGATTTGACAGAAATAGGAGCTCCCACATACAGCCATGATCCCATCACAAAAAGCAGACACAGGGAACTGTACTGAAAATAAATGAGAGTCATATATAAGAAAAACCCAACAGGAGACTGTATCTTTAAGCCTGAACAATCAGGAAGAGCAGGGTGTCAAATGCTGCCACCAGATGAACAGAACTTAGGACTTTCAAGATAGCAAACAGTGGCATGACATGTTATGGTGCTGCACCTCTTATATGGCTACATGGTATGTCTGCACATGCCTATGTTCCCGTAAGGACAGGCACTAAAATTCCAGCACAGGAACTGGCAAGCAAGGGTAAATCAGTGATACTCAAAAAGCAGAATAATTTCACCATTGATCCGTCTGATTCAACTAGCAATATTGTTTGCAGGTTTTAACATCTGATCCTACTGGACATACAACATAAACCTAATAGCCATATGTGGCATTTGTGAGACACCTGACAGTGAAGCTCCACTTTCACTCTTTTAAGAGCCATGATTATGTCAAACACACAACTGTCTTCTGCATTTTAAGAGACACAGCTTGCAAAATGGTTCCAGTTGACCTGATATTTAGGTACATCCAAACAGAAGAAAGCAGAATTAGGAACCTCCTACCTTATGTTTCAACACTCCAACCCCAAAGCTGCATCTGAGGTTAAAGAGCAAATAATATCTCAAAATACCAAGATTCCTCACATTACACAGGCAGCCTGAAAAACTCCATAGAAATACATATGCAATCATCTACTCAAAAAGGAAAATTATTTATTGATAACTCATTCTTATATTGTTTCTCAGCACTGAGATAAATTATACAAATGCATTTCACAAGTATGAAAGTCAATGGCTAATGCTGAAGGCAGAATGGGGCAGGAGATGAAACAGAGTATACTGGGTTATTCCCTTCACCTGACAGGTGAACATACCTGCATCTGTTATTCTCAGAGTGTAGTTCTTAAATAAACCATCAAACATATTGAGCAGGACAGGCTACTCTTCTATAGTCCAAAAATCATATGGAGCATTAACAGGAACTAAAATCTATCCCTTCGGAGTTTACTAACAGGATTCATCTTACCTGAACTTAGCTGTACAAGCAAGTCATCTAGTTCTGCTTCACCTGTATCATCACTGGAGAGAGCTAAGGACCTCCTGATTCAAACTAACCTAAAGTAAGTGTCTCAAACTGGAAGGATTTCCCCGTCTGCCTCTGAACAGTTCAATACTCTCCACTGATTGTGGCACAAGTGTAGATGACTTGGTCAGACTGCACATATACTTTTTAGTTAAAAGCAAGGTGACATAAATCTCACCTCATGAACCAAAAAGAACTTTACAAACGCTTTCAGGAAACACCCTTGTCAGGTCAGGGAGAACCTAATTAGCACTTGAGAGGGCTTCTTGCCAGCCAGCTACAATCAGCAGCTCACTACTGTTTACAGGGAAGACAACTAATGGCATAGGCAGAAGAGTTACGAAGGAAATCAACCTGTCTAATCAGGAGACAGGCACCACTATCCAAGCAACTCTGATAAAACATGAACATACAGTAGTGAAGGAAGGAAGATCAAAGTGCTCTCAAGTGTGTAGATAAAAAAAATCTGTCTTTATTCTGGTAAACTGTGTAAGATCAAGTTTTTGCTTCACAGCTTTGCAGGTGTACAACAGAGGGAAGCATAGCAAGAGAAGCCAACAGTGAGAATGGGAATTCTAAAAAGGGAGAAAAATAAAATATACAAAGCCCCTGAACCCTCAAATATAAGTGTGGGCCCACACATAAATAATGCACTACAATTGCAAGATTAAACTTAGATGGATGAGATTTTATTTCTTACCATCTACTTTAGCCCAGAATAGATTACATCTTTCTAATGCACTTAATGAACTTCCTGCATCTTTAAGGGTTTGGCTGCTAAATCTGCCTGCTAAAATTTGTCCGCTGGCATCTCTTCTTGAGGCATTTTACCCCATGTCTGGATTTTGAGAGATCCTGAACATGCTCACGGTTTTACTGAGGTGACTTCTGTTCAGCATCTAGTATGTTGGCCTCAATATTTTGGGACATTTCACAGTAACTTACTGAATGACTTGCTAGTAAACAAACAAAATTGGCTAACATGGCCAAAACAGGCGTATTCAGGTTGTTACTGCAGGCAGGATGGTGAAGAGACAAGGGGCAAGCATACAGGTATATGGCTGTGCAACCTAGAAAAAGCCTTGCAAGCAGAAGATAACATACAAAGGTAAAAGAGCTGTGGTTACAAATGCTGTCACTTGATAATGGAATTTCTCTTTCTTTTCAAAATGTCAAAACTAAAACCTCCATTGAAACTACAAAAATACCAAATATTCTGCAATAGTGTTCACACCCTCTATGTTAATGTAATAGCAGCACAGACATATAAGAACCGGAGCGCAGCTGTCAGTCAGACTTCTAAACTCTTCCTTGAAGTAGGTCAGTATTTCCAGGCAACCAGAACATAAAACAAAACAAGTGACCTCCAAGCCTATTATAACAAATCTCCAGCAGAGTCTGGGTTTATGAAATGACTGGGCATGATGCAAATGTCGGCCACTGCACTGGAGAGACTGGCCTATTTGTCACTCTAGAGAAACTGTGCTCAGACAAGAATAAAACAGCAGAGAAGATGGCAGATATTCCCCACCCTTAAAACGCATGCCTTGTGTCAAGACTGTCCTTTGACCAACCCAGCCTTAAGGATGTAGCCTGACCATGGCAGAGATCTCCACCTGAAAGAGTCTTGAAACAGAATAAAACATCTCTCCTGTTGGGGCATAGAACTAGGTAGTTGTTTGCCAGCTCCTAAGGGTTAGATATTCTCAGCAGCCCACCAGACAGAACACCCTATTAGCTAGCAGCTAACGGGTGGCTAGCAGCTTTCTATGGACAGGCTCTGTAGCTATATCCTAGAAATACTAAAAGAGAGAAAGTCGCTCCTCTCAACTCACATCTTGCAGGCACTGTAAGCTTTTAGTTTGAACCCCTCTCACTGTCACTTCTTGAACATGCAGCAAAGATTAAATCAACTCATTTAGAAACATGCAGGTCATCCTCCTCAAATAAACTTGAGGCTTGATTTATCAGATCTTTCAGAATCAAAGATGTATTTGCATGTGTACATTTCCTCAGCTGACCTCAATATTAGGGCCACTCAAGCTCCTGGGACAGGATGTCACTGTCATGCCCTCTGCATCTCTTCTTCCCTCCACACCACCACAAGCACCTACCTATGAAAAGCTAGAAGCTAGTGTCTTTCAAACATTTGCATTGTGGCTGCATTTTGGGCTTGACATACATCAGAGGAAGCTGCTACCCATACCTACATAAATTTATCAGTAAGAAGTCAGTGTCCTGGCTTTTAGCATTGAGTCAGCTCCTCACTTTATGATTATGCCATTCACTGAAACACATTCTCCCTGGCCTAGTGCATGGATGCTCCCACTATCTTGCTTCCACATCCCAGTGAGACAAGGTGAGGCAGCATGTATTGCTGCAGGGTGGCAGCAGGGTTCATGTTTCTGCTGGAGACCTCCTACGAACATGACTAGCCACTAACATAGTTGCATTAGTGCCAACTCCCAAGTGAAAACACTGAGGCTGAAGGTAAGTCGTGGAACCTGGTTTACCTCCCCAACTACATGAAATGAAATAAATTTTTCTGCTTTTCATGAACTTAATCTCTCTCAATATACATGGTTGCTAAAACCAAGTTTGCACAGTGTAAATTCTGAAAATTGGGTATAATGCCGAAGCCGTGCATTTGGTTTGCCAGCTGAATTACTCTGTACTGTGGATATACACTAAAACTCCACATGCCCAGAAGACCTGGTGTTGCAGGGGCTGAGAAGAAGCACCTCTTAGACTGCTCTTAATCAGAGTGACTACCCTGCAAGTGGGGAGCACGCTGGATTACCTGGCAAGGAGAGATCTGGCACTCAGATTTTTCCTCCTGCTGCATCAAATTAGGCAGTCTGTCCACCCATATCAGTTTTGTAAGCCTGGGTGAGGTGTCTGAGTAAGTCCTGCCCAGTGGCAGGGACCCTCCATCTTTCTCTATTTCCACCCTCCTTATCAGTTAACATTAGTCAGAAGGAGGAGGGAAAAACACAAGAAGCCATTTAAGTCTTCTCAATTCCCTGGAGTCCTTCAACAATCCCATACTAAAATTAAGGCCTCCCAGAAAAAGCTTGAGAGCACTACTCCAGTAAGTACTTCTGGAGGACTGGTCTGATAGCAGGATGATTGTCCTGGCTAAGTTATGCCATGCTAGCTAATAAGCAGTTCCATAAAACACTGATCTATAGAATAGTTGCCAGGGTTTTCAATTCAGTTTTTCAGTTCTGCTGACTAGACAACACATGAAAGGCGGAATCTGGAATCACAGTTTCAGGCAGAGTTGAGCAATATGTGCAACTCTTTCCTGCTATATAGTTTCTTTGGAAATGTACTCTGATAGTATCAAGTCAATTTGTTATTCTTTTGGCCACCTCTAGCAATAATCATGGTCTCAAGACAATACTGACACATGAGAGCAAGCAGACCTGTGCACAAGGTGGCCACCTATACTTCTGGGCTGTGGTCTGCTTAGCAAAAGCTATGGTGTCTCTCCATGGTGCCCACAAAATTAATTTGGGGACATCACTAGGTCTTTCCGCAGAGATTAACAGGATCTTCTTTGGCAGTTAGCCAGAGGCATGTGAAACAGCCTACAACTGCTCTCATGACATCCTAGATAAATGAAAGAGTTTAGTAATAAGAGGCAAGCACTTTTCTTTCCCAGCAGTGAAGCTCAGGAACTTAGAAAATTTGCCCTATACTGAATAGCAAATAAACTGCATACATAGAGTTGGACAGACAGATGGGTTCTCCTGTGCATTGCAGCAGCTGGCTACACCTCAGAAGATTAGCACAGACATCCCTTGCTACTAGGATAAACCCTACTGCAGAATGAAACCACTCCCTATCAGTCAAACAGAAGAGCCTCTACTACATCTCCCACTGAGCTTACTCATTGCAGCAAGGGACAAAGACACAGTAAGATGAACAGAGACGCATCCCTCTGAAACTCAAGGAGGAAACACTGGCTTCAACAGATTCAGACCGCTACTTTTCTGATTTTAGCTTGCTGTATACCAAGCTCCCTCACAGAGGAAACTGAGTAATCCCAGGTAGTTTCCTTTTGAATCACACCTAGTGACATTTCTGTTCTGGAAGGGATGAGACAAGCCTATTTCTTCCACTGAGAAATGTCTTACCCTGCCAGCACATTCTGGGACAAGAAGCTACTCTAGTCTATTTGGGTAGTAGTGGGAGATAATCACAACCTAACTCCCCAGAGACTGGGGTTGACAGCAAAATAAGACACCTAAGAAGTGAAGTAGTTGCAGGGCAAGTTATCATGTGCCTATTTTAGAAGCCATGAGTAGGATCTGCTGTGCCCTTGTGAGGATTTGGTAATGCTCCTGTATCTTTTTTCTCCAAGGCTGGAATTGCTTTCAGTGGTGGGCTGACAGAGGGGAGGAAGAATGAAGCATATTTTGGAAAATGTATGAAAGACGTTGCCCACATCAAACTCTCTTCTCTCCTCCTCTTGAGTTTTGCAGAAAGAAATTAACATTTAATGTAAAACAGCCTGCTTTGATAGCCGCCTGAGTGTCCCATTAAACATTTTCCACACTTCAGGGGAGACAAATATCCAATCGTAAATTCCAATTTGTCATGGATTTTCTAAGTCACAGGTTGACAGAAGAAGCAGTTATCACTCTCTGATCAGTATGCAGAGACCATTACACTCTTTAGGAATGCTCTTCAATGGACACATCAAGAGCTAGAGGGTAGATTTTTAAAAAGCAAAGTCCTTTAGTTCTGAGCATAAGGCTCCTAAAAAAAATGTTAGCAGAGATTATTTCACCAACACAGCACTGAGTCAGTAACAAAATGTAATTCCCTGCTGGATGAGTGCCATTATTTGTTGTGATTGTAGTTATCACTATTCATCTTCTATTTACATATCACGTAAATGCATACTATGTTTTGTAACAGCACACCGAAAACAAAGCCCCTGCTTAGAAGAGTTTTAACACTTCTGTTCCAGAGACAAATTGAGTTCTATCAAATATTTAACAACGGCAGCAATGTGTGCCTCCTGGAATTATTTGTAGCAAACATTTACATGTGTGATCCACAACCCCAGTCAGAGCTGATGAGTACTGGAGGACAGTAACAGCGAAGAAAAAAAATCACCTTCCCATCCTCCAAGTCCAAGATAATAAAGGAGAAAAGTAACTAGTAAAACAAGATTTAACTGTTAAGATTGCCAATTTGTAATCTTCAGTTTTCAACCTCCATCCCTGGTGATGTAAATGCAGAAAAGGAACAAAGGGAGGAGACTAAGATGATCACATTTTTGCAAAGGTTACAAACAGAAAACAATTTTCTGCAGGCCGGGCTCTAATGTCTTTGTAACTTCACTGCATTTAAACTAACTGAGAAAGAGTTTTGGCTGATCCAGCATTCCTAACTTAAGCACCTGCATGGAATCTAAATTCTAGGTGATCTGTGAAACCGTCCTCTTGAAGTAAGTGCCTAATTTCCTCCGTACTGCCAGATGGGAGAGGTGCCCTTTAGGGCCTCCAGAGGGAGGCTCTATTAACTTCTGTTGGCTAAGAAACCTTCCATCTTTGCCCATCAAGACCCTGACTGCTCTTACAGGCGGGCCTACAAACTCCACTACAGAGCAACGCAAGTCTGCAATTCTCCAGCGTATTTCATTCCTCGACATATGTTGCCAATTCAAGCTCAAGAGCTTCTTTCAGTTTACTAAAAAAATCAGGTCTTTTCCCTTTTCACCACCTGACTCTAGAAAGCAGTATTGTTTGTGGGACTCTCCAAAACATCCATAATTTCTACATGAAAGCTGCCTTCTTTCTGCGAAAACAAGCTGCATCTCTCTTCAGTTTACTTTAGGTTGCATCATCCTTCGCTGTTCTATCCTCTGGTAAGTGTTGCCAACTATAAGCCACTGAGTCATTGATTCAGCAGTGGCTGTATGAGAATGGGTCATCTCAGTCCACGCCACTGGGCAGGCAAAGAAGGCCTAGTCTGCACACCAGCTGTCAGGGAGTCAGTACAGCACGAGAACAGTATTTTCCTCCCTTACCAGATTACTGACGTGATCTGCCCACACAGGTTGTTCCAGAGGACCTTACAGTGGACACCACTTGCACTGTTGAACCTCTTCCTGATGAGCTGGCCTGAGTAGCAGTAGGCTCTGCCCACCCCTGATTTCTCTCTGTTCTCTAGATCTTGCAAATTGCTGCCTGTACCTAACAGCTACAAGGGTGGGTAATTCAGCAGCCAGGAAAGCAGCACGTGGAGGACAGATGACAGAACACACAGTATCCAGCTCGAATCTGTACTTCGTCCCTGAACAATACACACCATGAGATAGGAGTCCCTAAACAGTACATACCACGAGATAGAGGGCTTTTCTCTGCTACTGTGAAGCAAAAGTCCCCGTCTCAAGTTGCTGACTATTCTAATTTGCTGTAGCCTGTGTTTGAACACTGTAGTTCGTGTTTGAGGTGGCTCTCTTGCATCTCTGTGGGAGGCTGGCAGGAAAAGGAGCCCATCACAGCACAGAGGACTGCTCTGGCACTCGGGTACCTTCTATCTTGCAGAAGGCCTCTTTCAGAGCTACAAAATACAGACCAGCAAGGGAAGAGTAGCTTCTGGCAACCTCAGGGGAGCACATAACTGCAACTATGAGAATTAACCTGCCCTATCTACAGAAGCATCTCTATGAGGACAGCACTTGCATCAAAGTCTGCCTCCACAGCACCACAAGGAAGTGGCAGAGCAGGGAGGGGGGGGAGAGAGAGAGAGAGAGAGAGAGAGAGAGAAAGAGAAAGAGATTGAGTCTGGCTCGATCAAAAGATGGTAAAACTGATACTCATCAGCATAAAATGGATGAGGGGAGAAAACCTCTCATTTATTACTTCCTTATGTGATGTTTCAACACTTTTTCCAGAACCAAAGAGACTAAGGAAACAAATTAAAACCACATCCAATCACTTGTGTTTCTCCTGGCATGACACCTTTCTGAGAAAACAGCTTTCCCAAACTCATGCCCAGCAACTTCCACGATCTTGACACAAATCTCTCAATTTTGGTTCCCTGTTACTCGAGTTAGTGAGAATCTTAAGTTTTCATCTTCAAAATTAGCAAGTTTCTATTCCCATGTCACTCACTGGGGATGGAGCATGTTCAAAAAGGTGACTTGGTAAAGTTTAAAAAAGGCTAAAAAAGAAGAAAAAGGGAGCAGATTACAAACCTATAAGCAAATTATTTTACCTCTTGTTCTGTTATTATTTTCTAATTATTGGAGGGCAGCTTTTCCTAGGGACTGCTGGAAGGTGGAAACAGGTGACTTTGCTACTGGGGACCAGGCTTCTGCACACGTCATCCAGCCAGAAAGTTGTGCCTAAATGGGTGACGAAGCTCCTAAGCTTCCATGTTTGCTGCCCTGCAGGGTTTACTCCAATATAAGCCTTTGAAGCAAATGCAAAGGTGAACTACTCCCAAATTAATCTGTGTAAGTGTCACTCACCAGTAATCTGAGCTCTGCAGTAAAAGGAAAAATTCTGTCTTTCCTCTGGAGCAGCATAAGCGTTACAAAGGGCAGTGCACTCAGCTGAGACTCCCCAAAAAGCACAAGTGATATTAACACCAAAGGTACACCTTTTCTCACAGTCATGTCTACTTTTTCGGCAGCAGACAGGGATATGGAAAACTGCAGGGCGGGGGAGAAACATTCCAGAATTCATATCCCAGTACTGGTATTTGTTAATATTTTGACAGCTTCTGCAACAGGTACTTCTTTCTTTTCAACCCAGGAGATACGAGAGCTTATTTCTGAACTGATTTGATTTGGTAAAGGCTAGATTAACCATACTCATTTTTATTTTACAGAAAGAATCATGCCTTCTTAGCTGTCCTGCGACCCATCTCCCTCAACACCAGAAGTGTTCAGAGTTAAGGACAACTACAGCAAGCAAGGTGCTTAGGAACAGCCTTAGGTTAGCAATGCCTATGTGTGTGACTTGGCTAGGTTATTTTTAGTCTAGTTTACAGAAATAAGGCCATTTTACTTGTGTTCCCATGTATGCATACCTACTGGTCGGGGAATATCCCAGGGTGAGATTTCTTGTTCGATATGCGTTTGTGAAATAGCAAGCTGAGTCTGCTGACATTGAAAAAGCAGCCTATTCTGAGCTCTTTTTAGCATTTTTTTTTCCAGATGCCTTTATTGCAATAGGAGAGTTTCTTTCTGCCTTGGTGCTGACGTCAGCCCAGAGGACCCCTCCCAGACAGCCTGTGGAATCAGAGTGTAAGCTTCTTGGCACGTGTTTCGTTTCTGCTAGACTTAGAAGCATCAGAAACAGAACTAAAACCTGCTCTCTCAGAAAATATATTCTACTCTCAGTCCCCAGAAAACCTTTGCCTTATATACTACGAGATAACTATCTGGCACTGAGAGAAAAGCAAAACAAAATTTCTGTAGAGCTGAAGTCTGAGCACATAAATGCTGGTGAAAAAGTCATTTCAGTCTGATTTACAGATACGAAGGCTGTGCTCTAAATGAATAGCCCAGATCACTGAAAAAAAAATAATAATTCTGAAGGAGATAAATGACCTAATGCTCCATCTGTGAGCCCTGGGAAATACCAAAGTCACGGGGAATGATGACACTTGAGACGATAAATAAAAAGCACTGGCTTAAAAGTAAACGTTCAATGGAAAGACTGTCTCATTCTTTAGAAAAGCAAACATAGCTTAGGCCCGCTCTCTAATTTGCATTTCTTCACAGACCTAACTCAAACGCAGAAGCCTCTGGACTCTACTCTTCCTTCACTCAGTGAAGATTTAATAGCAGATTAGTGGAGTGCGGTCTGATATTGCTACAAACAAATTAATGTCTGAAACTATCCGCTGGTGTAATTGACTGCTCAAACTGGGAAGTGTTCGTGTAAAGGCATGCATATCAAACACTGCTGGTGACGCTTACATTCACTTCACCATGCACTGTCCTTCCTTTAAAAGCATCAAACACTAACAAGCCTGGAACGTATGTGTAGACATATAAATACTGTTGCTTCCTCGTAAATCAGTGATTTACTGCGGGACCCCACCAAACTGAGCAGATTCGCTTTCACCTGAAGGTACAGGACTGTAGAAACTCCTGAAGTTCTGAGTAAAGAGATGGGAGACACCAGCTGCAGGGGCAACTGGATGTCTCTGTGCTTGGAGTGGAAACGAAAGCCCTCCACAAAGGACCTGCTCACTGCCTTGCTTCCATACCTCTGCTTGCCAAGTACTCATGCCCGGTGGGGCTCCACCACTGGCTGCCACCATGGTGCTGCCTGTCCCTGGCACCCACCCGCCCTGGCTCACCTGCTGTACACCAGACACTCCATGTGGTTGATCTCTTTGTCAGAGCGGTACCGGCTGTAATCCTCCCACAGGTCCTTGATGGCAGTGACCGCCAAGATGAAGAGCACGGGGGCCAAGGCCAGCTCCGGCTGGAAGGCGTTGACCGCCGGCACGAAGTTGAGCAGTGCGATGAACACAAAGTAGACGTTGGCCAGGCGATGGAACTGCTCGAAGAGGTTCTTGGGCAGGAAGGAGAGCGCCGTGTACTTGGTGGTCTTGAGGCAGTTGCTGGCCAGGACCGTCCTCTTGGACTTCTCTGCCTCGGCCTCAGGTAACAGCAAGTTGGAGCGCACCAGCCGTGTCTTACTCTCCTTCTTCTTCCTCCGCCTCCTCTTCCTCTGCCTCTCCTTCTCCTCCGGTAGCACCTGGGGAGCACCCTCTCCTCCTGCCATGCCCTGGGACATCGCTGCCAGCCTCCCAGCCGCCCTGGCCCGGGCAGNCAGGAAACGGAGGGCGGAGGTTCCCTGCCCTCGGGTACGGGCCCAAGCCCCGGGACCCGGCCCCAAGGGTCTGACACGGCGTCGGCCACTCTGGGCTTTGCATTACACGCGGGGAGGAGCAGGGTTGAGTGTACAAAGAGACGGACTCCGCTGAAGTGTTGGCGGGCNCCTCAGGTAACAGCAAGTTGGAGCGCACCAGCCGTGTCTTACTCTCCTTCTTCTTCCTCCGCCTCCTCTTCCTCTGCCTCTCCTTCTCCTCCGGTAGCACCTGGGGAGCACCCTCTCCTCCTGCCATGCCCTGGGACATCGCTGCCAGCCTCCCAGCCGCCCTGGCCCGGGCAGCTCCCACGGCTAGGCACGGCCCTAAGTTATCATCACCCGCCGCCCGCCACGGCTCTCCTTTCCTCTTCCCCTCCTGGGGGGGAGGAGGGCTCTCGCAAACCCTCTCCTAACCGCCCTGCCGGGACCTCGCCCGCTTTCTCCTCCTCCCCCTCGGCCGGGGAGGGGACGTGGGCAGGCGGTGAACGGAGCCCTCCTACCGCGGGCCTCGCCCCCGAGCTGCTGGCGGGCCGGGCCCGGGCTGGCGCAGGGGATNATGTCAGAATACTCCTATTTCTGACTGAAACCGTGTATGGCTGTAGCCCGGGGGTACAGCCCCCGACCAGGCCCAGTGGCAGACGTGCTGCCCGCGACAGCCCCAGAGGCGGCAACCAAAACCGAGGGTTTTCCCCTCAGAGGGAAGGTGTTAGCGCCGCCAGCCCCACGCACGTCCAGGCAGAGGTGTGGCGTGACGTCTGGTTTACGGTGGGGTTTTCTGATCGCTTGTGGTTAGGTCTTTCCATCGAGGGATGGAAGGTACCCACCTCTTGCTCTGAGCTCTGTGTTCCACACGTTCTGTAGAGAGATGCAGGTGAAGATGGGAAGCGTGATAAGTAGGCTTGAAATACAGAAGAGACAATAATCCAAATCGGAAGACTTAATCTGAAGTCACAAGCAAATTAATGTATCACAGAATGGTAGGGGTTGGAAGGGACCTCTGGGGATTGTTTAGTTCACCTAAGAGCAGGTTGTCCAGGAACATGTCCAGGCAGGTTTTTAAAGTCTCCAGAGAATGAGAACTCCACAACCTCTCTGGGCAGCCTGTTCCAGTAAAGATGTTTATGCAGATGTTTAAAAAACAAAGAATACAAAAATAATGAATATTATCACTACTGGGCATGACATGGAACTTTGCAATATCACTTTAGGGTGGGATTTAAGAGCAGACCCTTTGAATATGGGATTCCTCAGGCAACATAAAAGGCTTTTGCAGGTGGCTCCAGGTTACGTCTAAACTGTAGCACAGGTGTGTTTTATGGTGTGACCCTTGTTCTATTCTGTGATATCCAAAGATGGGATCATACTAAATACAATAGCACCCCTGATACTTGTCAGCAGGTTTCTTGCTATCATGGAAAACAGCCATAAATTATACATATCTAGTCTTGATATGAGATCAGAACAGGACTGGGACATCTTCTGGAAAGAGTGCCTTGGGTCCCACAGGTCAGGTGTCACCATGACAAAAACCCTGACAACCGAGAAGTTCACTTCTTCAGAGCTATAAGCTCTGGGCCTCACAGCCTGTAGTTATAATGTGGTGCTGTGTCTTCACACTTTCTTCTCCCATTTGCAATATGTTTGTAGTTGCTTTTTAAAGTGTTTTGATAATTATGAACCCCTTTCAGGCCCTGAGGCACTAGGTGAGTGCTAATTCAGCACATGGGCTAATACTGGTACTCTGTGAAGCCACAAACCCTTTACCAGTCCTGCTGTCCACTCTTCTGATGCTACTGCAAACTTAGCAGACCTGGGTTCCCCAGGTCTTGGAATATGGAAACAACAAGGTTTTACTTTGTGCAAAGGGTAATGGGAGAATTGGCCTTAGTTTCTTTGCTAAGTCTGCTCCTTTATTAATGAAAGTACAAAAATGTTATCCTGTACAGAAAAAGGAGACAAAAAAACCTCCCAATTTTAATTTTCTGTGTTTGTCTTTTTGCCTTGGTTAACCAGTTCTTAACTTGCTTAAACTTGGGGTTAACTTCAAGTGTAAGCTGGAATGGACAAAAATCCTTTTTCTGTACTTCAGAAATGACGAAATGGGATACAGAGGACACAGTATCACTCTGCAGTGTTCCCAGAAACCAAGCTTTACGCACCCAAGGGCTACTTGCAGGCAGCTGTGGGTACTCCAAAAAGCAGGTTGCTGGACTTTCTACCATTTGCCTGCCAGCCTCTGTGACCCACTGTTTTGTGGGGCTTTGGTTCACCTCTGGTCCCTAGGAGCTCAAGCACCATTCAGGCTTCATTTTTTCTCTGTATGGCCCTCGAGTTTGTTTACAGAAGGATTGGTGGTCAGAGGAGAAGCAACAATAATCTTTTCTGTTTCCTGATGTCAAAGCACATCACCTCTCAGAGCAATCTGTTCATATCATATCAGTGCCAGCTGACTCACGAGCAGCTTGACTATGGCATGTCTGAGCAGAAAGATGGTGCAGACACCAGTGCTGTGGGATAGTGTGAACCTGTGCTGGGTGGGGAAGCGAGCCAGTTGCTGAGCCACGGAGAAACAGACGAATCCACCACACTCTGATGCCATATAAGAAATGGTGTGTAGGTCGGATTTTGCACTGCATGTTCAGCAAACTGAAAGCGAATTAAGAATTGGCTATGCATGACCTTCCAATACCTGAAAGGGGCCTATAAGAAGGCAGGGAAAGTTCTGTTCACAAGGGATTGTAGCAATAGGACAAGGGGTAATGGTTTTAAGCTAGAAAAGGGTAGATTTAGGTTGGACATTAGGAAAAAGTTATTTAATATGAGAGTGATTGGTCACTGGAACAGATTTCCCAGAGAGGTGGTGGAGGCTCCATCCCTGGAGATGTTCGAGGTTGGGCTCGATGAGGCTCTGAGCAACCTGACCTAGTTAGAGACATCCCTGCTTATTGTAGGGGGTTGGACTAGGTGACCTTTAGAGGTCCCTTCTAACCCAAACCATTCTATGTTCCCATGATTCTATGATTCTATAGTTGCCTCCAGTGAATTGTTGCAGAGCCCATAGTGTTTTGCTAAGAAGCAAACACTGGCCACTAACAGTGGCTGAGGGGGCTGTTATGGAGCTGTTCCAGAAGAATTTGTCTTTCATTACCAGTTCTTTAATATGAGAGTGATTGATCATTGGCACAGGTTTCCCAGAGAGGTGGTGGAGGCCCCATCCCTGGAGATGCTCAAGGTCAGGCTGGATGGGGCTCTGAGCAACCTGATCTAGTTAGAGATGGCCCTGCTTATTGTAGTGGGGTTGGACCTGGTCACTCACATTCTATGATTCTATGTAGTAATGCTAAACTTTCAATCACAGTGCTCAAGGAGAGGAAAGACAAATGCACACATAACCCTTAAGCTGCTTGTTTAAGGAAAATACCTATGTGTTGGCTAGTTTGGATAGCCTAACCTGAATTACGCTTACACGTAGTGATGTTGGCTGAACCTGTGACACTAGATGTCCAAAAATTGTCAGTTGTAACCCCACGAGGAATGATCTGTAAGTCAGTGGGCTATATCTTAGAACCTGTTTTACTTGCTTTCTGTTTTGGAGTGCTTAGGATTCACATTAACAACACAAAGGAGTAACAGGAGAGAAATTTAGTCTAAAGATACTAAACAAGCTGAAAGTTATTGTGTAATCCGCAGCTCACATAGCTGGGTTTTACAAATAGATACAGCACAGAAAGGTAACAAAGAGTTGAGTGGGAGCCTCTGAAGACTACTGCGTTTGTTTGCTAAATCCTTAATTTCAAAACAGTTTAAACCATTTGTATTTGAGCACGCCAGAGGCAAGGGACACCCTTGCAAAGCTTCACTGTAAAAAAAGAGTAAAAAGTTTGCAACAGCCCACTGGTCAAGAGCTGAAAAACTCTTGTTCTCATACCATTGACTGGGACTTTCTCTGTTGTTAGCAGACATTTTTCATTAATATAGACAAGCTGGAGCATCACATGGCAGTGAAAATTTTTCCATTCACTATAACAACCTCTCAGTCACATGAGGAATCCAAAGTCCTGGATATTTATATTAAAACCTGAGAACGTGTAACCCATGAGAAATAAAAACAAGAGTTAACCTTATTTTAAAAAGCCCATAAAATCTAGTGTTTGCCAGGCTTCGCTAGCCAAAGATTCTGGGAATGTAGACACTCCCAAGAATTTAGTCTTCCTTTTCCCTTTCTGAGTAAAACTGTGCAAATAAGGTTTGAGAAAGCATAGTGTTTGTATCTGAACTCATATCTGAGCTTTCCCTGCCCACACAATCCAAGTATGTGAGGTTGCAAATAGGAGGCAGGCAGCAAATTCAACTTTCAACTGGTACAAAATATGCATACACAAATCTGTCCCTTGCTTTGACATGCCAAATGACATTGTTGCATTTGTTGTTAACTGCAGTACACCTGCATCTCCTTTTGACAGGGTCTTCTGGAGGAAAGGGAGTGGTAGGAGACTGGCTTTAAATCACAGAATCACAGAATGTTAGGGATTGGAAAGGACCTTGAAAGATCATCTAGTCCAATCCCCACACTGGAGCAGGATCACCTAGACCAAGTTGCACAGGAACACGTCCAGGTGGGCTTTAAATGTCTCCAGAGAAGGAGACTCCACAACCTCCTTGGGCAGCCTGTTCCAGTGCTCTGTCACCCTCACTGTGAAGAAGTTTCTTCTCGTATTTATGTGGAACCTATGTTCCAGCTTACACCCGTTGCCCCTTGTCCTATCATTAGACACCACCAAAAAGAGCCTGGCTCCATCCTCCTGACACTCTCCCTTAACATATTTGTAAACATTAATAAGGTCACAATCAGTCCAGATGACACATGGTCTCTATGAGGTATCACCCACCCTTTAGAAACAAGCTAACTGTAAAAACCTAGGGAGCCAAGGACTAGATTTGCTGAATAACCTGAAATAAAGTGTGATCCCTTTACTATTTTTCAGGGTCATTTGAGCAAAGCACTAAAATGGGGGGATGCCTGAGGATTACTTTTTGCTCTGACCAAGCAACCCATGCCATCCGTTGATGTCTCCTTCCTGTGCAGAGCTCTTCATTGTCACATGGCTGCTTCTGACTGTCCTCCATCTTACTGGCCAAACTGCTCTGCATTTTGCTGGGTATCTGCTCTCTGATTTCTCCTGCCATTAATCTGAATCCAGCCTTTGATGCCCAATATCTCCTGAATTTCAGGCTCTCCCCAGAGCCTCGCCCTTTCCCAATGCCTCACTCTTTCCTTCAACTGTACAGATTTTCTTCAGATCGAGGACTAGAGTTGAAAAAGAGAAGTTCTAAGCATTGGTTATGCTGATAACATGCCTAATGATCTCATCTTTGATAGCCTAGACTAATAAAAGCTGAGTCTTTAGGTATGACACTGCTTTTAAGGCTAGAAGGAACTGCAGGATTGTCCAGCCCAAGATACTGTATTAACTTCTCCTTTTAGATGCCACACACCCTACAGCTTGAAATCATTATTGAGTTCTTATTATGTGAACAGGCTGGTTGCTTAGAGATGCAATATCCATTTTTTTTCCTCTTCTCAAGAGTCATTAACTCTGATTATATTGGAAGTATTTTCTATGGTTTGGGATTTTGCGGGTATGTGAGGATCATAGCATCGACCGAAAAATGCCTTTGGCCTGATGGTTGCTTAGAGCAGTTTGAAAATGGCATCCATCTGAACACTAAGACTGAAAACCCGTTAGGCAAAGAGAAAGGATCCCAAATATATTACTGGTATAATAACTCATTATTTGACTCGTCATGATTTTTGAATGCTTGGAGTTACCATTTTTCCATTTTAACAATTAACTTCTTCCTATCATCAGAAGGTGAAGCAAGTCTAATTTTAATACATTGTCTAATTTATTAGGCCACTTTTGAAATATTTATGTGATCCTAAAATAAAGATTTCTCATTTTGGATATTGCCAGAAGCATCTGTCAAATTACCCCTGATTCTCATAAAGCATCACCTTTGTTCCAAAGGACTTCTTTTAAAATTAATATGTTTAATATTATGGAACCACCCAGAGGCCTCAGTCAGAATCTGGGACTTCAAGAACTATAAAAATAGCTGTAAAGAGACAGTACCACACATCAGACAAAATCTGTTGTGCCCTTTGCAGATGAGACATATCCCATCTGGCTTTCCATAAAGGGGACAGGCATACATGTTTTGAACAAGCAGAAAGAAGGCAAGAGTCTTTCAGTGTGAACAGCCTGCTAGAAATGCGAGAATTGGGTGAGGAATGAGCTGAAATGGCATCTTTCATTTCCTTCCATTCCGTAGGAGATGTATAGATAGATACACACAGACACACATATGCACGCACAGAGGCATATATGTGTATGAACCACAAGCAGCCTCCAAGTCCCATTCCTCATTCTTTAGTTTCTCAACAGCCAGAGAGGGGAGATGTGGGTCCCAGGGTAAGTAGGAGCTATGTGTGAAGACAAAGAGGGATGTTCACTGTTGTCACATTAAGGGAAGTGGATCTTGTGGAGGGCCTGGGCAGCCCTGCAAGACCTTTTCAGTGCAGTGGTAAGACGTTATTGAGGAACAGCTTCTGCCCTTTGGAAGTGAGAGCAAGGCTATGGGGACCTAGCAAGCCTCTCACATTCTGCATGCATTTCACTGAAATGTTTGTGCAATTTCCCATGCCCTGAGGTCACCTGCATCTCACATCCAGCCTGCTCCACCACACCATGAGCCCAACCTAGCTGTTCAGCATGATGTGTGATTCACAAAGAGGCTGTGCCTGGCACATGGGGCACTGGAATGGGAAGGAGGCTACAGCACTGTGGAATACACACCTTTGATCATTGTCTTGTATGGAAAGAAGCCTGCCTGGAAAACAGAGGGGTGCCACATCCTTTCCTCTACCACCTGAACAACCACATCCACTCTATGACCTGGTTTGCTTGCATGCCCCTTTCAGATGAGCCAGCTGGCCCTTGTGGAGCCGCAGGGATGGGTGACAAAGGATTTGGAAATCTGTACTGCTGTATAATACCCTGGCTAAGAAACTAGCCAAGGTGTAGCAAAGGCCAGAAAATAAAGAAATAAAGCATTCAGGTAGCTATAGTTAGCTTGTAGGTATGATACTTGGGGAAAATACCACTCTATGGATATTCAATAACCAGTAATATCTGAGTTGTAAGAACTAACCATATAGAGACATTGGTCAGCATTTAGAGCTTTCAAATCTGGAACTTTCTTTTGATGATCTCAAATAACTGAGAAAGCGCTGTCACAGTTGATGGAGAGAGACTGACATTTCTAGGGCACCAAGAACATTCTAAAGTGGGTCAGTAGGTAAACAGGCCAGGTGAAGCTCATGCTCAAAAGCACTTAGCACTTTGCACTGACTGTAGTCTTCTACATTCATAAGTGACTAGTGCAGGGGAAGATGTTTCCCTGGTGGTACCCAAAGCTGGGGGAAGAAAATTTCTTCCCTTAATGTCTTAACCAAGCCAGTCCAGAGCACAGAACAACCAGCTTTCCACTATGAAAGACAAGGTTAGATGGGATGGGGCACACACAATAGGAGATGCACACAGGAGAAACCCCAGCCATGTCATGATCCTGTGGCCACTCAGCTGTACCTGGCACACCTGCCAAAAGATATAATACACAGTGGCAAGTTGCCCCTTTCTGCAGTGGGAAAACAGAGACAGCTTCTTACCCACTTAAACTCCCCACTTGCAGAAATACTGTTTTTTTGTATTAATGCTTAATGTCAAAAGTGTTTGCTGGGGAATATCCATAAGCATTGCTTCAGCCCATCAGCTAACATAACTGATTCACAGGGACACTGCAGAAAAGGAAATGCAGGAAAATGTATGTAATTAACTGCAGGAGTAAAAGCAGGCAGATGCTATTTATAGAAACTGCAGTTTGGGAGGACACGAAAGTTAATATCCTTACTGCGGCGCTGCCAACTCTTGCTATTTTATGGCAAGTCTCACAATGTTTGTTGCTGTTCTTAAAACTGCGTATCCTTGTATAATGGGATCTTGCAACAATCTTAGCTTGCTAAGGCAAGAAACCGTGGCTGGAAAGAGCTTGAAAGTGGGAACCTCAGAAGAGAAAATAAATAGGAGAATATAAAAAGACATAAGGTTATGTTTTTGAAAATGCTGTGATTCTTAAAGCAATTCTGTGAGTTTTTTAAGTCCTGGTAATTTTTAACACCAATTGCTTGGCAATGATCCTATTCATATAGAAGCTGCTGTAGGGTTTCCTGTACATAAGGAGTCAAAACCTCAGTTTCACATCTCTCTAAAAAGAAAATTCTGTCTCAGGATACTGTTCCTGAATGCTAAATTGGGTGTCTCTTCAAATGAAGAAATATTTAATGACCTATCATGCTTCCACTTTGCTATATCTAGGTTTCTTAAAAACTTCTCTCAGAAAGGCTAATTAGAGCTGCTTGAATGAGTTTTTACAAGGGTTTGTCTGAGGGGAGCTATGCCTGCACTGGAGAATTAACAAAGGGAATTTGGTTGTTAGTCAGAATTGCTGGAAGAGAAAGTTGTGCAAACCAATATCATCACGTGTTTTGTTTGCTGGCTAGTCACTGTGGTCAGATTTGCCTTTGGATTTTGTGACTGCAGGGTGGAAACAAGACTCCCATCCAGCTGGGATGCTGGGTATGCAGAGAAAAGAGGTGATTGTAGGCTCTTCTCCTTCAGGGAAAGCGAATACCACTTTCAGTCTGCTGCAGGTTTAGGGCAGCACTGATTGATTGATTGTCTCCTGCCAAGCACTGAGTCAGAATGGCTAGGCTTATGACAAAATGGTGCACATGGGCTGTAAACAAGATTTGAAAAGAAAAGGAAGAAAAAATCTCTATAGTAGTAGAATGAAAGGGTGACTTTCCCACCTTTGGGGAACTCATCTGTAAGCAGGACTGATAGGAAAAAATTCTGTTTCATTGAGCCTGACTGCTTTATTGGAAAAAGAGCTTTTGCTGAAATTAAGGCAGCATTCTCCATGGTACCTGCTGGGTTTGTAAGGAGACTTTTGATACTGTTTATGGGGAGGTTTGCTCAGGCTGCTTTTCCACTTGCCCCAGCGGCAAGGGGTGCCCCAAGGTCTGGGATCCCTGACTCCACAGCACTCATCGCTGGTAACTGGGCTCCTTCCAGCTGCTTGGGCAGCTTGCAGGCTTCTTAAAGTGTCTGCTCATATTAGCAGAGAAACTGTCAAGTTCAGTATTTTAGTAACCCGCATCCCGAAAAATATTTCAAGTAAAGGAGTGGTTTGGGACCAATTCAGACTATCTGCAAAACAATGCAACAAAAAGTAGAAAATTCATTGTAATAGAGCAACACAAGAGCCCGACTACTCCTGCTTTGAATACCTATGTCCAAATTCAGTGCTAAATGCCAAGATCCAACCATACAGTTGTTTGTTACTTCCTTAAAAATTCCAAGTACAGACTGCTAAAAGACCACATATTTTAAGAACGCTGTCATATATGTCAAACTTACTGTCTGTGTTTATATTATATGCTGCTGACCATAAGAAATAAGTATACTTTTGGCCTGCTAAAGATAATAAACTTCAACGGAGACCTGCTTTTAACAACGGTATCTAACCAAGCATTTCTGCAATGCTAAATAGTCCTGATCTCGCTTCTACTTAAGTTAATTCAAGAGATCTCATGAATTCCCTAGAATTTCCCAACAGTTTAAAAACCTATAAAGATTCAAAGACACTTGCTCTTGTTTTTGTCTCGTGTAATAGTGACATTGGTATTCTCTAGGTGTAGTGATTCATCATGCTGATCTGTAGACCTCTCCATTGTGTAGCAAGCAATAGCTAGTCAAGGTTGTATGGTAGTGGAGTGTATATAAGCATCAGGAACAGCTAGAAATAGCCAAAAGGGGATTTCTAATTCAGCATTCACTAATGCAATACATAGAAGCTTGCACATCAAAGACTGTATATTAAAGTGGGAGGGGAGGCTTTTTATAATCAACTGGCTTTTCCCATGTTTGGGAAAACAGAAAAATGAGTGCTGGCATTCTTCTGATCTGGAAGTAACTCGCAGTGGTGGAAATAATCGGTATTCCTCCCCACCCTCTTGTCCAGAAGCTGAAACTTCCAACTGGTTCCCCATGAACAGCACTTCCATGGTGCTGCGCTGGCTTTATTGGCTCAGGAAATTGCCACTGCTGCTTTGTTGGCAGTGTCAGTTTATTTCCTTGTTTCAGTCTTCCCTGCTGGCCTTTATTTAAACAGATTTTTATTTTCTGTGTTTTTTTATTATCAGGTAACACTGCTAATACCTGCATGACTGAGAGTAACCATAAATAAGCTATATATACACTCTACAGCACCCACCATATACACACAATATAAACACACGTGCATGCACCCGTTGTATGTATACACGTAGTCTGTGCATACATGCACTGGATCTATCTCTGTATAGTATACAGAGAGTAGTACAGTGTTTAGTAATGATATTGTAATCAGAGATTTCAGTAGGGCATTGCTTGCCTCTGTTAAATCAATGACATTCATTAAGCCACAGCAACAATTTCACACTGCAGCTCAAGCTCATGTGTGCCTCGCAAGAAAAGCACTGGACCTGAGATAGTAAATGTTTTAAGTAAATAATACGTGGTAAACCAGAAGGAATGCCAGTGAAAGGGTGGTGTATCAAGAGTAGTTAGAAGAAATCTGAAGAGTGGCCAGCTTAATAAATTTAAAGGGAGTAGAGCTGTAATGGCAACGCAATGTTTAGATCGAAATAAAGCAATTTTTACATCTAATGAAGCATCGTTTTTAAAGACCCATGCATTCAACAAACACAGGCTGCCTTTCAAGTTTACAAGCTAATATATCTTCATATTAAGAAAGGATATGTCTTATAATTCTCTTTCAACAAAACTCCAGACAGCTAACACAGCAATGAAAAACAGAGACTTCTTTTTTAAACAAAAAAATCTCCAAGTTTATATGGCTGGAATTAGAAGTCCAGCCAATAAGCCATGGTGAGTACTGTTTATTCTTAATATGTTGATTTTCTTTCCACTATTACTCACTCTCTGCTTGGTTGCAACACAAAACCCCCTCTACTCTTCCGCTCCCTGACACTCCTTGCCTGGTCCTCTGACTCCCTCTCTCCTAGCACAGACCCTGGCCAGATCAGCATGACAAACTGTTGCAAGCTATGTACATCAATCAGGGGAGTGCTGAAGTGTGATCTGCAACCAGCATAGCTGTGCCAGCAGAAACCCTAGTATGGATTAAGACATATCAGCAAAAGTGCTCTTTTACAGGATGCCTTTTTTTTTTCTCTCAAGAGGGCTGCAATAAACTCTATCAGCAGAAGTGAAGTTTTCCCGGTCTAACCTCCAGCTGGAATATGAACACTTAACTGGAGCCTAGTGTATCAATACCAAGCTACCTCATACAGCACTCATAGCATAGATTTGGCTCTGCACTCCAGAGGTCAATGTTAATGAGAATATCTCCTAAACTTGCACATGGCCTTGGCGCTCTCTCTGCCCACTTCCTTATCATCCTGCTCTGCCCTGTAGCATTCCTCTCAAATATATCCAAGATTGTGTTGTTTCGCCTCACTACCATTTATTCTGTGTATTCTGATTTTTGCTGTCACATTCTCCACGCACTTTCTACTACTTCATGCCTGCTCTCAGAAAATTATCTTTTTATTACCTAGATATGAGCATTTTTGTAACAGTCTGCTAATGCAAGATATATAAAAAGGAATCTTTTTGTTCCCTAAGTCTGTCTAATGTACAGAAGAAAAATAGTACATCTGGGTCTTTTTCATTTGCCATCTGGTATTTGGAGTGTAGGGACTAATTTTTAGAGCTAAATTCCTGCTTTAGGTTTTATATTAAAACCGAGATTCTCAAATAACAACATGATCCGAGTATCTGGGGGTTTAAGAATTATTATTTTTTTATCACCTGCTTTTGCTGAACAAACTAGTTCAAATCCTACAATGCTTCTTTGCTCTCTACTTAAAATCGGGGAAAACTATCTAACCTCCCCCCAGCTCCCAAAATTCAAGCTATGCCGATGAGGGGAGAGAGTGGCAAGAAGAAGCACCCGGAGCTGAGTTGTAGTTTCATTGCTGGTGGCTTTTTATACTGAAATGGTCAACTGCTTAGGCAACGCCGTTGGAGCTGAGTAGTCACCCTTCAGCTTCAGTGCTAAGACTCCATTCACCACAGGGCAGCTAACTTGAGAGGGAAAATATGTGGGCTGGAACACCTCTCCTGTGAGGACAGGCTGAGGCAGTTGGAGTTGTTCAGCCTGGAGAAGAGAAGACTCCAGGCAGACCTCATTGCAGCCTACCAGTATCTGAAGGGGACCTACAAGAAAGCTGGGGAGGAACTTTTTACAAGGGCTTGTAGTGATAGGATGAGGGGTAATGGCTTTAAACTGGAAGAAGGTAGATTTAGATTAGAAATTAGGAAGAAGTTTTTCACTCTGAGGGTGGTGAGTCAGTAGAACAGGTTGCCCGGGGGTGTTGTAGATGCCCCAACACTGGATGTATTCAAAAATTAAGGAGTCCAAAAGACCACAAGAAAGGGTTGAAATCAAGCTTGGAGTTGTCATTTAATTAGCATTTATCAACAAACAGATTTTAAAGCAAATATTGGTACAATCTTACTAATGAAGGGAACTGTTTGTGTGATGTCACCACCACTTATTTTCACCTTGAGATATTTTAGGGTTGGTGACCTGGAAAAGTGAACAAGCGGTGAGTACTGTACAGACTGTGGGCAGTAGGAAAAACTGTTTGTCTAAATTCCGTGTTGTGACAGCTTCGTGATAGAGACATCAAGCCCTGCTGTCCTTGGAGTGTAGGTGGGCGGGTGAGTCACTTATTGCTATCCTGACATGCCATAAGTAGGTGGTTGTACTCCGTTGTCAGAGTACGGTCCTTCAATTTTTATTCAGTGAGAGACATCACCATTTAAAAATGGATTTATTTTGGCTCACACTTGAATACTCAGTGTCATTTTTCATTCTTAGCAGCAAACCACTTAAAAACAATACACTTTAGACTAGTCCGCTCCAAATACCAGTCCCATAGTTTCAAACCACTTTGTCTGCTTCAACACAGTGCAAGGTGTCCAAATGTGGACGACGTGGCTGAAAACAAAACTGCAGCCAAAAGCTACCTTGGAAAAGGACTGTGCTATAAATGTCTTTTATCGCTGGTCATGCTACCTATGACAGAAGCCATACATAGGAAAAGGCGTAGGAAAAATGTGTAAGCAGCATCATGGGTAACGCACTTATCTTATTACAGGCATCCTTTCCTCAGAAAACTGGAAAAATATGCAGATGCAAGAAATCTGGTATTGCTGCTATCTAAATGGGATTTTAACAGGGGGTTCACTGAAAATGTTTTGGTTAATTGTGAAAATTTGTCAGAATTATTGGCACATAATATTGAAGAGAAACTTTACAGTTCATATGATGACACCATGCTGAGCAGTGCAGTGGATATACCAGAGGGACGGGATGCCATCCAGAGGAACCTGGATTGGCTGGAGAGGTGGGCCCAGCTGAACCTCATGAGGATCAACAAGGCCAAGTGCAGGGTCCTGCACCTGGGCCATGACAAACAACAGTATCAATATAGGTTGGGAGAAGACACACTAGAGAGCAGCCCTGTGGAAAAAGACTTGGGGGTACTGGTGAATGAAAAGCTGGACATGAGCCACTAATGCTCAATTTCAGCCCAGAAGGCCAATTGCATCCTGGGCTGCATCAAAAGAACTGTGGCCAGCAGATCAAGAGAGGTGATTCTACCCCTCTNATTCCAGAAGGATTTGTCTTTCATTACCAGTCTTAAAAACGAAATATTCATCCACCCTAACATATATTTTTGCTGCATACCAAAATTCTTAATTTTGTGACAGGCTGGACAGAGCTCCTGAAACCTTAAGAGGAAGTCCTAGAAATGTCTGAATCATTAATGTCCAAACCAGCCATTCACAGTATGACAATTTGAAGGACCTGTGGTCAAGCTTAAAGACACTTGTTCAAAACTGTCATTCTTCTTTCTGAGAGTGCTCCCTCCTTACTCTCCTATGCTCTTAGGAAACTGGGCGTAGACCCCAAGAGCGGCAGAAATTCTGCAGCCCTAGCAAGTTTCAGATTCAGAAACTGGTTATTTGACATTAAGTTGATTTTTTTTCCTCTTCTTTAAAAAGGAAGAGATTGTTTTAGATTTACTTTTTCCTCTCTATTGTGTTCAATAGAGAACTTTCCTTGGATATGCCCAGGCGTATACCCATTTTTGTATTTCAGCCGGTACAGCCTTGTCTAAAAGCTCTTTGGCCTTGATCCAAAACAGAAGGGCCTTTTCCTGTTCCCTAGATATCCAGCTCCACTGCACTGGTATCCTGGCCCCCAAGTGCAGCAGGCACGGCCACTAGCTCTGAACACATTTGGCCTTCTCCAAGCAGCCCTATTTTCTCTTCCATTTCTTTATGCCAGCTTCCTTGTTTTACCAACTGCCACAATCACTTCACTCATTCTCATCAATCCAACCCAAGCCATGAAGCAGTTTGCTTCTCCCTGAAGGCTGCAAGGATCTATTCTCCTTTTGTTTCTCATAACCCTGTTTATCTTGGACTCAGTGAGTTCACTTTGTTCCTCCTCTCCTGAAGAAAAAGCCCCCAGTAGCTTGTACCTATACATCTCTTCTTCCTAAAGCAGCTAGTTCAACTAATGGCCTTAAAAAACAAACTTAAATGGTTCTGTCTTCAAGAGATATGGGCAAATTTGAGTTTCGTACAAGTAGTCACAACACCATTAATGCTAATAGATTTATACCAGGGACAAAATTAGTCTAAATTGTCTGTTTTCCATTTAAAATAACTATCTAAAATAGAAGATGTGCACTCTATCCAGCCACACAGTTCATTTGTCCTCATTGCCCGTGTCTGTTGAGGCAGACTGTTCTTTTTAAAGATTTCAGTTTTAAAAAATGTTTCCATTTTTACTAATATGCCATTGTTTGCAAGTTTGGACCATTCAGCATACTTTTGATAGGTTTTTGAGGAGTAGCTGTTGCGACTGCATGCTTATTTTAGTACAAGAAAGACTGTTTATGCATATTTGTTAAGTTATAGTTGAATTTACTACTAGAAATAAATACAAATCTTATTTTGAAAACTGCTAATGTAGAGAATACTGATTTAGAGTGAATATTTGAAGTTTCACTTCAGTTTTCTTGTCGAAAGCTAAAAGAGATCATAAATGGTGCTTGGAATAGAATTAGCAAATGACATCAGACTAGGAAGTGAAAGTGCAGCCTCCTTATCTTTCTAGGATCCAGTGTGACAGAACTCATAATAAAAATGCCTCATTTTCTGAGTTTTCTTTAAGCATTTCCTTCACTTGAAAAAATACAGGTGATTTTTAAAAATCAATTTAGTGACAAGGTGGCTTATATGCATGCAGAATTAAAAAAAATCGAAATCCTTGCTCAGTTTATAGGCTGCCTCACTTTCAAGAACAAGCTTTGCAAGCTGCCTGTCTCAAGGAGAGCAGGATATAGCATGGCCTTCACCAAGAAAGGGAATCTTCTGGGTCATGAGTGAATAATTCTGGTCAAGGAAGTTTCCAATAAGCCTACTTTTAACCTGTGCCTGCTCTGTCAAAGGGGAACTCTGCACACCTCAGTGGACAAGGTTTTGTAGAACAATTTCTTAGGGCTTAGTTCCTTGTTTTCACCATGGATCACTCCAAGGATGTGTGTCCTTGCTCCATCACTAGTGACAGGGTCTACCCAGTGCTGGGTTGTCTACCTGCTCCTCCCAGTTCTCTACTGCATCTGGTTTCCTAGTTAGCTCCTTAGGTGTTGCCTGGAGTGGGGACCACCTCTTGCTGGGAATGTAAACATCATGTTTCACAAAGGGTCCTTAATCTTCTTCAATGCCTCTAGTTTGTATTTCACCAACCTGAGAGATTATTTTAAAAACACAGTTACTGCTAAAGACGTGCCCATACACAGCACTCATCTGGGATGTTGTGCTGCTTCTTCCTCCACCAGGCTCTTGTCCTTGTTCCTTTGCTGTAGGTCACCTGCCCCAAAGCAGTGATAGCTGAGCAGTGCATGTGAGCTTCAGTATGAAGCCCAGTCATGTAACTCAACCCGGCACCCAGCAGCCACCTTTGTCTTTATGCATCAGGAGAGTCCTTGGTGCTTTAATCTGCTAATCAGCCTCAGCAGAGGAGTGTGAGAAACACTGGGGACAAGGTGGGGTGGCAACACCCCAGGTAGCTACTACTGGCTGCTACATGAGCTGGTACCTAAGCCCTATGAAATAGTTTTGGTCTGTGTTTGTACCACATCTGGTCTAGAGGCAGCACGTGGAGCAGCATAAGCTTCAGCGCTTCAGGCAGCTACAAAAATCAGTTTCTGGTGCACGCAAACCAGTGGTTTGTCACCTGTAAACATAAGGATAAAACAAGCAGGAGAGCACAGAAGCCAACTGAGCACCCAGCAGAAGCCTGAAGACAATTACAACTCACACACTGATCCAGAGAAACCACCACAAATACTTCAGGCGAAAAGGTTTATTTTCCCCTTTTGCACCTCTTACATACACATGGACCACTGGCTTCAAAGTAGTACTGATAATAATGTAATGGACATGGTGATTTAACGGGCAACATTGAGAACATAGAAGTGTACAGCAGTGGTGGTTCAAACAGAGATAGGGAAAAAACATTCAGAAAGCTACTATTTATAGGTAGAGAAATGCCACCAGGAGATAGAAATAGGTAGAGAAATGGCACCCGGAGACATATAGATATGAATCTAATCCACTGACAAGAGTGGACAAAGCTAACTATTCCTCCAATACATCACCCAGGCTCTGCTTTGATAATGCAGGAGTATGCCAGTTTTGTTCAAGATGTTTGCTTCAGTGTGAAGGGATATAAAGGAGAATGAAACATTTAAAATTTAAGTCTGTCTGTAAGAGGCAGTGTAGCATGAATGGTTTCATTTGGAGCAGATTCCCATAATGAGATTTGTGAGGAAAAGCTGTCAGACACATAATAACTACTTATAACCTTGTGCTGATTTGAATTCCTTTAGACTGGTATAAACAGCAGAATATTGACCACATTGGTTTTAAAATAGGTCTGACGGGACATTATTAGAATTCCCCCTGCCTTCAAATATTTTATGTCCACACCTAAAACACTAGAAAGAAAAAGTGCCATTCAAGGAACAAACTGTTGTTCTTAGAAAACCCACAAGCTCTCGTACTCTAGCAAAGCATGGTTAGGGCAAAGAAATCAGTGTTTGTCTTTTCTTCTACTGTACCTGTAATTCCTCCTGCCCAAAGTATGAAGGCTGTGCTGCAACACACCTTCACTTCTGTCAGACACCTCTACCAAAGTCAGTGGATGCTGACACAAGCTATTTTGTTATCATTAAAGTCCATATAGCTTTGCCAGCTTGGCAATAGTCTGCGATTTAGAACGATAAATAGGCCAGACTGCTTTGATATTTACAGTCTCAGCACAGTAGCTATTTTCCTTTAATTACAAAATTGCTATGGCTACATTAAATGCCAGATGCTTCTTGTTACCTTCCAGTTCCAGTTCACTTCAGTTAACACCTTGACTAGCACATCTTGACTGAAGAACCTTTTTTCTTGTGTCCTTTCATTCCATAGCTTAAGTATTTCCTTGCAATAGTTGTCTGTTTGTAATCTAGACAGACACAGAATGAATAACCAGAATATAAGCACAATGGGCTTTGATATAAGGAGGTGTTAGTTATATCCAAAGAGCTTTCCAAACAGAAAAGGTCACTTCCCTTCTCTTGGTGACCATTATCTGTTGGGAGTCAGGCACTTGCTTCAGTTCATTCACTTTTTTATCAAACTGAGTTGTATTTTTTTTAATTTTGGAACATGATGTTAGGGAGCATGACACCTATGTACGGAGGTGAAAAGCAAAAGGGGAGGCCAGCTGCTGTATTCTTCTTGCCCTTCCGTACTCCTTGGCTGGCGGATATTAAGGGTTGTAAACAGACTCCATGGTTCCTGAAAAAAAAAACAAACAAAAGAACCAACACCCCTAAAGCAACCAAAGAGAAAAGCCACAACAGAAAGTAACTTCTCCAAGTCAGTGCAGGCTAATTATAGCAACTCTGTGCCAGAGTGTCATAAGCCCCACAGTGAGCAGGCACGGCTTTGGGGAGAAGGACCTGTGGTGAGCATTTCTGTCTCACAGCTATTTCTCTGGCTCACAGTCCATAACTGTCTGCTGTTGTGATTGAAGGTAGGAAAAAAATTTTCTTTTCTGTCTGGTTTTTACATTATGTGAATCTCAGTGGCAACCCAGAACTAACCTCATGGGCCCCTGGGGAGGTCAGACTGACGAGGTCAGAGAATGATGAGCATTCATGTTTGCTATAATTGTGATTTATTTTCCATGTAAAATCCACTCATCTCAATAAAGGTGCATGGACTACTGTTGAGCCTACATAAACTGTTTCATATTCATCAATAAAATGGTTTGAGGAGCATGTTGGGGATGTAGCTTCTCTGGAATTAGTTCAGTATTTAATTCCTGCTAATGTACACTATGAGATTGTGTCTAATTCAATTTGCAAAAACATAAAGTGCCATATAAGGGGAACTCATACATGGTTAGATGAATGTGTAACCCAGATGCCTTTGTAATTCCTTTCGATGTCATTAATTTGATTTGCTGAATTGTTATTTACAGACTGTAGTTCCATCTAAACCAGAATAAACCTCAGAGAAGGAACCACATTAAGTGCTTTTAGGAGTTTGTTGTTTTTCTGTGAAGCAGCACTGAAGAATACTTATGTCTCTTCATATCTTGTCTTCAGCCTTGTAACTTCATTAATATCATTACATAGAAATATAATAGCACTGACAAATGAAAAACAAAACAAAAACAAGGATACCCAGAGAGATTACTGAGATTGGTTTTGCTTACTTAGGTATCACTGTAGTCGAAAGAGTGTCAAAGTCAGTAGTAGTGAAGTCAGGAGAATTTAGGTCTCAGTGTATCACAAGAGTAACAGGAAGTAGCGTACTGGTATCATAGCTTGGGCTTCTGACAGTGAATTTTTAATTATTTTGTGTAATTTGCTGCATGTGTGATCATCCAAGTTACCGCAAGATCAAGCAAACAGTAGAACGCATCCCGACCTTTTATGCAGTCACTCAATTTGATATATAGAACAAAGGTGCCGTTTTTATGTTTCCAAACTGCAGAGCTAACCTCATTTTTGAAAACTTCCTCCAGTATGCTGCTTTCTGTATTTTATTACCCTGGAGGCAGTGTAGCTTTAACCATCCCAGCCTCCCTGGATCCCATTCAGATGGATTAGCCTCAAATCCGACTGTTATTAATGAACTTGAACTCGGAAAGCAGTTTAGTCACAGAATGGGCTCAGGCAGCAGCAAACTCACCCTCATGTACAGTAAACAAGTCAAATGGGCAGAGAAAAAAACACTGAGGGAGCACTTGGGTTAGTTATAAACACTGAGGCACTGAAATTATAGAAACACCCTCAAAGATTCTGGGGCGGTTTCTCCTGTCACGTTCAGTGGTGTCTACTGTCACTGGAAAAGGTGGTGTGAAAATCCATTTGTAGAGCAAAACAGTTGGTCCTGAGGAAATGACACCCACACAGGGCACATTGCAGGGAATTTTTACTTTGGACTAGTTCTAGCTTTGTCCCACAGTCTGAATGCCCATTGGAGGCCATAGCAGTATGACAAGAAAAGCATGGTTGGTGGGGAAGGCCAGGAGATTAGCTCCAAAAGCACACTTTGGATCTGAAGTGCTAATGTAGGTGCACCCCTGAGACCCAGTGAGCAAGGTGCTGCTCAGAAATTAAATTTTTACATGGGAAGCTCAGCTGTGGCACTGGAGTTTCCCAGAAGTTGAGACCGGGACAGATGCATTGATTTGAAGTCAAGATGTAAATAACAGGCACAAGAAGCAGCCAAAGAATGTTTAAGAGAACAGGAGATAACAAAACAAGTCTTAGCTGAAAAGGAGTAGGTTACTCAAAAATAATTTAAAATGTGTGGGGAGAACCTAAATGCAAAGGAAATATTTTCCTGAACATTTAAATATTTTTTCCTCAAAAAGCGCTGCTGTTTTAGAAAAATCCTGCAAAACAAAGTTAAATGGGAAAGGCTCCACCTACCCTTAATAAACACATAGCACCTTTTTTTTTTTTTAAACACATAGCACCTTTTTTTTTTTTTACATAAGCTGTCTGACTGCAGAACTTGTGAACATAGATGATGTACATTTTTCATCTGGTTTGCCCCGCATTAAGTGGTAAGCACTGGGGAAAAGAAAGCCTTATCTGGTTTGCTACCCGCCTAACCATTATCAGCTGGCATCAGGTAAAGAAATGAGCCTGAAAGAGGGAAGGATAGATGCAGATGCTGGAATCCAGCGAGGTCAAAGGAGTCACACAGATGAAAGGAATGAGAAATTTTCTTGAGGCTTGTTTTCAAACGAGCAGCTCTAGCAGCAGAGCAGTCAGTAAAGTATGCTTTGGCTAGGGATTCGTGCTTCATGGCTGGATTCTCAGGTGTCTAATAAAGTAGAAGTGGTGATCTGAGGTTTTTTTCTCTCAGGTGGGCTATTCATAATGTGTCTCATGTGCAATTCCTGATGATTGATGCGTTGAGTGAGCGCCAGGGCCCTCCTCTTAATGAGTGTGTTTTTAATGGGCTCTTCTTTTACTTGGTAGACTATTTCCATGAAACTGGTTGCATCTTGCTGTAGCACTGTGCTTTGATCATCATATCAAATTAGGTAGAAATTAACACAGTGGTTCAAGAATTAGTGGGATGGTTGTGGTAAGGAAGAAGGGGATGCACAGGACCAAACACTCAGATACAAGATTGCAGAAGTCTTGTGTCCTTTAGAAACCAGGCTGAAGAAAAAATAGATAGGAACATTATTTCTAGATTCTTGGCATTTTTCTCTTTCATTTAAATTCAGTTATGAGAGACTGAATGAAAAGTTAAGAGTACCACCTAAAAAAAGTGCAGCTGCTGCATGTCATCAAATTTGAGTGTTTTGCTTTGCGTTGTTTGTTCTGGATTTTTATAAAGAAACTGAGTTTAACTGCCTCCCCCTTTGGGATCCTCTTAGAAATCTGAAGGTGCATCTTTTAAGGACATGTTTTGAACAAAAGGAGGAGGAGGCTGCCGTCCTGGTACCAGGAACCAAAGAAGAAAATACCTGCTTGACTGATCTGCCCTTTTCATCCAGAGTAGTGTGAGACAAACACACTAAATCAAAGCCCGAGCTCCAGATGCCATGTACAGTTGGAGATGGCTTCCTGCCAATGAGTTTCCAAAGCAAACAAGGAAGAGCAAATTTGTGTAGTGTGAAGTGCAGCCACACAGGGAGGCAGTGAACAGGGTGGTTCCCTTCAGCGTGGAAGGGAATGTTAAGTACTTCAGCACAATGTTGTTTTAGCCAGAACAGAAACTGAAAGAGTATAATTTTCAGCTCTGATCTTAAACTCTCTGAGCTTAACCAAGTTGGTAGTTCAATAACATTTTGGCTAGGTGATATAATAATACTGTGCTTGTGTCTTCCTTTAAGATATGTCTCAATGACTTAGAGCAGTTTCGAATATTGATAACCAAGATAGCACTGAAGTAGATTGGAAGTAAACTGTAGATCAAACTAGCTGGGGCCAAACAGATTCAAATGCATTTGGCAATAAATTGTCAATGGCAAGATCTGCAGATCCATGCAGTTGGCCGTACTGGATGATAAAAGAAGAGAACTTTTAATGTCCAGGTAAGTGTATGGAGATTGCATATGGAAAAACTCTGGAAATAGAGTGAGTGGAGATATCCATTGGTGTAAGATGCTTGCCATAGCTAGTATAGTGAAGGAATAATGGTGTTGAAAATAAGCTCCATCTAAGGGAAGATGTTCTGTTATTCAACCTGCTATCTCTGTGTACTTATCATCTTTCATGAACACGGAAAATAGTTCCTGCCTTGTTGCCTTCTTCATTGGTAGGAGCGCTGACTACCTTCTTACTCTGGCTGCCACAGAAGCTCCTGGCTCTCGTTCACAGCTTGGAAATCTCAGTCCTTGTTTGTGGATTTACTGCTGAGGGGTCTGGTTACAAAGAAAAATAAATTCTTTATCAACTCTACAGCAGTCCATCTGGGAAATTTCTAAATGGGATTGCACCTTCGCAGAAATGACTGTGGAGGATCGCAGCTTGAAAACTGTGGCTTCAGTTTGCTACAGCAAAGGTCTGAGTAGCAGTGAAATTTAGTATGGGATAACAATTTGGTATCTGAGACTGTGATTCATTCAGAGACCGTAGCTCTGTTCTGTACACTCCTCCGTCTGGTTATCCGTTGAGCTAAAAAAAATAAACCACAGAAACTTAATGAGAAACAAATGCTGCTGCTGAGTTGCTCTGCAGTGGGAAGCCAAACTGTAGAAACTGCTTCATTGCTGTTTCAGTCACATTTTTTTAATGACAGTTAAATAATTCTGAGTTTTCTGCTAGTCCAGAAGTTCAGAAACATCATCACAGAACTGAACTATGTCCCATATGCAGGCTTGAGTGAGAAAACATGCAACTGAAGGCAACAGCATAATCCCTGGAATCAGAGGGAGATCCTTCCAGTGGCAAACACCAGCTTCTTTGAAGACATAGTGGAAGGATGCGTGTTACTTATTACAGATAGCAGCACTGCTCCTGCAGACAGTTTACGTATGGCTTTCCAATAATTGTTCACTATTGACTGCATTGGAAAAGGGGGTATCTGGAAAAGTGCCAAAGCAATGTGGTCTGTTTCCCTGTGTTGGATACCTGTGTTCCTTTGAGAAATGTGCAGGATGAATCTTGAGGATCAAAACAGCTACCACATGAAATGTGGTGCCTCTTAAAGCCAGGCAATAAGAGGCATCTTCTCTGGGGTTTTGGCAGGTGTCTTGAATCCCCACAAGTGTCAGCCACTGGGTAAAATAGCCAATGCCACTTGACTGGGACCAGGAGAGGAATTATGGAGCTGCCCAACATGGCTCTAGAGAAAAAGGTCAGAGCATTTTAAATTGTGTTGAGCCCCGGCTTTCAATTTATGCTCTTTTCCTTACCTTAAAAAGTAGCAAAACAGCACACCCACTCCAAATTAATGTGGGGTTTTTTTTTCTTTTGGCTAGACCTGTCATATAGATTCTAATTATGCACACGGTAAAAACAATGCACACTAATTCTTCCCAGTGCATATACATTTATTACCAATACTTATGTATCTAAGTCTTCAGCACTGTTTGAGAAAACAATTATTTCTGAAACTAGAAATTAGTGCATCCATTTGCCATTCTGCCTGTGCGGACATTGATTTTTACTTTGTTAAAAATCAAAGAATAACACACCATTATCTTTAAACTACAGATGTCACTCATGTTTTTATTCCACTCTTCTCTGAATGCTGCACAGTACATAAAGTTTTAACTTGTGCACATTGGTGCCACCTGATCTCTGAAGTGTCTGTATGGTTTATTTCTATAGCTCTGTCTGCGTAGAGATTTCTTTTTTATGGTGCAGCATTTTAGAGTGGTTCTGTTACAACTCAGGATTAATCCATTTTAGACGGAGTATATATATGTATATATTATGTATATGTGTGTGTTTAAAACAGAGCCATCAGTTTCCAAGAGTGGAAATATAACCTGAGCACTGGAAGTGTGGATTCAGTGTATTTATTTCAACACAATTATCTGAATATGCAGAGACTCGAAGATGCTTTTGTAAAATATCAGCCACATAACATTTTAAAAGCCTAGTAGGTTAAAGTATATTTCTGATTAATTTGTCACTTAAGCAGCCCTGACTGTTCACTGTGAATTGGGGATTTAATAGCAGCTCCCAGCTGAAATGAATGGTGTTTGCTTGGCTGAGCATCTTAGTCATCTTTGAAAATTTTAAATGTGGATGTATCCCTGGTGGCCTTTTGGGATCTCCAAGGAACAAACCCAACTGTCCTTGCAAGGCATCCCTGCTCAGGGGAAGGCAGACAGGTGATGGCACCTGGTGATCAAAGATGCCAAAGTCATCAGTGAGCTCTACAGATACCACTTTGGGAGCTCATTCACAGATATAGCCTGGAGCAGATTGCAAGTCAGTGCCATCTGTGTAATCTCAGAGATGTAAGCAAAGCTGAAGCCAGCTAGATGAGAACATCTAGCTTTTCTAATACATCACAGCCTTAACCACAATATGGAAGTTTGTGCAAGTCTGTCCTTGCCAGATTGTCAACCTCAAGTGACAGCTGTCCAAGCAAAGACTTGCAGCACTGTCTGATGTGCTGCAAAGAATCCCATACTTCTGCATCCACTTTCAGGAGCCAACAAAGGGGCAGGAGTCCAAAAGCCAGATTTCTTTAAAAAAATCCCAAACCCAGCAGGTCCAGAATCTCAATGTCTAGGCACAGACCAATGGCAGAATTGGGGGAGAGGAGGGGAAAAAAGGGAACTGATGCCATCATTCTTCCCACATCCAGGTCCAGCTGCTCCAGGGAGCAGTCATTGCTGGACTGTCACATGTCATTCAGCAGCAGCAGACTGCATTGGACTGAAGTCTTCCCTACCATCCCTGTTCAGCAGTGCTGTGGCATTGCCCCTGGGAGGAAGTGGTCCTGCTGGGTGAGCTATCTCAGAAGAAGCACTGGGGCCCCTGCCTTGGTCTTTGCTATGCACTGCCTTGGATAGGCCACACTAAACCTAAACTGAGCAATCTTTCCCCTAAACCAGTAAGACACTTTCTAGAGGGTTCACCAGAATTGTCTCTCTGCAGAACAGAGCTAGCACATTAGCATCTTGGTCTTGTATAAGGCTGTTCACAAGTACGTTTGAAAGAGTTCTGATAAAAAACCATGATCACCATGTCTTGCTGACAGAAGAGAAGCTGGGACTTGACTTTTGTTGCACACTGATGAAGCCAAAGAGAGAACCTGGACCCCTCCCTTCAAGATCTAAACCTGTGGCTCACCCACTGAAGACCCCACTGTCTCCGTGAAGCTATGGTCCACTCTGGGCACTGAAGAACTGGTTATACCGAAAAACATATGCATTTCTCGGGTTTTTTCGCTACCCCAAAAATAACAGCACACAGGCTTCACAGTGGCCTCCTAAAACAGCTCTGTAGGGTAAGCACTGTAGCTGGTGCTACATGCATTTTGACCCCATGACTCTCTGTTCCTCTTCAGCCTCTTCTCTGGATTCTGGGTGTTGAAGGACATGAGAGAAAGAACTTTACACAGCCCAGAACTGTATAAAAATATCTATTCAAGCATCTGGGCTAGGCAGAAATGTGAAGGCATTCCTGACAGCAAGTGTACACTATATAGTGCCACATGGAGAACAGCAGCCAAGATTACCCCAAGTGATGTCTCACTGACATAGCACAGCACCATGCAAAAACCTTACACACTTCATGCTGGCTGTATTGTACCTAAGGATCTCCGTGTTGAACTTCACCGTGCAATGTAAGCATGTGCAGAGCTACCTGCTCCCTCTGGTATGCCCACAGCACCCATCCACACATACATGTTTACCTGCAGCTAAGTATCATCATTCATCATAGCCAAACTGTGTGGCTTGTTCTGGGGGTGCAGGCATAAGTCCAAGCACTACTTATGCTTGGGTGGTTTGCTCTGTGATGAGGACAAAAGCAGCCCTTGGAGCATGTCTAGTCTTTCTTAGGAGAAGAGAAAATTTGCCCTGTAATGAGGAAAAAGTATCTCAGCTGATCCACAAAAGAGGGATGCAACTCCTTAAGCCTTAGTATTTTCCTGGTCAAAGGAAACACCAGTGATGGCACTGTAAACAGTCCAGGAAGGCTGTAGGTTGCTCAGTAAACCTGGATTATTTCTGCACTTACCCTCACTTCCAAATCAATGGTGCTCTGAGGTCCTCTAATGTTTACAACAATTCAGTTTTAAAGCACAAAATCCTTTTTTCCTTCAAATTGTTATGAGCTGCAACCTCTTACAAATAAACAGCTCCTTCACAAAAGGGTTTCAATGGAAAAGCGGTTTTTACACTCTCATTTTCATCAGCACATGCCTATCATTGCTACTGAATAAAAACCTCAATGTTTTCTTAAGTGTTCTCTGAGAAAACAATGGTGAGAAAATCAGACCATACTTCTTCTTTGCTTACAATGATGGCACTAACTTTTCATGGAGGGGCAGTGGGTTAATTTGAGGAGCACTTTGCTTTTATGGGACAATAGGTCGGGATGTCACACAACACTCTTCCTCTGCAGCCCCATGACAACAGCTGGGTAGGAGAAGATAGCTCTGCCCACTAGCCCTTCAGCTCCAAAACAACTAGATGGCAAATGCGACTTCTTTTCAACCTTTGAGAGGTTTGGAAGAGAGATTTCTGCGTTTTCATGCTGTCTATGCTGAATGTAAATGGTTGCACAATAAGCAGCGTCCTTCTGGAGAAGGAGCTGCTGAAGCAAATGGGCACCAAGGTTAGGATGACCCAGAGTGGCTTTAAATGTCCTGCACCCTGGGTTGTGTTGTCTGTTCACATTGCTGACTGTTAGCAGTACAGTGAGACAAGGGTTTCTCATTCCACTGGGGAAATGCCTGAGACAGTCACTGGGTGTGGGCAGCAGAGGGGTGCTTGCTGGCATGTTCAAAGTACTTCAACTTGAGCTGAAATGCTGGCAGCAGTCTCAGCTTCCTCTCTCAGGAGTTCGGCCCAGGCCCTGTTTGCTGAAGCCTTGTTTAGGTAGAACTTTGGACCCTCGCTACACTGATAGCGTTTCTCAAGATAGGGAAGTCCTCACTGAGCACGCTAGCCTAGTCCTCCAGCTGTTGGGCATCTAAATGTTGGGGTTTGGTAGGGGTAGCTTTGGCAGGAGTTCTTGTTGCCCAGCTTGTTCCTCACTAAGTACGTGTTTTGGGCCTGGGCTGTGGTTGGGCAGTCCTCCAACACATGGTCGGAAAAATGTAGAGTTGACAGACTGTTGCTAAGCCCAAGCTCCACTGAGCAGGGTGGAGATGGCCACCTCTGACAGGTTTCCACCTGTTTTGCAGGGGTCTACTGAAGCTGCCCTTGAGCTCTGCAGCCTAGTGGCCACAGCACAAGGGAACTAATAAATTGCCCTGGCAGATGGAGGAAGAGCGGACAACACTTTGCAGGAGAAAAGCAAGCATTGCTCTCTGAACGCTTGCTCTGTTTTCTTTCCTTCAGCTGTGTGAACCCATCCTGAGCAGAGGAAATGCAAACTGGTGCAGAAACAAAGGGCAATTTGCTTTCCCTTTAACCTTTACAGCAGCAACTGTAAGCTAACTTACTCCCTGTGCTGAACTCATGAGTGTGTGAGAAGACTACAGCAGTGTGGTTGCATACCAATTCGTTTCCTTAGCTCTTGAAGTAGCCTACAGGCAAGGTGACTTTTGCCATCTGCATGGGTGTGAAGCATAGTGCTGCTGCAACCTGTTTTAATGTCCACTTTTCCTACTCGCTCCATTCTTTCACTACTCTCTGAGGAGGATGGTTGGGCCTGTCCCACAACTTCATACATCAGAGGTGCTGAAAGGGAACCTCACCCAGGGTGACAACAGGGATGCTTCCAGCTTTGTGTCCACAGGCATACCTGAAGCCACCTAAAAACAAGGCTTCTTCTAAATCAGTGGGGAGAGATAAACACCTTGAGTAGGGAATCTTACCACCAGTATTAGACAGTGATTGCAGAGAAATCCTCCTCTGGCTGTGCCTTGTCTCTCCCCACTGGCTGCAGAGGGACACCAGCCAACTGCTTTAGAAAGGATAAGTTTAGATGAAGCCAATCCTCTCCTGAGAACATAAGCTTGCATAGCTGTTATCTGGTCCTTATGTTTTAGAAATGACCTTCTTTCCTCTCTGGCTGAAGGGCACATGGGTCTCCTACTCTTCCTTGATGGCTGTTCAAAGACTTTCCTCATGCTGGGCAGCTGCTTGAAAAATCATCCAGCTAAGTGCAAGAAGAGGAGGTGAGAAGGAGCTGGTGCCCAGGAGAGTAGTACAGGAAAGCAGAATAAGATTAATTCTCCACAGAAATATTTACTTATGCTAAGTTGATATGCAAACACAAGGCACAGCTGTTGCCTTTAATCACAAAGACTGTGATTTGGTAGCAGTCTCCATTCGTGACCCTCAAATGGAGTATTTTACAATCTTTTACTGTGTTACAGTCTCGGTGAGGATCTTTGAACTTTATGCTAGGGGAATCGGTTCAAAAAGCAGGCAGTTTAATCACAAACACTCTTTAATTTTAAGCTGAACAATATCAGTGATTCCCCAAGGTATTAATATGCAAGTGAAACAAGTAATAAGTATCAGGTGGACTTTGTCTGTGTCTAGAGACACTTGCAGTAAATAACAGATTGGATAAAATTATCTACAGTTCAAAGAACAGTTTCTCTAGAAATGAAAAAACACTCCAATGAAATAATCAGATGATAGAGTGACACAGTATGAGCTGCTTAATTGTCAAGTGTTTTCACTAGGATTTTAGAGCCTGAGCATTTATGATAATAAGCTCCATTAGAGCGGCTGCTTTTAATATTTTTTTAAAAACCAACAGAGAAGTTGTTCTGGTCTACCAGGCACCTGATGTGGATTGCCTACATACAGTCACAGATGTTTTATTTAAAAGCACATATGGAAAGCCTCCATGTATTAAAATAAAAGTTGAGGAGGAACTAGAAGGTGCCTGCATAAGGGAGGGATTGGCCAAGCAGGGGGTTGTGTTTTGGGGAAGCCGGATCTAGGAACAGTGCCCATGGATGCTCTTGTTCTTTATTACAGCAGGCTGGCACAGCCTTAGTACTAACTGGTGCCTAGTCTTCAGCTTTTTTGTCAGATACCAGCTTGCCTGTACACTGTGCTTTGCTGTGATGCAGCTTAGTGCAAAGAAACAGCCAGAGATGTCCATTTGTCACATCACGAGCAGGGAGCAGAAAGTGCTCAGGAGGATATGTAATGGCTGGGCAGTTTTCCATAGGGATGGAGTAACAGTGCTTTTAAGTAGCATCCCCCCAGTCCTCCTTGCCCCTGGCTGTGGCAGCTCTGCAGGGATGAGAAACCACCCTGCCTTCCTGCCCCACCACTTTCTGCACTTCATATGCCCCGCTAAAAGGGCACTAATTTTATTGAGATTTCCAGATAAAGACTCTCTTTCCATATAAAACCTCTTTGCCTAAATTAGTGATGGTGTTGCAGAAAAAGGCAAGAAAAAAGGAATCTTATAGAAGAACTGGGACCCAATGCAGAGTGCAGAAGACAAGAGCAAATCTGCCAAACGTTTCTCGGTACTGGCCAAGTTCTTCCAAACCCTGACAAAATAAGCATATGCCAGCCTGCGTATGGTTCAATTTGTGAAAGAGGAGAATTCCAATTCTGCATATGCTCATGTATGTGAGCAACTTCTTGCATCTGTGGAGTGCTGGTGAAACTACCTACAGTTGTAAAATGCCTTTAATATGTAGGAACTGAACATTTTTATAGCCAGATTGCCTTTATTATCTTCTGGGAAATCTTCATGCATTAGTTTCTCCCTGCTCTCTCAGAAAAGGCTGCATAGCTGTTTGAGCAATCTCTGCTGGATTAGCTGCAGCTCATCTTCACTCTGCTTTCATGTGCTAATGTACTGTGGGGGATTGTGACGGGGCCAAGGGTTAAAGTTGCTCTCCCTGTGCTTCATTCCTGGCCCAGACACCTGCTGGACCAAAGCCTGTCCCTCACCTTTGCTGAACATCTCCATCCCTACTGTTCTCAGCTGTCCCTGCAGCATGGATTTGCTTGTCTTTCTGAAAAGGCTGCGGACATACCAGTGCTGCTCGGTGGCAGACTAGAGAGGTGTCCACAACATGGCAAGGTTGATGGGGATGAAGAGAGGGATAGTCAGTGCATTACTGGCAAGATTTTATTGATGAGACTAGTGTCACTTACATGCAAAACAAAGTTTGCAACCAGGGCACGGTGGGGCTCCACTGTGGTTTTTATATGAGCAAACACAGAAGTTGCAGGTGTCCTGTAAGGCCCATGGTGATAGAACATGCCTTTGAGACATGATTCATCAGCCTGTAGAGTCTGATAACCCTTAACCTCAAGTGCGTGTTGCTTGCAAAATGAGCCTGTGGTGACTGGGCACAAGGGGCACTACTCATGCATTGCTACAAGCCCCCCAGGACTGGCATGACTCCCACCTGACCATAGGCATCCACCAAATCAGCCTGTTAGATGGTATCCAGCCCAGTCTGGGGACAGGGACCATGGGAGACGGCTCACCTTCCTGGAGAGGCATAGGTGTGCTGCAGGGAGGGATGTTGTTGCTGCTCTCTCCTCGATCACATCCCTTGATGCTCACTTTGTGGATGGATTTTTTGTATTTACTTTTCAAAATTATTCTTTCATTCACCCTCTGTTGCAGACAACTGGAAGCTGTGCATTTTGTTGCTTTGGGCAGAACTATGCACTCCTGTGGTGCAAACCCAGACGGTTCAAGTCTGGATGCAAGTCAGGTCCTATAGCTGGGTCCACCCCAGGTGTTCAGAATGAGTCCCAGCATTTGCTTTAGGTAGTTGGAGTAATTAGAGGATAATTTAATAGGAAAGCTAAACCCTTATGCTAATAAGTCATGTGCAGCTTTATCTTGTAATACTTTTATAGTAAGTTTAGAGCTCCTAAAAGCAGTTACATTATTTCCACACCTTTACAATAAAATTTCTGTTCCCTGTGGCAATTATAGAGCAGAATATTCAGGATTTCTCCCAGGTTGATCTCTGTGTTTGTGTATTTCAGCAAGTTATTATAAGGAATAGTTTTACTGGGAAACCTGTTGGCCGGGTGGTAGTGTGACCTGAGCATCTGGGGGTGAACAAGCAAGCATGGAGTCCTGGGACTGGAAGAAACATAGTGTCCTATCTGTAGTGAAGGATGAAGCATCTGGGCAAATGGATCTTTATTTTTCTTTGAAGTGAAAGAAAAAAAATACTTTGAAACACCTTTCCAGTAAGAAGATGACAGAGAATTTCTGATACAGCCTCCATTTCCTTCTCTTCCAGCAGCTTCATTTAGATGACTGCTCCTGTGATATGTCTGTTCTAATGATCGGGCACTTACAGGCTAAGTAGTGCAAATTTTTACACCATTCAGAAATGTATTAGAAAAGTATTCTTTTTAATGCCCTATCTCAGATAGAAGTGGAGAAAACCTGAAATCAATTCTTAAACTCTAATTTTATGGCTTGACACAGCCCAGATGAACCATACATCTCTGACCACATTATGTAAAATGCTTAGGTCTCCCAGGACAACACAAGTCCCCACACCCTGTCAGTTCTCATGAGCTTAAGAAATACATTAAACCGAATGTTTGACTGGTATTTATGGCAGATACACATCTATGCATTGAACTCTGTGAGTGTGTGGGTGATATCACTCATTGATTCATAAAGTTCAGCTAAGGTAACTCTTCTCCAGTTATGTCTTACCCCTGGTGATCTTCAGCTGCTTCTCTCTTGCTATGTAAAATCAGTAAAGCTCATTTCTTTTTCATAGAATGTTTTAGGCTGGAAGGGTCCTCTAGAGGTCATCTGGTCCAACTTCCCTACACAAGTAGGGACATCTCTACCTAGGTCAGGTNTGAGCCTATCCAAGTCCCTCTGGATGGCATCCTGTTCCTCTGCCATATCAACTTTACATTCTGTATATTCTTTTTAAGGCAGTAACTGTGGAAACTTATTTTTTTATAAGGGTTTCTTTCTTACATCCACAGGAGAACATAGTGGAACTGTGTGAGATCAACTGCATATTAATTGTTCAAAAACTTTAATTTGAAGAGTACCATGTAGACCTACATATTTATCTTTGCACTAGATTTCATCCTAAAATTTTGCCTGAGCAATGTCCTTAAGCAAATACAGTCCTTGAGCCATGGATATAAGCAACTTGATTTGTTTGGTCTACAAATCAAAGGTGTCTTGTGCAAGGAGATGTTGTATGCAAAGCACTCTTTTTTTCCTAGACATGGTGTATACTCTCTCATTGTCTATCGATACATTAACAGTATGGGTAGATGCTTTCTTTAAAAATATAGAGGAGCCATTAGCAAAGATGTGGGTGTTTTATAATTCTTTCCTATTTATTTCTAGCATTAGGTATGAACACTGCTCAGAAAACTGCATATCTTTATGCCCTGCTTATGACATGATGTCAAAGCATCAACATTTTTAGAAATGTAAGAGAACAACTAAGTCTTGAGAGAGGCTTACTTCATGTGTGCTTTCCTTGGAGAGTTAGATGGGTTATTTGCCTCATGCAGTGCAGGCCAAATCTTCCCTCTGCAACTCTCTGTTTCAGTGTAAGTCTTGCCTGGGGAAGGGCTTCTGAGTTTTTCTGGTCAGAAGGAAGTTATTCCTTTTATTGGATCAGAAAAGCATGCAGTTCTGTGTGCCACAATTAAATATCCCTTTCACTGTGCAAGAGACAAACCATCACTTCAGATTAGTTCTATTTTAGATGTTTTTTCCCTTTGCCATTAAAGTAGTTTAACCTTATCCCTGCCTGAGAATCCTGATTTCCTCTACGCCAGGCAAGCGGATATGTGCGTACTTACTGAATATGTGTCATATGGTCTCCTGCCACAGAGCATTAGTGAGCAATGCTTTTACATAGACTGTGGGCCGGCCCCGTTTTGCTATCAGAAGGCAAAATACGTGTATGTAGGAGGAGGGAGAAGATATAATTACGAAAATTTTGTATCTCTGGGATGTGGTTTTACAGCTGTCAGAGTACATGTAATGTTTGCAGTCTATTATTGCCATACATGAAGTGGTCCCATAGCCTGAGGAAGAACAGACTTGAGCTGCAGAAAAGGCACCCACGTTTGTATTCATGCTCTTTCTACACCAGCACTGTTCTTCAGAGAGCAGAGAAATTTCAGAGGATGAGTAGAAGAGGATGAACACAGCTTCCCTGCAAGTTGTGGAAACAAGGTGAATGGTGCCAGTCAAATTCATTAGGCCCAAACTTAGACTTGAGAAAAATGTCTGGATGTATCATTCTGTATTTTGAAGGCCTTCTAAAGGAGACTGGACACTCATCCATTGCTCTTGTTGTGGATCCTGACAATCGTCTTGTTTTCCTTTGTCTGGCATGCACATGAGGGTGAGATTAGAAAGAAGAGGGTATATCCATTTCAAAACACAGGATTTTTTTATTCAGCAGCTCTCCTGTCTGAATAAGGTGATTATTATCAAATGTCTTGAAAAATTTTGGGGTAGTCTCATCAGCTGACCACCTGCTAACACCATTACATGTAAGGTCCTAGTGAACTCATGTTTCTTGCTTTCTAGGTCACCATATATGAATCTTGAATTTTAGATTTCAGGTTCACAGTTCCTGTTGTGATGATTTGTTATGAACTAAAGGTCATTTAATCAGTGACTTAGACTTGAAAATAATCTTTCTGTTTTGAGAACACTCTTGATTTCACTGGTTTTCTCATTTTGAGGCAGAATGATCTTGTTACAACTGGAGTTGATGGAAAGTAGCAGGAAGTCTCTGTCAAATCAGTGAATACCTTCTGCGCAGAATCAAAGAGAAACCCTTTGGAAGCATAACTGCAGTAATTCAGTAAGTGCTAACCTCACATTGCATATGTTGACAGTTCCTGACCACTTGAGGGTCAAGGAATCAATTGCAACAGAGAATTGTTGACAATTTAAGCTAATGAATAAATTTAGGGTCATGATCCCTTCAACTGCACTACTTGGGAAATGAATTTTACTGAATAATTTTCTTAGCTTCACTGAAGTTAGAAATTGGATTGCCATCCATCACCATAAAAGAAGAGAAACACAGGGTACATAAAACCACAATCACTGATGTCAAAGAGACCTAGAAAAGTTTCACCACAACCTCTCAGTAGGTTTCTGGTAAAAGAAAATGTGAAACAGAAGAGTAGGTAATGACAGTATCAGCCTTAAAAAACATTCCTGCCAAGCACCGAGGTTTCATTTTAGTAGTGAACCTGACCCAAACTCCATCCTATCTACACATAAAATATCCTCTCTTGAGATAAATCATGCTTCAACCTATGCAAGCATGCAAGGCTGCCAGGGAGAGCCTGTGACACTCAGCTTTCAGCCTTGCAGCTAACCCAGCTGCCTTGCAATTGGGCATGTGGCAACTTGAGCTGGACTTCATAGTGTGCATATTCCCATCTGTCCAAGGCTGTCCCACTTAAACATAATTTAGCCATATTGTAAAGCAGAAGTTTTCCGTCTGTGGTCAAGGTATTTCTGTGAACCTGCAAACTGCTTCTTAGAAGATCTGTCAAAGCAGACTAAGCCAGTCTACTGCCAGTATGCTTACATTCAATTTACAAGACTCTGAAACCTCCCACCTGAAAACATTTAAGTGTCCACAAGTCAAACTTGGAAACTTTAATTATAAATAACCATCTTTATGCCCCTATACTCCCTCAGTCATCTTTAGTATCCCCCTCAGCAACTCCACCTGTTCCTTACTTTCTTTAGCCTAGAACAGCATGAGCTCAAATTGAGTGTAGTGCACATATTACATGTCAAGATCGCAGCAGGAGGCAGAAATGGACAAAAAAATGTTTTTCAGTGCAAAAATAAATGACACATCTACATGGAGGCAGAGAATCCAGGTAAATCAAATCTTTTTCCCAAAGAGTCTTGAAATCTGCCAATCTTGAAATAGGATGCATACAATAACGGTAAAATCAGATGCTTGCTTTTTTCCTAGCATGGCTGCTTGTGTTTCTGCAATTCAAAGTTAGTATCCAAACTACAGAAAGTTGCTTTTGGTTTTCCAGCAGCGTAATTGCTAGTGTTCTCCATACTGCTTTACCGTAACTAGTTGAAAACCATGAACCTAGGGCCTTCTGATGAAGCCTCTGGGTATTTTGTTGTAGCCTACAATGCTTTTATTAGAAAACATCCTTTCAAACTGATTTCCACGTTGAGTTTTTTCCTTGCAGAGTGTAGGTTTGCTTGTTTTTCTGGGAGAGGATATTTCTTTCCATCTACTGATGATAATTGCCAGGTGTTACTAGGCAGCTGCTGCATCTGCTTTCAGAGGTCACTGACTTCTGGGGTGGGGGATGCATCCTGTTTTATATATGTGTACATACATATGTATGTATTTATGCATATTTCAACAGCGCGAGGATGTGGTTTCATGATGTATTAAAACTCAAACCTGTCTAGTACTCAGTGAAAAACACCTTGAACATACAATGCAAAATGCCAGTTGTATATAAACTCTTTCTGCCAGTTTCAAATGTGTTCAAAGTATATTGACAGATTAACTTTCTGTTAGTAGACTTTGTAATGGATCAGTATTGCCTCTCCAAAGGCAACCAACCACAGTTACTGCAGCAATTTTTGCTGTTCTTTCTTGCTCCTGCTCATTGCCACCTGTGATCGTGCCCTCCAGTTGTTGCAGGTTTTGAGCCCTGTGCTTCCATTTTCTTTTTGCTGTTTGCCTCTGCTGGGCTTTCATTAGCTACGGCTGTCTGCACTGAACCTTGTTTTGCAGCTGATGTCTGCCACGTGCCTTTCCTTGGTTACCTTTCTGTGAATGAGACCTCCTGTCTTGTATTAGACTTCTGCAACGCTGCAAGACTTTGAACATTCCAAAGTACCTAGTGCAACAGCACCTTATTTCCAATGCAAGCCAACCCACGCTGTATATACGACATTCTTATCTTCCTGATCCAGTCTTGCCCAATAGAGTCCAGATGGATAGAGATGGAGTCCTGCCAGGGCTCTGGGTAGGAAGGCTGTTTTGCAGCAAGATGCCACTTTCTGAACTCTTGTTGCAGAGATGCTTCAGCAGTGGAAATGAGGGAAGGGCGCAGAGAAAAGGCCAGCCCTCCTTAGAGGACTTACAAGAGGGTTGAGTTGTCAGTGGCCAGTCTGGCATTGGGGCAGGCAAAGCTTGCCTGTACTACAGCAACCCTGACAGCAGTCTGAAAGATGAGGAGAGGCCATTTTCTGAGCACGGTGGTGGTTCAGAAACAGAGCCAATCCACCTAATCCCCCAAAAGGGAAAATCCAAGGATAAGGACCAGAGACTCAAGGGAGGTAAGGCCCTTGAGGAGAATGGTTGGGTGTCCTCTTAGTTCCCAGGTGTCCACAGAAAGGTTCTAAAACTGAAGATAGAGCCACTAACTCAAGTAAGAGGCTCATTTCTCATATTTTCTCCACTCTCTTTAGAACTTTTTTTTTTCAAGTACAATGTAGGACTGATACCTATGCTACTTCTTCAATGGCTCCTGTCTACACAGCTTCTGATCTCTGATCAGAACCAGGAAGTTCACAACAATGCTCTTCTGCCCCCAAACACCTCTATCTCCTTGCCTGTCTGGAGGATTTGCACAGGCCTATTCCAGCTGCTGATCCCCAGCATCTCCTGGGAAAGTCTGCCTGGCCCTCTAGCCTGAGGTTCCTGGGAAATCCAGCTGGTACCTGGTCCCAGAAATGTTCCTTTGGCTGGTGTTGCAAGAGGCAGATAACAACAATTAAAACACCCGAATGCGGACATAAGTGTGCGTGTACACATATAGGCACAGCAACAATGATGGTTTGACCAGAAAAATGCTTTGATGAAGTGAAACTAGCCTAGGCCTCTACTTAACACTTTCTGATCCTCACCAGTCATTTATCCAGCTTCAGTTCGTGTATCACAGGTCACACAGTTGTACCACAGCTCAGCATGGTGTTGTATTGCTCCCTGTACTGTCCCGAGATGGACAAGCTTCCCTGCTAAGGTCTCCTCATGCCCAGCTGTCCAGAGTCTTGGTCCAAGAAGAGCCAGTCTGGAGATCAGCTCTGCCTGTGCTGGGAACCAGACTGCCCCAAACCATCCAGAGCCAGCTGGTATGTGTTGTCCTTGTCTGTCCCTCACACATACCCAGGTGGTGAACCAGAGGTATAGTACAGTGAGACCTTTGTAGAAAGACAGCTGCCCACAGAGCTAGCCCAGGCAGCAGAGAGATGCTACTGACAATCATCCTAAAATAGCCACGGAGAGGAATACAGCTTGGGGAAGGATGCCATTTTCTTGCTTCCATTTTCATGCTTGAGGAGAATAGAAACCCGTGGTTGAAAACTAGACAGCAAGGCCCAGGTGTGCACTTCATTCTGGAGGCTGGCTGCTCTGTGGTGGCCCAGCCGTAAGTTTAATGGGGGAAGTGGGAGCAGCTCCTGTCTGATCCTCCATCTTGTCTGATGGTCAAGTACACACTCGGAGCCACACAGACACTGCAGAAGTCATTGTAACAGAAGAGCTCCAGCAGCATATGAGGCTGCGGGGGAGCAGGCTAGATGCAGTGTGGGACAGCAAGTGGCACAGCTCTGCCTCATACTGGTGTAAAATGACAAGGTTGTGTGATCTCACTAATTTGGCAGTGACCTTTTGCAAACCAGCCACATCACTGCAGCTTGAGCTGGCTCTGCTGAGGGATCCAGTAATACAGAGCTCTGGCACTAGGGCTGCTATGACCCACATCATGGGACCTGCAGAATTAAATCTGCAATTTATTGGACTTGTATGTGTGTGTGTAATGTCTGAATGGTAATATGAACATTGCTTTTTTCCTTTCAAAAATTGAAGGGTTTTTCCCCAATTACATCCCTTACCATTCTGCTGTCTCATTAGTGTTAAATGTGCTTCTTATTTGTTACTGAATGGAGTGATTCTGCTGTAATTTATCCCTCATCCACACAAGTTTTCTGGAGTGGAGACACATCCTTCCTATATATTTATTATCTAATTGAACAGAGAATTGTGAACAACTGCATATCTGAATATCACACAGCTCACCTGTTTTCTCAGCCTCAGAGGGGTTCATTGTCATCCCTAACTCTTCCCTGATCCTGACATTTAACATTCAGCCAAGCTCAAAGAAAATATCATGCAAAATCCTGCTTTTACCCACCATTGCTTGTGGCAGCATGAGGTAATGCACCAGGAATGTCTGTTGCTTCTCTGTTTCTTGAGGTAGAGATGAATCACCACCTAGACAGGTCTGTCAGCTAAAGGGGCAGCAGGACCCTGCCTGTGCTCTTCCAAGGAAGAGACTGTCCAGTTACAGGCATAGTGACCACCTATGGCCATTACAGTCCTAAAGAAAGGATGGCCAACTAGCCTTAATATTCATCTCCATATTCCCTTCCTGTGCTTTTTGCTAGTTGATTTCTCTACCTCTTTTTTTTTTTTGCTGCTGGTATCTAAATTTAAAGTAAATTTATCTCCTTTCTCTGCTGGGTGTAGATTAGGTACCACTTGTAAAAGTTGTCTTTGGGGTTGTACAGGTGATCTATCATTTATTCTACACCATTCAACACTCTATTGACCAGAGCATAAGAGTTTGTTTTTCCTGCAAGTACTGAAATTACAAATATTGGGATGAATAGACAAATGGGCTTCTGGGATATTTTACAATCAGTGTCCTGTTCTTTCTGCATTAACACCCTCCTCCATCTTCCTCAAGTCCTGAGTAAATCCCTGTTTCTGCAACTATAGGAATGAAGAGGGAAAAAATTCAAAGACCCCTTTATTCCTCTCAGAAGAAGAGGAGGAAGCAGGCCTATTGCAAACCATTTTCATCTTGTCCGCATCACTAAAAGATACAAATAAACTGGAGCATTGCTCTCCATCACTTGCCTTCCTTTATCTGTATGACACTGTTCATTTCTTGAGATCTTCTTGTCCTCTGTAGCAGCTTTTCCTTCAAATGGGGTTATAAATACTAAATGACTGGTTGGGGCAGTGGCTTACAGCTGGATCATAAGACAAGGATATTTAATGGGCCATGCCCAGTATCTGAGGAATGCAAATATAAGGCTCAACCAAAAATTAGATCACCTAGCAACAAAATATGGTCATAGCTGGTATAGTCTGTTCATCAGGTTACAGATCTTGCCGACACAAAACAGAGATATTTGTTGCTGTTTTGTCCCTAACATCCTGTCCTTTCTCCTCATTCTTATCCTGGCTCTAACCAAGAGTTGTCTGTCTAGAGATGTCTTGGGATGTAGTCATGTTATCATTTTGCTGTAAATCACCCCTGGGATATAGAATGGGGATTCAAGAACTGCTTAGGTTGTGGGAAGATTTCTTCACCCAGTTCTTTGGAAATTGAGGAACTTCCTACCAAACTGCAGCTATGAAGAACTTTTTAACCATGATAGCAAGTTTGTGACTACCCATGCAAGAAATCAACCAATTTAATGAATCTTGTGATTCACAAGGAATTGGTATTGGTCATGTTGCTTTCTGAAGTTCTCACTCATTACAGAGGGAATCTGGGGACTGGCTGCCCTTATTTCCATGCCTAAAATTAGCTGGAGTAAGCTCTCTTCGTGGTTGATTCAATTCAAATCAGTTTTTCTGACTTTGTTTTCTTCCTCCAGGACCAAGCCCACTGTTCCTACTTTTGCCCTTTCCCCCAGTGTGTACCTTGCATGAGGATAGGTGTGCATGTTTTATTCATATCCTCGTGTTATCCTTCTGCCAGTACCGTTCCTCCCTTTTGTTTTTTTCTCCTGCCCTCAAGTCAGTGTACAATATCAAGTGTGTCTGTTGTTTATTGATTTATGCAGTGCTCCGAGACTACTTTTACAGAAGCCTTTTACAAGCAGGGAACAATTCATTTATAACTAAAATACTGGGACCTCTCAGCTGGAACACAACAGCCGTGTAACAGCGCTGGTAACGCAACTCAACAGCTCTCAGAGAGAAACTGAAGAACACCATATCTAATTGAAGCAACAAGGGATTGCTAACTACTGCGGGAAGAATGTAATTGCTTATGCTGGAAACTGGCCAAGACACCGGGGTTAACATTTCTACTCTTACAAAACACATGCTGGGACCTTTAAATGGCTACCACTAATTATAATTACCCGAAATAACACTGCTTAAACCACATTTTATCACATCACACCATCAACTTTATTATTATTAATGCATCCTTCAGACTGATCCTTTTGCAATCTGCTACACAACAAAGTAATTCATGGAATGTTAATAAAGCCGTACCCAAACTGCTTTAAATCAGTGAACTGGGCATGAAAAAAGCTCAAAATGAATAAAACTCCCAGTTTCACGTCAGCTTTATTTGTAGCAAAATTTAAAACTGTCAGAAAATATTACTTGAAAAGAAAGATAGTGTAAATGGGTAGGTGGATTTGGCCTGTGAATTTAGCTCTGTTGTCCTGAGTCTGTAAAAAAAGAAAACAGATAGAAATCTCTCCTCTATTATGTTGTACAGTGGCTGAAAAGATTCCTGTAAACTTTAGAGGCTAAGGTAGCATAGCTTGTGCCCTTCTGAATTTTGTCCATCAATTCCTTCCAACTCACATAGGAATAAATGTATCTGTGTTTGCCCCAGGGAGGCTCATAGGCAGAGAAGATTTTGCACCTTAACATTTAAGCTTCATGAATGCATTTAGACTTACATGACCAAAATGATTGGAGTTTCATTAACTACCAGTCAGGTTCAGCTGAGGAAAATTTGACTCATAATGTTTAAATTTGAAAGATAACTACTAATGGCACACAACAGTTGCTTTTCAATGTGTTTTCTTTTTCTGTTTCTCCATTAACCGTCATTTAGTTGTGTATTCCATATCTTTAGATTTAAGTAAAATAGTATATAGCTCTTTCGGTCTAAAATCTCTATCAGTTACTTAAAATAACAGCCTATGGAGGAAATAGCTGCCCAGAAGCATAAGATATGCAGACAGACATGTGTTCAAGCATATACCATCACCACAATCAAATCCACAGCTCCCTGGACTTTTACCCAAAGCTTCAGTGGTCAATACCTTTGGCAACAGGCTCCAGATCTGGTCAGGTGGGGCTTCTGGGAGATCCAGAAGTGGTGGCAAATCCCACCGACCTGTTGTGCTGTGGAGCTCTGGTTGCCCCTTGCAGGACAGCAATTCCAGCTTTTAAAGCTTTTCAAACATCCAGGAAGGGGGCATCCCCAAGGAACATCGTTTTGGCCAAAGGCCATGCTTCAGAGCCTGTCAGTGCAGCCATGGCAGCCAGCACAGAGTGGAGGGACAGCAGTAGGTGTCCATAGTTAGTGACACAGCTCTGAGTATAGTCTCTTAAACTTGGATCTGATGTCTGGACTGATTTTGGGCTTCTGCAAAAAAAGATGTTGAACATCAAGCATGCGAGTATGCATATTGACTTTAATGGGACCACTCCTGTGCCTGAAGTTTAGTGTGTCTGCAACTACTTGAAGGAATGAGTCAGTAAGTTTTAATTTTATGAGGGTGTCAGTAAAGGCTTCTGCTAAACCAGCAGATGGGAGGGAGGTCTGGGTGCTGACAGCCCTTCCAGTGACTCACTGAAGCATCTTTAACAAGTTATCTCCCCTTCCAGACCAGTCTTTGTCCATAAAAGGAGCATAATAGAGATTCACACTCTTGCACTTGGAAAACAGCACCTTGAAAGAGTTACTGGTTTGCTTTCCTAAGGACATTGTCACAACAAATTGAGTGATCTAATAGCAAGAATTCTAACAAATTAGATTATCTCTCCCTACAAGTGTTGTCTCTCTCATATCTTTAACTGATCATGTCTACAACAATATTACAAATATTCAAAAGAGATTATCCTGAGATCTGGGGAAAATTTAACCCCCATCCCAACCTCTTGTTTCATTGCTTTCAAGATGCCAGCCAGAAACATCAATGTGTGCAAGTAGCATCTTTCCCCTGAACGGGCCTAAGCCTAAGATGTTATCTTATGTACTCACAGACTTTCTAAGACATGGGGTTGCTTTATGTGTATGTTTTAATAGATTATTTCCTTCATTTCTGCAGAGCTAAGAGAGCCCTGTGATGAATAATAGTCCTGTATTTGCAGAATTTATATTACTAGCAGTTAGAAGGATGGATGTTCCAGTCTGCTGAAGACTTTGAAATCTGATTTGCTTCTGAAAAGAAATAAAGTTGAATGTTTTAAGGCTTCACAAAAAAAGACTTTGGAAAAAATACTGTAGATAAATACAGAGTTCAAAACAGAGTGCAATTTTTTATGTCAATGCTTACTTATTTTTCTATATTGAAATATATAATAAAAGGTAAACATAATTGGAGAGGAAATTCATTTGTGCAGTTAATGAGACATTTTTATTTTTGAATACAATAAATGAATAAAATAAAATGTTGCATAGTTCAAGAATGTATGGCCCCATCAAAGTTTCTTTATTCAGCTCTCTTGGGAAAGATGCTTAAAGCAATAAAAAATCCCAGCCTCAAACACTCAGATATCCACAAGCCTGCCTCAGCCTGTGGGGACAAGAGTCTGTTAAAACCCTGTTCTTTTAGCTGCTAAGATGAGCTTGACTTGGAATTCCCTGAGGTGCCACAAATATTCAAACCCCATCTTTTCAGGCTGTGTTTCAGGCCATGCAGACAACCAGTAGCTCTCCCAGCACTGCCACACCTCCAAGGGATGCTGCAGGCTCATGGGAACAGTGGGGCAGCAGCAGTACCTGGCTGAGATTGACAGTGGGAAGGTGCTCTTGGTGTCCACAGAGGCTGTTGTCACACCTACTGCAAAACACCTAACTTCTGTGGTATGTGACCAAGTGAAAGATGCATTGGAGAAGCCCTGTGGCTGACACTTTGAATTGCATGTAAAATACCCCAGAAAAGGATGAGGTTTTGGAGGAATACAGATGTCTGGCCACTAATTTGTGCTGCTTCATGCAGGTAAAATATTTTTGGAGGGAGCTGTGAAGTTCAGTGCTCTGTGCTGATGTGGAGCTCCCTAGAGAAAAGATGAAGTTCCTCTGGTGCTGACTTATGCTGCCCTGGCTGATGGAGCTTGTTTCTCGACTGACATGCTAGTAATTTAATATTGGTTTTCAGTTGGATTTGTTGGGTATTAGGAACTTGCACTAAAAATGTCTTTAAAAACATGCTTCAAAGCTTCTGTTATTTCTACTGTGTCACTTGGGATTAAGGTGCTTTAATGGGTACTTATTGAGAAAAGTAGATTAGGAAACCTCATCTGAGTGCCATGAAGTCCCTAGCAAGCAGGTTGCAGTCCTAGTAAATATCAACCATTTCACACTAAGTTAATGCTGAGACATTAATTCCTTACTGTTTGGTATAAGTTTTATTTTATCTAAATAACTAACTACAAAATATCAGATATAACTTGCTCTATAACACATCATTGGGCAATCCCAAAACACCAACTGCAACAAGAAAATGAAATAAGAAACAAAATTAAGACAATTTATACACAATGTGAAGTGTACAATGTCTCTGTGTATAAAATAAGATATTTAGCTACTGACTGAGCAGATTACACTCGACTACAAAAATTATAAATGATTGTGAGCATAAATCCTGGATTAGTTCCATGCAACAACAACTACAGATAAAAGGGGATGAAAATTTGTCATCTGAGGTGGCTTTTTGTTATTCTAAGTGAACTATTAACCTGACACCTTCCAACAAAAGAAAATGTAAACCTTCAGAAGAATCTCATTTTTAAAAAGCTATTTACAGTATTAAATACACCTTTCAATCACCAGGGTGTGTGTGTCATCATTATGAAGTGCCAGACAGAGGGTACATTCTCAAGAAGCATGCAGAGCCAGGAGGCATTATCACAGATACCTTTCCTCCCACAGGGATGTTGCTTCAAGCTGAGGAATCCCAATAACCAAATAATTATAATCCAACTATTCCGAAACCACAATACACTCAGGGTTTTCTCCTCCCTTCTCCACCCCATTTTTGTGTTTGAAGTTTTGCAGGCAGGTTCTTTACATATCTAGCTAATGCCTCAGGTGGGGGTAATTTAGGTAATGGGATAAATTATTTGTCTATGTAAAGAGATGTGTCTCGCAATGAACTATCTTCTCAGCAAAGGCTCACATAGAGGCAATTTCTTTACTGTGAGGAAAAGTACATTTCGACGAGATTGCTTTATTGCTGCATAACTGGGAGGGGGACAAGGTACTGTATGTCTGTTTGACATGTGTAGTAGAATTCAGCCCCACTGGTGAGGGCAGCAGGTGTGATGCTTTGAAGTGCTGACTTTGATGGACTGCATCTGGGTAAGCACTCCCTGTGCCTCAGTGTCCCCACGGTTTCTCAGTAGGTGAGCCAGCTTCAGCCACCTCTTCCTGTAGATGCTGTCACCTTTTCTTGCAGAGGAAACACAGCTGAAGTTGCATTCCTTTAATCCACTGACTGCAATGTTACTACATATATTGTAAATTTCTCATCCATGTCTTTTCCAGAAGCTTTCTTCTCTCACTTTTCCTTTGTGGAAGTGTGATCTTCATGCTTCTGCTGCTGCTTCCTGCACCCCGTGACTGGGCTTAGATCTTAAAGGTTTTGGATATGAACCGTCTTTCTTCCAGGCTTTCATTTGAAAATCTCCCAACAGACTTCTTTTTGCTATCCTGTTTCCAGCTGTTACTCATTCATGTTTCCATTTTGCTGCTCCAAGTACCTCTGGAGATTGAAACCTAGTTTCTAACATTACTTCAGTATCTGCTGTTAAAGGATTGGAAAGGAAAGATTGCAGAACTCTTTAAAACATATAGGTTCATGGAGCATTCAGCCAATGTCTCAGCATAGCAAAATCAGTTGCAAATGACTTTTGCTTGCAACTGTTTGCAAACAATGCTGGCACCCGGGGCTGGCTGGCAATGCAGTGACCCAAGAGAGCCCAGAGACTCCCTGTTGCACAAAGCCAAGGCTCAAGATGCTGTGTGGGGAGCTAGCAAGAAAGATTATGCTTTCCAAAGAGGCTGGATGGGACCCTGCAGTGGCTCTGATGGATGCTTGGTTATTTTTCTGAAGGGGGGCAGAGGTTACTTGGGCAGTGGAGAATATACCCACATCTCACTACTTGGCCTAAGACATGTGAGAGGTGAGGGTGTGGGCTTTTCCCTTTGCCATCACCATGGGTTGTCTTGCAGGTCAAGGGTGAGGACCTGGGAAAAGACAACACAGAACGCCTGTAGTTTCATTCCTGCAGCTATTCAAGAAAATGGGAGGTATCGTTAGACCAAAAGGTTCTCTTGTTGTTTCCCTTCACGTTAGGGGGAAGACAACCCCTAAACAAAAACGGGCTGCATAGGAGCTCTGCTCCACTAGCTCCCTTCAGTGAATTTTCCTCTGTACCTTTGCTTCGTGAATAAGTTGATGTTGTAAGGAAACCCATCTGTCTGTGTCTTTGGTTTCTTATCCAAGCAGAAAACTTATTCCAAATTCAACCATTGTTGAGTTTATACAACAATAATATGGATCATGTTTATATTTTGGTATCTGAGGGTAAGACAGAGCATGCCAATTAGCTCATGCTATGTTTGAGTTGGGTTGGGATATGCAAACATCTCTGGGGCAAAGTTTTGCAAAATTCCTTGGCACGGAAATTGCAGTGTTCTTAGTGAAACACAGGTGCCAGGCTTTCTTCAGATAGTTACAATGGGCAGATGCCGCACGTTCATATTGATAAGACCAGGGAGTTTCTGCACAGCTATGTCAAGAATGATTTCTGTTTCTCACAGCAGTTTTATTCCAGATAGTGGCTGGCACCAATAAGGGACAGTAATTTTTGCCTAAATTGCTCCTGTTTGGTTACATAGCTTGGTTTACAACTACACATGTAACTTTTAAAAAAAATTTTTTTATACATCTAGCAGGAAGTCTGCCCACTTACACTTCAGAGGTATTGACAGCATCTTTTTCATCAAATCATAGATTAAAGATCAGAAGGTACCAGTACAATAATATAGACTGTGTTTGTATAACACAAGTCAAAGAAACTCAGATACTCTTTGCTTACAAGCACCCAGGCATCTGTTTTATCCACAAGATATGTTTTAGAAACAAATTAAATTAAGGATCACACATGATGAAGAATCCATCAGAGCACTTGTTAATTTGTTCCAAGTTAATTCTCCTAATGTTTAAAAATGTGCCTCATTTACAGCTTGAATTTATCTAGCTCCTGGATATCAGCATGTTTTTTAACTCCCAGAGCATAGGGTAGTTGTCTACAGGAAATCTTTTTCCTATATGGCTTCCTATAGATCATGATCAACACCTTTTGGTCTCTTAAATAAAGTTAATAAATAGAGCTCTTTGTGATCTCACTAAGTTTTATGGACAATAAATTGCTTTTGTGGCCCTCTTTTGAGCCTTTTCCCATTTTTCAACATCATCCTCCCAATGCATCTATCAAGCCTAGACACACTGGCTACATCTAGAATAGTAAATTAAACAGGAAACATTTCTGGGCACTTGAACTTGCTTGCCCTTGGTGTTAAATTATTAGCACAGGCTCTGGTGTGGGTTTGGCCTGGATCAATGAGGCAGATCAGCTCAGGTCAGACAATGTCTGAGTGCAGTTTGGGGTTAGCACAAGACAGCAGCCATTCCTAACAGGCAGCTCATCTGCAGACACTGTGGTTTAGAAATTAAGATAGTTTACGGGCGTGGATATGGACTATTTCATGCTGACCATCCTCAGTGCCAGCTGATAGCACAGGGTGCTTGTAATTTGCCATCAGAGACACAGGCAGCCAGTAGTCTGGGGTGGCCTTAAAATGCTGTATTTCAAGAGGGGAACATCACCATCTTGTTCCTTTCTATTATCTAATGTTCATGCCTCCAGATCTACACTCCTCGCCACCCTGCTTGTAGTGATTTTATTATCTACCATGTTCCCCAAAATATTATCATTTTCCAAGGATCCCAGGATAATGGATACTTTATTTTTTTTTTACAATAGGAGGGTAGCAGGGATAAAATTTGTATTCCTAAAGGCATATTTTTGAATTTGGCTATGTATGATATTTATCTGAGCACCTTTTATGAATGTGGGCGAGATTTCCCACATAAACATTCTGGTCTCATCATGATATATCACCAAACCTTTTTTACTAGAAATCATTTTAGAATTCTTTCCAGAAAGTAGTACTAATAAAGAAGATAATGAACAGTATTTTGCCAAGAAATGATCTTTCTGGGAACTCCTAGGAATCCTAAAATATCAGTAGGGGAAGGTTTTGCCCTTTGCCATTAACATTTGGGACATAACCGTTACTAAACTGGTAACTCATTCCTTCGACTATGCTGCTTTCATATAGCTTCATCGTTTAAAGTGGAGTGCTGTACACTTCCTCCATAAAGGCCTCAAAAAAGTAAATCTGGCAGTGGAAAGGAGAGAAGATAAAGCCTTTTACAGAGGACAGTAAGTAAGGACGATGGAGATAAAGGAAATCCAGCCAGCTATGGATTTCAGCCCTCTGGGGGGCTTTCTCTGTCACTGAGAGAAAAGTATGTGAATTGAAAAAATCCTCCTACATTTGTAGAGAGGCATTTTTAGTGATAATGCAAATATGTTTGGTTCTCTCCCAGTTGCAGAAAAAATGAATCCCCGGCCTGAAGTAGAACTATTTTTTCCTCTGGTAATTTCAAGATCCAAGCCACATTTTCATCATTCATCATCACATGGGAAGTGCTTGTTTGTCAGCTTCACACTATCACTTAACTAGTTAAGTCAATATGTATTTCACATCATCTCCTGATAGTTTTCAAGTGAGGAATTAGGATCTTCTGAAGTACTTAATGACTGTAAAATTTGTTCATCTCAACAATGAATGAATTCAGCAATAGATTTCTTCATCTCTGCTAATGCTGGACCACAGAATGAACTGTGAGATCCAGATCAAGTGGGGTATGTTTGAGGACAAAGTTGATGGCTTAAGTTAAACTATTTTTACTTTACAGTTGGATTACAATAAGCTAATGCTTTTGGTCAGATTACAGATGGTAAATTTTTAAGATGCACTAATTTCATTGATTACAAATTTATCACCATACCATAAAGTATCTTGGTGTAATGTCTGTCCATATCTAATCTGGATTATTGTCTACTTCAGAGGATAATAATGTCTTAATAAAGATTTCAGTGAGGTTTAAAAGAGAATAAATTTCTGCCATAGCATTAATGCTATGGCTGTGCTACTCAGTTGTTTCTCAGATGCTGGGTCATGAGCTCTTGGGGTGCATACAGAGAGGAGGGGTTCAAAAGCAAGGCAGGAAAGTGCTAAAAAGAGGGTGGTTAGGTGACAGTGCTGCAGTACCTCCAGTGTAGGGGATCAGAGATCCTTAAATTTCTTTTGCTGCCAGAAGAAGCCCCTGGAAAGGGAGGAATTACGCCTGTGATCAGTGAGGAGGGATGGTCTGCTGAGCTGCAGCAGATACAGGAACTTTGTAGGAAATGTCAACAAGACCTCCGAAGCAGGGGGACTGTTGTGCTACTCTGAGAGATCCTGAGCTCAGCTGGATTTGAGAAGCCTTGTCATAGATACCAAATATGTTTCTGCTTAGCAGATGACTTCTTTTATAGGTCCCGGAAATAAAGAATGCAGCTATGTCTGCAAATAAGTTTACAACTGCCAGAAAGCACCCGAAATTTTGACACATCTTCATCAGAGTTCACTTCCAGGTCTCCTTATCTCACCCTGCAGGACTTTTCTGTCCTCTTCCTCATTCCACTTCTTTCTTTTTCTCCCTTCTCAGCTTGGCAGGCTTTTGATACCAAGGGTTGCTGGGGTCTTTTGCTTTGCTTTCCTTTCCTTTCCCCACCTATCCTGTCTGCTTTCCTCCTCTTCCCCTCTCCCTAAAAGGCTGCAGAAAAGCACTGCAGTGGAGGTAGTGCAGTTTAAAGGTACAGAGTGAACAAAGCTGGAAATTTATGCTCTGAAATTTGTGAAAGTCCTTTGCACGTCCTGTCCTTTGCACCTCAGGTAAGCGAGGGGTGACTTGTATGGCTGCACAGCTTGGCTGTGTCCCCGGGAGAGAACAAGGAAACAAGTTAGAGTTCAAGAGATCATTTTCAGGCTGGTGATGCCTGTCTTCCAGCAGAAGGGAGCAAACTAGGCCAGGTTTTAAAGTTACTTTTAGGTGACTAGGGAGTCAAGCAGACTCTGGGAAATTTGTAGGAGAAATTAGTATTGCTAGGTGTGCTGAGCTTTTACAAGTCTGGAAGTTTTATCTAAACTAATTCATCTCTTCTGTTTTTGTGGTTGATCTTGTCTATAGTCTTCTCATCAACAGTGGAGTACCTCAAGATTTAGTGTGTATATCTGCAAACACCCAGGAGAGCACCTTGCCTGAGAGCTTCTAAAATAAGACTGTGTCTCACTGTCTGCAAAGGTGCAACCCCCTTCAGCTGAACCAGGGGAAATCGTGCTCACACCATGTCAGCGGGTGTTGGCCTTTTCTTGATATTACTGGTTTTGTTTCCTGGGAGAGGAAGGAGAAAGCTGCACTGTGACAGCAAAGGGTGATTGACCACTCCTGTTGCCCAAGGAGTGATCCAGCCCTGGATCGCACCCCTGAGCGGCTGCAGCTCTGCAGTGCCAGAGCTGCTCCTGCAAAATCAAAGCCCTCGGCGGTTGCGATGGGGAGGAGGAGTCATTTTAACAATTAAATAGCACCATCTGCAGGCTCCACACGTCCCATGGTACTGCACCATCACAGCAAGTGTGTGAACACCTTGACCTTCCATGCCTGTGGACCCTGTACATGCAATGATTTTGCTGATCCAGTGGCTCTCTTGATGGTGGTCAGGGTGGATGTGTCAGTGTGTGCAGCTGCAGGCACAGGCACGGTGCATTTTGAGCTGCACCAGCAGGTACTGGACTGTGAAGGTAGTGGACATGGCCTTGGAGTGGTCACCTTGAGGCAGGCTGAGGCAGGAGGGTGTTTGACTAAGACCTCACTGATGAAGCAGCGTCCAAGGCGTCATTTTTGTAAGAGAAATCTTCATCTTTAGTTATAGCTGCTTACCTGCAAGCATCAGCAAGGGCTTTATCGGCTTCGTTTGCCCACTAGTCCAGGGACAGCAGGAGCATGCTGTTGTGGTGTTACAGCATGGAGACTGTCTGACCTGCACCTTCCAGGAAAAACGCTATCAGGAAAGATGTGTCTAGTGGGAAGTAAAATTCACCTTGTGACTGTGGACATGCTTGCTCTTAGACTCACTTTTCCATTAAAAGGAAAAAAAAGGCAAAGCTGAAAAAAACCCTGCTCCTTCACTTCACAGGTGAGAGGTAGACCCGGCAGGAAAGAGAGACACAAACTGATGTTTTAACATGGGTAACTTTCCCTTTAAATAACATTTTTTAAAAAATTTTTAAGCCTTCTGTTACTGGCACATTAAATTATCTGCTGAATCCCTGACTACTCTTAAATCATCAGCACTAGGTTGTGAACATATTTCTGCTGATACTTTTCTTTTACTAATAATATCTCTTTTGTCTTATAGGAATCCTGCTAAAAGAACCATGACTGATTATTTTTTTCCCTCCTTTTTTAATGCTGAAGGTCTACCTCTTTATTTTCAATAAAGCATTTTCCTGAAATCTGCCTGGGGAATTTTATTGGCTGCCCAGATGCATCTTTCCAACACAGGCAGAATGAAGGGAAGTTTAGTATATCCTCCAGGTACAAAAAACTGAACCACTAAGCAAACCCAACAAAACAAAGTACTTTGAAGAAGCTGATTACTTAAGAATGGATGAAATGAACCTCTGTGGAAAAAGAGAAACACCTATGTCTCAAGGTGGAAAATGCTTTGCACTTGCCCACTGCCATGCTGTGCCCCCTCACTGCCACCTTGGCTGGTGACCAGAGCAACAACCACTTTCTTCCGTGTTTGTGGGGAGGTGCTTTGGCCAGATCACATCTGGAATTCACAGCTTCTGCTCGGAGCCTTCTCCAGATGTTTACTGAGGGCCTGCAGCAGAGCTGGCAGTGTGATGTTTGTCCCTTGTAGGCTGGCCCGCTGGCCACCATCATCCAACCTGCCCACCTGCCTGCTCTAGCCACCCAGAACTCACACAGGACACCAAGGCTTACAACAGTGACACTGCCTGCAGTGAGGGCAGCTCTGATGCTCTGTGCCCAGATCTGTGCACCATCATCATCCCAGTGACATCAACCTGTGATCAAGGTCACAACAGTCCGGACGTTCCCTATGAGGACTTTAACAATGACTGCTTCAAAGGATATATACATAGTGTGATGTATAGTGGGTGTCTGGCTGCCAGGAGAGATGACTGAACATTATCTGCTGTCTTAGGAGTACCCTGTGGCTCCAGGCATTCACCCAGGAGTTCCCAGCTCAGCTACATGTGACTGCAACCCTTTTGTTCAGATCAATACCTAAGCCACAAAGTCATCCTTCTGTAGTATACTGGGAGTCGTATGCTCTGAGAATGCATTACCATCCAAGTCTGTGATTTTGTACAGTCAGGCAAATCAGAATTATTACTGAATGTAATGAAAATATCTCAGCACAAGTTCTGTCTCTGATGACCTTCTTGCATGAAAACTAAATGAAGGATTTGTAGCAAAAGCTGAGAAATAGTTTGAGAACAATATTGCCATCCCAGTTAGGCTGAAGAGTGAATTAAGTACTCATGTATTGTACAGGGCTCTTGTGTAACCTTATGTGGGATATAGGATGTAGCCGTAGCTTCCGAGGTTTAAGACAAACTCTAAGAGAAAGAAAGATGCCATGCTGGTGCTGGAAGTGTGGATGTGCTGGTAATGGGAGACTTAAAGGAGCAGAACAGAAGAATCTAACCTGTGTGTGTTCACCATGCAAAAAGGAAGAGGACCAAACCCCTTTATCCCTTCTAAGACGAGGCCTGAAAGGGATTGCATGACAGGTACCTGGGAGAGCAGGAGTAAGTCTTGGTACTTGGTCTTTTACAGCCATGTTCTGCACTGGCCAGTGTGTAATGCAGCCCATGCTTTTCAGTAAAAGTTGGACTAAATGCTGTATAACTAAAGAGCCAGTGCCCAGGACTTATGTCACTGCTTCTTCTTGACTAGTGAAAGACGGTCAACAAGTGTGCAAATGCTGAAGAGTAGCAAAGCTTGCCTGTGACACAGAGGCCATGTCCTCATCTAGGGATGGCTGTTTGCTTGACTGCCCAGTGGGAGCATAGGGCTGTTTCTAAGACACCTGAGGAGCTGCAGGCAGCCTTCAACCTCAGCTGTCTGCAATTTCTGATCCTGAGTGTGATGGCAGCTGCAGATCAGCATGCTGTGTACAGTCACCTGGTAGCAATCTCTTCCACAGGTTTTTACAGCCTAAATATACTAGGCAAGAGGGAATAACCTGGATTTTACTCTGCTGGATGTGGTGCAATTACCCCAGGGATTGTAATGCTTCTTAGTTACTACCCAGCAGCTCCTGTAGAAATTGCACTTCTCCCCGGGGCAGCTGTCTGCCCTTATTGGCAGGCAAGGATTCCGCCAGCCTTGTGTTCTCTATCACATCAAGCTCTCCAGCCATCGTTGTTTGAAGCCTGGATGGATTCATCAGGGACTATCCTTCTGGAAACCATCATCAGCTTTGTGTAGCTAAAAAGGGAATGCTGCAACAAGCTCTGAACCAACAAAGTTGTTTCCATGCTTAATAGCTGTGACCCCTGCTTCCATTCTGCTGGATGCTGCTGCTTGGGGCAAGTGTGGCATTACCTGCCTGCACACTGTTCTATCCATTTGTACTGTTAATGGGAAGACTGGAAACTGTGTCCTGATGTAGCCAGAGCATAGTGTCATATTCCCTCCTTCTCCTGCCTGGGATGCCTGGGCTTCCCTTGCTGGGCTGAAAACTTCCAACTTGTTTCCCAGGGCAGTGCATGCCTGCAAGGGCTACACTGGGAATTATGAGATGTGTTTCTGCTGCACAGTTTGGGTACACAAAGAAGTAATTTCCTTTTCCTTATTTGTTTGTCAGAAATGAGGATATGCCCTCTGTGCACAGTACCGATCATTGCTTGAACTCTGCAGCAGATTCTTTCGGCCCGTAATGGATTATGTTTTTAATGGAGGAATGGAGACATCCGAGACTTGGATGTTTCTGCTTGTGCACCAGGCTAGGAAGACACAAGCCAGTTCAGGTACAGAAGGTGACAGCAATGGTAGAGTAAAGCCCCCAGCAGCTCTCAATGGCTTGGACGTACCTCCACTTTAACCTGGCTTTCCATCTCCTGGAGCAGAGCTGGCTCAGGCCCAGGCTGTTTGCAGACCACACAGATAGCCTTGATCCCTTTGCATCCATCTGTGCCTATATACAATCACAGAATAGGAACCTTGGCGAATGGAGAGTTTAGTGCTTGGGTCACCACCCTCCCTGCAGTGAACATGTGTTATGGAAAGGTCTTACACTGTAAACAAAATTTGCTAGTGAATCCAATCAACATTTCTAATCCAAGTTCACAAAGTATGTTTTGTTTATCAAAAATCTGTAGTACACTCAGTCTGTTTTTCAGTTAGGATCCTCCATGGTGTGCCCTAAATAGATGAAGAGGAAAAGGTTTATTCCTCAAAGAGGAATATTTGTTGCTTGCAACTTCATTAAGTGTTACTGGAAAAGGTTGTTGCCCATTTTGAAATAAAAATGTCATGACTAGAATGTGATAGAAATGGAAACAGCATTAGGTTGCAATAGGGTTAAACCAAGATGAAAGGATTGTGTAATATGCTGTTGCAGAAAACCAGCAAACTTTACTTTTAGTTCCAGCTCACCAAATGATTAGAAGTGAAATAGAGCAGAGATTTTTCTAAAATGGACCTCAATTTATGCTGAATATTCAAAAGACAGAGCTGTGAAATTCAAGCACCTCCAAAATGTGTGGTTGGGTTCTGCCTTCAGAAATGCCTAATCGCAAATTCTTTTTCCTTTGTACTTTATGGGCTGTGATGGTGCTTTAGACCTTGCCAAATATAATATTGCAGGAGTGTAGAATTACATGTTCTATGACTTGAAAGACTGAAAAGACTGAAAGTATTAGCATTTATTTCCTGTTGCACCTGAAGGAATACAAGACTGCATTCATGGAGCTGGAGCAGGAACAGGGAGGGACTCAAACCCTTAAACCTAATATAAGTTTTGGGGAAAAAAAAATTAAGAGGAGTCACTATTTCAGTGCTGTCCTTGGTTTTGCTACTCTTCAGAATTTCTTATTAATTGTGAGCTAGATAGAAGAGAGAGGACTGAGGTACCTAAAACAGAGTGAATTTGCTCTAGGTCAGGCTCCCCTCCCTTAACAGCTGCCCAGCTGTGGAAAGGTCTAAAGCCAACTCTAGCTTTGGGTCTGCACACACAGTGGTTTTTTGAGTTGCTAGTTTGAGGCTGAACAATCTGTGAATAAACATCTTCCACATTATTCACTTTTTAAATGGTGTCAGAATATGAGGTAGAGTTTCTCTTACAGAATTAGGACAAATAGACCTGGATATCTACAGAGTATTAACTGAAGTTAGTCATGTCACTTAATGCGCAACAGGAAAGTTTGGTAGGATTTTAATGGCACCGTAATAGAAAAACCCATTTAGAAAAAAGAAAGGGACTGAGTTACAGGCAAAAAGCAAAGAATCCAGCCAGCAGCAGCAGAAGGCAGGATGCCAGGGCAAACTACAGTGGCAGATATTAAAGTTACAAAAGGCAACAGTGGAAAATCCATTGTTGTAAGACATGCATGTATTGGAGAAGTGAACACGTAAGTTGTTCTCCTGCCACCTCTTTCTTTTAGTCACAAAAAGGAGTGCAGTACCTAAGGTCTAGATTCACAGAGGTATTCAAATTTGTAAGTAATATTTGGGCAATATTGATTTTAACAGATTTAGGGCCCTTTGCAGAAGACAGAAACCCATCTACTTCTGAGGACACAGCCACAAGCCAGGCTATGCAATCCACATCCAGTGAGCAAGTATAAAGACTGGGCACCATATGTGTGAAGAAAGAAGTGACACTTCAGAGTGTATGAGTCTGAAACCCCACTGAAAACTTGCAGTTTTAAATACTCTGTGAGAGATATGAAATTCAGGTACCACCTTCTGAGATGCGGTTTGCAAAGAGGTCATGGAGCTGTCAGTCCCCATTTGGCAGCTTTGCCCACGCACCTTGCTGGTGCCCATGCTGCTGTACACTCTCCCCTTTGCAAGACCAAAGAACCAGAAGGGGAGATATTTTTTTACTATCAATACTGACACAATGGTGGTTCTGGTGTGATTAAGGACAGCTCTTCCTCGCCTGAAAAGACTCAGGTACAAATATTCATGTTTTCATTAGAAGAGCAAAATAGAAGTCTTAGGCTTGAAAAGTTCCTACATGAAGAGGCTTGAGCATAGCCTGTACAGAGAGATACACCATTTTGGGGAAGGAAGCTAGAACTAACAGACGGATACTGCTATGTGTTTCTAGCTGCTCCCTGAATCACAGAATCACAGAATGGTAAGGGTTGGAAAGGACTTCTGAAGATCATCTAGTCCAACCCCCCCTGCTAGAGCAGGATCACCTAGAGTAGATCACACAGAAGCACATCCAGACAGGTTTTGAATGTCTCCAGAGATGGAGACTCAACAACCTCTCTGGGCAACCTGTTCCGGTGCTCTGTTACCATCACAGTAAAGAAGTATTTCCTTATGAAATTTCCTTAGTGAAAAAACACTAGAGATGAGGATGAAGGGCAGCAAGTAGGTAAGGATATCAGAATCTGAGAGACACTATCTGGAAGCCAGCAAAACAGCAGCTGATTCTGAAAGGCAACCCCAAATTAGTCAAGACTGCCTGTCTGACAGAAAAAAAGAAAAAGATGTGAAAAAAGACATGGCTATCAGGACGGACAACTTGAGTTCTACCTAGGGAAGGCTGCTTTTCATAAGCTGCTACTGATGACACAAATAGCAGCCTCATGGGAAGAATAAGACTGGAGGAGAGAGCTGCAGCTGACTTTCTTATGAGTCCTGTGAATACTGAATGCAAAGAAGGAAAAAGCAGGATTTTGAAAACAAGCTTTTGTCAGAAGAAATGTTAGATTCATGTGATGTGATGTTTCTTTGAAAGAGGAGCTGATGTGGACTGGAGACATTCCAGTTTATCCAGAGGGGAAATAACCTTCTGTTAGCAGGAGTAGAGGGAGCAGCCTTAAAGTGAAGAAAGAGGAGGAAGACACATCCTAAAAAGACAAATAAGAAGATGATAATAAAACATCAGAGCTAGTGGTACATAGAGAAGGAAAGGAAATTTGCTCTTGAAAACAATCTGTTTAGAGTCTTAGTTGTCCTCCTTCCAGAGACGCCCAAGGGGATGCAGGGAGACACAGATTACTACATGAAGCAAGCCTTTTATGTCTGAGCAAGTGGTTCAGATATCTCCTAGGTTGATACTGATAAAAAGTTTTTTCATCAGATCAGTAGTTTAGAAATCATTCCTATGAACACCTTGTAACATATTATAAGACAGATTAATTGGCTTATTTGCTTCCTGTTCTCAGCAAATAATTCAAGGACTGGGAGTTATGGATTAACATTTTATGCTGCAGGTAAGACACTCCCTGGTCAGACCTCTGGCACACTGTTAGGTTCATCTTGAGACCTTGGACTTCTGCAGCATGGATTTTGCACAGGAAACTTCAATCTGTTATCTGGAAAGTTTTGTTTTCAGAAGATTCAGTGAAAATCTGCATTTCTCAAATACAATGTTTTTCTCTATCAACATTTTTTTAAGGTATAGACATCTGCCTTACACAAGGAAGACTGCAAAATGTCTCACAAAAGGGCTAGTGATAGCAATTCAAACAAGATTGAAATAAATCCCAGCTAGATCTCCAGCTCCCCTTCGTTTTTCAGAGAGTTCCTTCTGCATTGCTGTACCTGCTGCTTGTGGATGGTTCTTGGAAAACAAGCTCTTGGTTATTTCCAGGCATTTCCTGGCCTGTTTCATGAGCCAGGAGACAATCTTGATACCCTCCAAGACTACAAGTATGCTTGAGATGTTGTTTAAAGCACAGATCAGTATCATTTACCCCATCAGATGAGGTCCGTTTATTCTGTGTGGGATCTTTCATGGTTAGCTATGTTAAATAATGAGGTAGCTGTTATGGGATGACAGACCCTAGGGCAGGTATACCAGACTGGGCTTGTTCAGGCAATGCTATTGATGTCAGCAAACAGGGGAGGAACCATTAAAATATTTGGTCAGTGCAGGCATGCTGCTCTGAGGCTGTTTCTGTAGCGCTCGTGGTACATTTAGCACAATTTGGGAAGCAGAGCACTGAAGGAATGCGAAACAAAATTCTGTGTGCAGTGAAGTCATGAATAGTTAATGCAACTGGATGGAGAATGGTAATTCTGTTTTATGGAGGAGTTTGATATTTGCTTTCTTTCACATTTGGAATGAAAACTAAACATCCTGGAATTCTCCATGCAGTGTTAAAAGGAGATTGGATTCTGGCTAGGCCACATGGCGAGCCGTTTGGGAAACATCCTGATGATCCTGCTGCCAGGAGCTGCAAGACTTCACATTCTGAGGACTGTCAACTTTCTTTTTGCCTGGCTGCTTAAACATTAAAAAACCCCACAGGAATAGTCCATCTAGCCCAATATTCAGACTTTTTTTGTGATCCACAGCAGATGCTAGGAACATAAGCACAAGGCAAATGGATCCTCAGTAGTCTCCCAGGCTCCAATAATCTAAGAATTAGGAGCTCTGTGAGCCAGAAGTGGCATTTTTGCTCCAAGTAGTCCTCAGTGCATTTGTCTTGACACATTTAACATCTGTGGCATTCTGTGGCAAGAATTTCCGTGGCTGGATCACCTATTTACCTCTACTTGTCTTAAACCTGGTACTGACTGCAATTCTGGAACAGCAACTATGCCGGTGGGAGAGGAGAAGATTTCCTGGTATGTCACATTCCTGCTGCAGAGGTCACCTAGGAGTTGTGTATGTGTCTTCTGTTTACGTAGTTCAGGCAGTCTATGGCTTGTTTCTGAATGTGAGAAGGAGTGTGTTATAATTTGAACTTACAGGCCATTGCTGGAGGAAAATTCCAGAAAAGTATTGTTTCTATAGCTTTTACAGTCTCATGGCTCAGGTGACAAAAGTAAAACCATATTAAGATGAAAGAGAAGAGAAGAGAAGAGAAGAGAAGAGAAGAGAAGAGAAGAGAAGAGAAGAGAAGAAAAGAAAAGAAAAGAGAAGAAAAGAAAAGAAAAGAAAAGAAAAGAAAAGAAAAGAAAAGAAAGGAAAATAAAAAAGAAAGAAAAGAGAAAAGGGAGGGAAGGCAAAGGGAAAAAGGAATCTACAGGAATCTACATTAAAAGCATCCAAACGACAATTTACATAAACATACCTTATTGACAGAATACATGGAGCACTGAAGAGTTATCTGATTCTTTCAATTTTTCTTTTTATCAGGTCTTTAATCAGTTCCTGTGCCACTAGAAGCTACACCAAAGATTTCTTTACCCTGAATACAAACCTGTGCTTTTTGGTTAATGCACAAACAAGACTTCACAGGGAAACACTGGAGGAGGCTGTGTGAAATCCTAGCTCCACTGGAAGCATGGGGAATGGTCCAGGCTGGGCTGGTGTGGAAGGAGAAAGTCAAGAGATCATCTCCTCACTGTCATGGCTAGCAGGAGGTCACTATTATTCCCTTGAGACATTCCAAAATCATGATCCTACCCCTTCCAAAGCAATGAGACTGGCTCAGTAAGTTTTGAAAAATTATTTTTGATCTGTTGTTTCTTTTCATGAACAAGTGTTTTCTGGGCTTCTGGGGCTTGCTTGCTTCACAGTTTTGAGCTTTAATCTGCAGTCCTAAGGCCTAGAAAGGGACATCCTGGCCAAATAGCACCCAAGACCCTCCACTTCTCTTTGGCAGATCAGAGAATATTGTAATATTTATGATAAAGCTGAATTTTATCTCCACTGGGCAATCTGTATGTGCTCAGAGGAAGCAGATATATATATTCCCTTGGGCACATGGTCCATGGTTATCCTCTGGTTCATTGAGCCCAGTGTCCTGCAGCCATGACAGCCCTGAGCTGTAGGCAGTGGGAAGGGGAGGCTTTGCTTGCACATGGGGGTCAGACATATGGACGCCTCTTGAATGCAACGTGAAGAATCTGGGTTTTGAGCAGAGGGTTTGTATGACTCCAGAACAATGACACTTAACCAGCAGATCTCCAAAAATGAGATGTTGCGCTATTTCTAATCCCTGTTGTGCTTTTTTGAGAAATATCAGGAAGCAACAACCACATGGAAAATGAGCCAACGTCTTACTGCAAAGTCATATTACGAATCAGTAATCTACATCAGAAACAGCAGGGACGTGCCAAAACCCTTCCCAAGAACACAAATAGAAAATTAGAACGAATGCTGTACCACGTTTTATCTTATCTCTTCACAACTGGTCCATTTTTCTACAATGGTTGGGCATAGAAAAAGAAAAAGTTTGATTACAGGAACAGCTTGGTGGAGTGGGAAGAGGGGTTATTGAACTGCTTGTTAGTTATTTTTTTTTGGCTGAAGTGGATGTAAAAGTTAATCTGCGGCAAAAGGTCTCACAGCAGGAGCATGTTTATGAAAATCACTTGTACCAATTAATTACTGAAATTCTTGTTGCAGCATAATTTTTCTGCTCTAAGTGAAGGAAGAAAAACAGTTCCTACGTTCACCACACATTCATACACATTTGGGAATGTAGTGGGTTTTGTTGTTGTTGTTTTTTAATAAAACTATAACTATTTCACTGATGCAAAATAAACAAATGTAATTTAAAAAAGACAGTAGTACAGGAAAGCATGTTCTAGGCAATGAAATAGAGAGCTTGCTAATAACTATTACAAGGAAAAGCATGTCAATAAAATAGTTCATTACATCTGAGTTGACAATGAAATCTTGATTAAATGACAATTTCCTACTTAAGCAAGGAAAGGAATAAATCAATATTGTTGACTAAAATACACTTTATCAGAAAAGAAAAAATGTGTCAGATGTTATGTCTAAATACACTGCACACAATGCCCATGCAGCCAGAGCAATAACCACAGCTGTAAAAAGAGCCATCTCTTTTGCCATGAATTATTTTTCTGGGTGCTGATTGATGTCTTTTTGAAGAGGGTAGATGGTTACACACACTGATTTAGTAGAGTTCATTAATGTACTGCCCTCATCCTTTTCTCTTGTCAGCTTCTCCCCCATCATCATTCTCTTTAAACTGAATGATACTCCAATGAACATACCCTCTGTGTGCTACAGTATGCATCTGTAATTTGAGTATATAGCCGGGGGGAATATCCTGGTAGGCTGGAAAGCCCTGCCATACTAGCCTTTTGATGAATGTTTCAGTAGTGTTGGCTTAGGATACAGATATGAAAACATAACTCATTATTACTTGTGAAGCTGCAGAAACCATATTTTCAAGGATGGTTTTAGAGCTCCAAAATTCTGGGGCTTTCCTTTTACATTGTCTTGGTTTTGTACATAGAAACTGATGATGATACTGCTTTTCTGTGAAACAGAAAAAGATGGAAAGTATGGCTTAGCTACAATAACTCTGACACTTAGGCTGAAGGAGAGCTGGAAACTGGGGAGGCCCCAGTGGGTAAGTGCCCAGACAGGTGACTCAACAATTGGGGATCTCCAGTTCCTTGTCTTGGCAAGGCGGGCAGGAGATAGGGGAACAAGCAAATAAGCTGGCAGGATTCAGCGCTGTGCCTTTATGCTTGGCAAGAAATGTGCCAGCAGAGTCCTTGCTGGACTCTCCTGAACTTCATCCATCTTCTTAAAATGTTTTTGGGTGTTTAGGAGCCTCAGTTATTCCCTGCTCACAGGAAGGAATCTAAGTTTCCTTCAGCTAAGTGAGATCAGCCCTGAGCTGCTCTTCAGATGGAACAGGAACAATGCGACTGAGGAGGCATGTATTAGAGACACATTAATGACATCATATAAAATAAATCAGTGGTGGAAAGGATGGTTTTCTGTATGCATTAGAAAACTTATAGGGAGTGCATATAAGATTTCAAATACAGTAATCTGAAGAGAAAGCAATCAACATATGATTTAATGGTGGCCTCTCACCTAAAAAACTAGAACTATTGAAAAGGGAATATCAACAGTTGTTGTTGGAGATAGTAGAAGCTCAAGGATCAGCAGAGCTGTGGGATAGCAAAGACTGTTCAACAAAGCCCTCAAGTAATACCTGTGGGCTCCATGGAAGACAATAGGATTTAGAAAACGTTGATGAGATTAAAAGGAAATACTCAGCTGCTTTCCTAAAGAGAAGAGTTTGCTCAAGGTTAAGCTTATAGCTGCAAGGTTTTGTTCATCTGAGGCTTTAAATCTCTCCCCTGTGTTGTTCCCTCTCCAAAGCCTATAAATGTTACAGATCAAGAGAGTACTCACCAGTGCCTTTAGATGGATTAACTCAGGTTAAACTTCAAGACTGATCTTTCATGATGGCACAGGGATCTCTAGAGGCCTTTGAATGCTTACCCTGTAGCAAACCAGTGATTACTATATTTTTTTGTTGTTGTTGTTATCCTCTCCTAATTTATTAAAACAAATCCCTGCTTTTTCTCCTCATCTCTTCCCCACCAGGAGGTTCCTCAAATCACTGGCCTTTTAAAAGAGGGGCGGTTAATTATCAGGTGTCATTTAACCTCCTGCTGAGTCCTTAGCTTACTTTTTGTGTCTGTATGTTGTCTATAACTTAGTACTTTAATGAAATAATCACAATAAATCATTACTAACACCTGTAACAGCAAAACCACTGCAGTGAAATCTTCATTAGTATTTTAACAATCTCAGAACAGAGATACTTTAAGTGGAGAACGATCCTGCTTCCATGGAAATCAGTGGCAAGCCCATAGGCAGTTGCTAGTCTGATTTATGGAAACGGAATCCTACTTATTTTAGGAACAAGTGGAGCACTGTTATCGGGGTACCTCCTGAAGGCAGAAAAGCCTGTGTCACAGCACATATCTGCTGGCAAATCTCTACCAAGAAAGCAGGTAAATTTCCATTTTTAGTGTTTTTTTTCTAATGTCTGTTGGCAGAAGAAGAGAATGGGGAAAATATTTGTCCCACCTCCTTGTGTTATGCATCCTTGGTGGTTTTACTGCTTAGCTGTTACGTGGACAAAACCAGCTTGCTGCTTCTTCCTTCTCTTCTTCTGTGTGTGGCACTTCTGCTGAAAGCCCCTTTAGGGAGGAGCAGCAAAGTGACTAGGATTAACTGGTATTTAAACTGAGTTTATGTAAACTTAATGAACACAGGAAAGAAGACTTCAGATCACGCACTCTCCATCTCTAAAAGCTGTATGGTGGCTTAGTTTGGAAATGAATTTTTCACATGTCTAATTGAACGAAATGTTCTATTCATTTCTGTTATTAGATGGAGAGGCTTGCATTATGCCTCTATTACCAAGGAAAAAGACAGTTTTAGTAACTCAGAAAGGTATGCATCATATTAATCAGAAATGTTACTTACAGAATAAATTAATCTCTTTGTTCTCCTTGCATTATGATTTATATTTTTTATTCCTTGTCAGGATGTATATTTTTTAGCTTGGAGGTGATGTCTTTGTGGAAGAATATGTCTACAGTTTTAGGAAAAGCAGCCTCTGTTGCTGAGGAAAAAACCAGCAATTTTCTCCACTTTCAGATTAATATTGAGAAAAGAAACAACTCTGAAAGCAGCACATTGTGTCAATTTACAAGTTTATTTATGGGCTTATTTTTGTTTAAAAAGCAAAAAAATTGTGAAGTAACTTTGACAGAGTCCCTTTTCCCAAAAATCTTATTTTTCCAGGGGAGCCGATCAGCCCCTTCATCTCTGTAAACAAAATGAGGCTTCTTGGAAGCCTTTTTAGGCTTTTGAGATTCATTAGACACAGTTACTTGATAGCAATACTGATGTGCTATGAGATGGTGCTGAAGCAGGTAACTTGGAAAGCATGAAAGGAATAAAAAATAAAAGCAAGAGTAAAATGCATTAGAAATTATGAAGCAAAGCTCTAGGAAGGGAATTGTAGCTTCATACTGACTGGAGCTCCGGGGTACAGGCCTTATGGGTTTTCCCCTGTGGCAGGACTACAGGCCACGGGGAAGGGAGATGGTGGTAGACTGTCTAACTTGACTCTGTTAGGGCTTTTAGTGGTCACTTGAGTTTCTCATTCTTAGTGGCAGAGCCTATGGGCTGCATCATTTAACCTGGCCTGTAGCCTGTGGCTGTGGACATAAATTAGAGGCTGTGTGACCTGCTGTGGCTTGTGATCCTGATGTCCACCTTCCCAAAGGCTCTTGAAGATGCATCTCTGCATACAGTTGCAGGCTGAGGATACATGAATATGGTGGGTTAGTGTCAGGTGATGTGGTGGTGAGGGGGCTGTAGTTATAGTTCCTGAAGGCAGAAACTGTATGCCATAGTCACAGGATCACAAGCACAGCTTTCAGCCCTTCACTTGGTTTCCTCCATAATCAGAGTGGAGCAGCACACACCCCTGGAAGGATCCACAGGTCCAGAGTGAGGTGCTGGGGACAGGTCAGGTGAAGTCTCCTCCGAAAATACTTGCTTTGCTGAGGCCATCTGGTGTGACTGTCTGAGATTTAGATCTTTAAGGACAAATCCCTGGTACTCAGGAGAGGATCTGCCCTGGAGGTGGTTTTATTGAATATTTCCCATCATGTTCTAGAGATATGAGAATGAGAGGCAAGCTGGCAGACACCATCCTATTGGGGGATGGCAGGGGGTAGGGGAAGGGGGTGTCATGGTTTAGGCCCACCCAGCTGGCAACTAAACACCATGCAGCTGCTCCCTCACTCCTACCCCGCTTCAGTGGGATGGGAAGGATTAAATATAACAAAAGGTTTGAGAATTGAGATAAGGACAGGGAGGGCTCACTCACCAATTATGGTCATGGGCAATAAACAGACTTGACCTGGTGAAACAACATCAATTTAATTTAAACAACAAGACCACCACCAATTTACCAATCAGATCAGAGGAAGATAATGAGAAAAACAGATCTTAAAAACATGTTCTCTCCAATCTTCCCATCTTCCTGGGCTCAGCTTTGCTCACTATCCCTCTACCTCCTCTATGACAGTAGCACAGGGGGATGAGGAATTTGGGTTACAGACCCATCACTTTCTGCTGCTCTTTTGTCCTCAGAGGGAGGACGCCTCCCACTCTTCCCCTGGTTCAGCATGGGGTCCCTCCCCACAAGAGACAGTCCTCCACAAGCTTCTCCAGCATGAGTCCTTCACACAGGACTCCAGTTCTTCACAGACTGTGAAGAAAGGAGGGAATCCCTTCTGTGGGGTGCAGTCCTCCTAGCAATAGACTGCTCCAACGCAGACTTCCCTCAGAGTCATGGTCTTCTTTGGGTGCAGGAACCTTCTCTGGCATGGGATCCTCCATGACCTGCAGGTAGGCATCTGCTCCACCATTAACCTCCATGGGCTGTAGGGAAATATCTGCTCTGACACTCCTCCCCTGCTCCTTTCTCACTGACCTTAGTGTCCATATAGTTGTTCCTTTCTCATCTCACTCCACTCCAAGAACTTGTCCAGCAGGTTTTTCCCCTCCTAAATATATTATTGCAGAGGTACTAATTGGCTTGAACTTGACCAGAGGTGGGTCTGACTTGGAGCTCCGGGAACTTCTAGAAGCTTCTTACAGGAGGCACCCCTATAGTCCCATCCCTGTTACCAAAAAACTGCCACACACAAAGCCAACACATGGGGATAACAAATATTCTGGGAGTTGGGAATGTACCTCAGAGTGCTCACAGTGAACTGAGCAATGTAACAAACTGGGGTGAAATATGGGGAAAGGTGGAAAGTTCTACACCTCTGTAGGCATAATTGACTCTGTCAAAACTGAAGACAAAGTGCAGCTGGCTACAGGAAAAGAAACAAGATTTCAATGAAATGCTGCTACCAGGGCATGCTTCTCCCCAGCATCACACCGCTATGGAAAAGAGAAACTTCAGGGCATTTAAGCAGGTGATGCTATATGTAAAACAAGTGAGGTGATTTTTCCCTTATTCCAGTCAGAAAAGCTCTTTCAGAAAGAAGAATACATTCTGGTTTTGTATGGTTTTCCAAGAAAACTGAGCATAAAAATTAAAAATAATTTAGAGAAAGACAAGGGTGATCAGGTCAAAGGAGTGATGTGTGTGATGTGTGAAGACTGAAGGAATCTGAGTATTTGTCAGTCTAAGGAAGCCTGAGTGGGGATGTCAAAACAGCCTCCAACCATATGAATGTAGCTGTAAAAAAAAGAAAGAACAAACTGTGGAATGGACAAAAAATAATAGGTTTAAACATCAGAGAGGAGATTGTTTTGGTTTTTTTTTAAACAAAAAAATATTGTAACAGTTATGCTAAAGAGTATGCTTTATTTTAGGGAGATATGGTTTGACCGTCAAAGGATGTCTTAAAAAAAAAATTAAATAAAATTCTGTCAGAAATTATATGGGTCTCAGCATGAGATGAGGACAGTATTTGTGTTAACATATTAGATGTGAGCAACTAGGTTGTCAACTTCCAAGGCTTTTTGTATGGTCTGCAGAAAGATATAGGTTAGTTAGGGCATCTAATTCGTACCTATAGCCCTCAATTAAAATATAATGAACCAGGTGAGATTCGGCTCCTTTCTCAGTGAGTTACATTATGTGCTTAAACTTAGGCACCAGAGTGCCCACAACAATAGCATAAAACCCAAGAAAAATTTCAGGTGCAATTGTACACTCCAAACGGAGTACTGCTTGTGCCCTGGCAGGAAAGCCCGCAGCATTAACTAGTTTCTTTAATCCAGGGCAATAAATAGAAGAGGAAACATAAAAGACTGATGTGCAGGAAAGGGAATGCAAGTTGGAGTCCACCATCTGGAAAGGGCTCTGGGACTGGGAAGCAACCTGAATGTGGAACCAGACTGACCTGCCGCTTTCCCTGAAAGAGAGAATCCATGATAATTCCAGGGAATCTGATAGAAGAATCAGATTAACATTAACTGCCAAGAATATTTCCAGTGCATCATGTCTTCAGCCTCAGGAACCCAGTCACCTGTAAATCCCGATGCTTAATCGTTTTCTCGCAGATGAAATGATATTCAGTTCAGCTTTATTTCACCTTCCAAGGTGATCTCCCTCAATTCCAGCAGTCTCAGGCCACCACTGGAGCCTCATCAACATAAAACTGGTGGTAGATGAGTAAATCAGCAGTTCGCCTTGGTGGGGCTCCTTCCCCTTTGCTTGGCAGGAAGAAAATGCAGCAGAGCCAATCGGGTTCTTCCAACCTCTCCCCTGATAAAATTCTTGTGGGAACAGAACATGATTCCCTAGTTCAAAGACCACGCTTGTTTTCATGAACCTGTCTTGTGACCAAGTCAGAACATGACCAAGGTAGGACATGGTGGGAATACATTTTAAACATAAAGCAGGACAGACTGTGGACTGAGCTTCAGGTGTGTTCAGCTTAGCTCATCCCTGTGCATGGCTGCCTCTCATCTGCATCAGCAATTTCTCCCCACTGTGTAAGCAATGTGGCAGATAAATTCAATGATCCCCACCTTCCTGGATAGCCTGTCTTCAGGTGCTTTTGCTAGTGATCCTGTCAGACAAAGGAGATCAAAAATGAGTGAAACAACACCCATTGCATCTCTTTTTAAGACATTTTAAGTCTATTTTTGTAACTTTCAAAATTAATTTTATGAATGTTATGGTGAATCTGGTGTGAAAGCTTGTTCTTCTTTCTTTGACCTATGCTTGCATGAAAATTCGGTTTAAAATGAGAAAGGAGGGGAAAATGGACTAATATTTCTTTGGGCAGTTCATGAAATCCTTCATAAAAAGTGCCTGTCTCAGGGGATTGGCCATGGTGTCAGCATGAGGTACACACAGCAGCATGGTTTACATTGGTGATTGAGAGTGGCTGCCTGGTTCACCTCTGGCCAATGGTGATATTTACTTGGTATCTGACCTACTCAAACCAGCGTTCCAGGATTCTGAGTTGTCATGGGCACTGTGGTGAGGAACAACATGGAGTGCATGGAATGGCATCTGGCTACTCTCCTTGCCTCTGCTTGAACATAACAGAATTGTTTGTCTCCTTCTTTGGCCAAGGGAACCTGGGACTTAACTCATGCCCCAGAGCCAGCCCTCCTCATGTGACATTATTTCTGTTGCAAAACACTACCAGACTTTTTGCAGCCTAAATGCTGTATTACCCAGAACCACTTGCTCTTGACAAGGCTTTGATTTGATCAATTTTTCCTTAAAAACCTGGCATGATGTCACTGACAGATGACCACAGCTTAGGTAACCAAGGGAGACAGAATCCAAGAGGTGGTTTCTAACCTGAGAAGCCCTACAGATTATGTCAGCATTGGCATTCACTATAGTATATGTTATCCTCTGCTTTTTGGGGGAGGCAAAGACAAGGTTGGGTGACAAATATTTATCAAATAGGCATCCATTCCTTCAGAAGAGATCTTAAAGTGTAGACTGTTCCTGCCATTTGTTATTTTTGAATGAGAAAATGTGCAGTAATCTTATGCTTGTTATAGGAACTTCTATTTCTTTCTCCATTTTAATTTCCTACTATTTTCTGCTATTTAATTCTGCTCCTAGAAGTCTAACAATGCGTAATGCAACAGTAGCTCACTAATTTGCAGTAATGATTAGAAACTCCTTTGAAAATAATTAAATTTGCAGATTAACAAGTAGATAAGCAAATGGAAATATGCAATCAGTCAAAAGGTGTGATCTGCTCATTTATGTTGTCATCCCTGATTTGCTATTTATGACAATGCTATGTTTTCTAGCTGCCGTACTAAGGCAATTCTTCATGGTATGCTAGCTAGCCCATGCGCTGTAACTGGGAGAAATGATGCTATTAATAGGAGACTGCAGTACCTTCCATTAAATCTTAGCTGAGAGGTGGGGAGAGGCTGCCAACTTCTGTTGCAGATTATAAAGTGTGCAGTCTAGCAAGTGCATATTAGCTAGATGCAAGTGCAAATATATTGCTATCTACTCTAAGCTCATTAAAATGTACAGACATTTACTTCTTTGCCATTTCTGCTGCTGTAACAGAGAAATAAACATGAGTCATTTGGTGAAGCCATAGCAATGGTAAGGACTTCTATCTACACTGTCACTATGATCTGTGGTAATAATTGTCATTAAACAAACCTAATTGCAGATTTCCATCTTTGAGCAACAGCAGCATCTAAAATATGCTTCAGCTAATGTTATAAATGAAGGCAGAGCATGACCAAAACTACCTATATGGAGAGACATCTTTCATGCAGAGAGACAGGCAACACTGACAAGTCCTTGCATGGTGGAAAGGCCTGCCAGACACAGCCATTCAGGAGATCACAACATGATGGTGCCAGACCGCCATGGTAGAAGTATCCACCACCTCTATGCCACCAGCCTGTTGTGCTAGGTTCTACACAAACTCATAGGAATCATAAAGCCTCTTTTGCAAATACGTATTTTCATACCAAGTTGATTCAGGTAATCTGTAAAACACAGGTGCATATTATCTAATTTTTTTCTGATTAAAATACTAGATCTATTATTAAGAAAACAACCACAGCTTTAGTTTATGGGTTAATACATTACCAGGGTTGAAATTGGTTTTAGTTTTAAATTCATCCTTTAGCAACTATTGTCATTGTTTTTACTTGGGATGCTCTACTCTTTCTGCAATAATGAAGTGGACCCTCTAGGGCAACACACCAAAAAGTTTGTTTGTATTTAAAGAAAATGCAAATAAATTACTCCTAACTTCTTTCTAGCATTTGGAGATGCAGATAGACTGCCAGACAATGTAGAGTATAGAAGTGTGGTACCATCCTTCAGAGCCATCATCTGATATAATTCTCAGCGTCACTACTCTACTTCCACACTGTTCATCCATTTGTGCAATTCTCTGCCATGGAAAGGTATCACAGAAGCAACAGATACTGAGCAACCTGCTCTGAATTCACACTTCTGATTTGAACAGGGGTTGGATCAGAAGCTTTTAGTGATTAGCGGCTTCACCTTTGCCTGGAAGCAGCAAGTCTGAAATCACATGTACAGGCATATAAGCTACTGCATTCAGCACTGGAGTTGGCTTTTGCAGCTGCACCTGTTGACTTGCAGTCTTAAAAAGCTTACAACAATGCAAATATTCAGAGTTCATCCATTGGGAAGCTGTTAGATCTCATTAATGAGAAGTCATGAGTATTGGAAACTTCTAGCTGCTAACGTAATAAAAACTGGCATGACAGCTCCACCCTTAGGACCAGCAAAGAGAGGATATCTCTCCTACCTGTACTGCTTGGAGATTCAGTTATAACCGTGGGATGAGTCTCACTGAAATTCTTGGTGAAAGGTTGTGTTGGAAAGCCCACTCAGAGGAACCTCCAAACCCTTCTTCACTCTTGTAGTCAAGATAAAATTCAAACCAAGTCTACAGAGATCAAAACTTTCGTTTAAAAAAAAAAAGTTTGCTTCACAGAACTGCTGATTGCAACATTGTTTTAATACATTAATAAAACCTGCAAGACTTCGGGCTTGATCACTCTGCAAAGGAAGTGGAGGAAACCTTTAAACCTCTGCCCTTGCATGGATGAATAAAAAAAATATTGGGTACTCACAGCTCTGCAATTTTAAATAAGGTTAGTATTTTGTTAGCTTATTCCTAATCTTTGCATACTAAAAAGGTTAATGGGATCATTGCAAGATCAAATGTTTATATGGCAGTGGATTAACCTTTATTACTAACTCATTTTCTTGCAAATGTAAACTGTACTCAGTATGGATACCTGTTAACTACACTATGGCAATATGGACAATAGTTCAAGCCTTCATTAACTGAGTGCTAAATTACAGTGATAATCACGTAATTTGCAATCATTTAAATCCTTCTATATTGCTCATTACAACACAAGCATAAATGACACATTCAAACTTCAAAAAACTTGAGTAAGAAATAAGAATTACCATTTAAACCCACTCTGTGAAGTTGACCTTGACGTAATTTTATTCTCCTTTGTGGTAAGAGTATTATAACACTCTGGGGAGGCACAGCTTTTCAGCTTAAAAATACGATTTAGATGTGGCATCTTTATTTCTTACCTAGATCAGCCTTTTTCTTCAGATTGTCTCCAAAATGTATGCTACAAGGACAATGATTGACAGAGACTTTTCTACCTTTTTCCTGCTTCTGAAGGATAAAGTAGTGGCTTTGTGCTTTATTACTGAAAAAATGTAACTCTAGAATGGGATCAGCCACCAAGGGAAGAATGAGCTGACAACTGAAGAGTATTCAGTGTGGGTGGGAAGCCTCCAATGCTGCTCTGATCTTTTCAGGGACACATAACCAGAAAACTCAGATGCAGTTGGCCCTCTATGTTTTGCTAAACTCCAGTCGCTCTGCTTGTTCCCTGAAGTCACAGGAAACCAAGAAATCTAACCAAGAAGCTTATACGTGCTGATTAAGGCTTGAGGATGCTCTTAGCTATGTCAGGTTTGCAAGATTACTATCTTTTAATTCTTTGTGCATGTGTTGCATCATTATGGAGTGCCCTTGTAGAGCAAGTGTCTCAGAATCAATGGTTCCCTATTGGTTTGTATTCTTCTGGAACTTCGACCCATTGCTTTTCTTTGTTTTTTCGTTAAAAGTTGGGGAGGAGAAGAAGAAAAGCAGGGCAGGTTTACATGAGAAATATTTAAAGAATGACCTTTTTGAGGGCCTTATTCTACAGTGCCTCCACCAAAGCAGCCATGCTCAAAGTATTACTCCAGCAGATAGTCCTGGGGACCACATATTGATAAAGATATGGTGGAACTAGACAGGAGGAATCTGTTTCCTTGTCTGTTTGAAAAGAACTTCTCATGAGGCTAAACTGAAAGTCATGAATAGACTTACAAACAACTTTGAAGTTAATTGCTAAATAGAATTACCTTGAGGTGAAGGTGAATTTACTGGTTAGTGTCTGTTTACAGCCCCTGAATTATCACTGTTTTTAACCACTTCATATTGCAGGAAAAAATATTTCCTTCCTTTACATGTGTAACTTGAAGGAGAAAACAAAACCAAAACCAAAGCCAAAAAACAAAAAAAGGATTTGTTCACTTCTGAAAAAAATACGTGAGACAAGCAGTAACAGTATTGAAAAAAGATGATCATGAACATCAGAAATGCCATGTGGATTAATTTTATCAAGCTCTTTGGCTAAAGAATAGACACAGAAAAGTAAGTACAACACAAGAAATTTAAAGCTTTTGTGCAACTTCAGTCAGCTACTATATTCTCCAACTTCCAAAGTTATTCACAAAGCCTTATTTCAGTTACATTTGTTCATTTCCAAGTGTTAGGACATATCTTTAGCACATGAAAACTGCCACAGCCTGAAGCACCTAGGGAGCATACCCAGGAGGGTAAAGTGAAGAACCTTCATGTGTATTTATACAGTTCACCATCCTCAGCTCTGCATCTGATGTCAGGGCAAATATATAGCTTTGGGTCGTATTAACTTAGAATATTGGTATTTCTCCAGAGGAAAGGTATTTCTTTGTGAAGGTACCAAATTCAATTCCTGACTGAGGTTAAAAAACCCCTTGCCCCCGTGTTTCCTCTACATGCTTAGAAGACTCTGCAAGAGGCTAATGGCTTACACTCTTTGTTGACAGTAGACCAATTGCAACCTTGAAAAGGTTGAGTTTCCTTGAGTTTCCATAGCAGAAGGCCCACTGAGGATTTTTCATGCTGTTCAGGGGTAACTCATACCTCATTATTTCATAATAACCTAAGGAAAGTTGCAAACACTCCAGGGAACGTATTTTCAGCATTCTAGCAGAAGCTGGTAAGGAAGATCATATTTCTTACCTCTCAAAATGGTTTGTTTCCACTGTTTTGACCCCTGCAAAAGTACTGTTTTCTATATGGCCTTCACCATTATTGTAGAGTTCCATCACACTGCAAAAATAGCTGATTAAGGATGTCATTCTGAGGCTTTGATTAGCCTTGAACATAACTCAGGTCTAAGCTAAGGATTATGTCAAAGGTACTGCTAGTCATTTAAAATATAACTCCATGCTCTTTGAGAAGTTCTGAGGTCCTGAAGGTGGATGAAGAGTTTTGCTTGTTGTATGTCAACATTCCTAATAAATAAGGTTGTAGATCTGAACATGATGCACTGCTAGATAGGTGACAGGTCATCATCTGGTGTGATGATAGGTAAGGTCACATCATCATGGGAGTGGAAATAAGACAGTGGTGTAGGCCTCAGCAGGTGACTGAGGGGGCAGTGCTATGTGAGCATACAGCAATAGAGAACCATTCTGGACACCACCTGACTACATCTGGTATGCACTTAGAAAGAGGAGCCTACACTGGGCTTGGAAATTCTTCAAAAAATATTCTTCCACTCACCTAACTTACTCAGGTTTAGCTCAAGCAGTTTGTCCAGCTATATAATTGTCTTAGGATAGTTGCGTTTGTATCATCTGGTACAAATAAACCTCTGAGTCATCATCTTATTAAAGGAATATAAGTACATATTTTGCTATGGTTGCTTTTAAGGGTTTGAGAATGATGAGAGAAGTAACTGACCAGCCAACAAGTCTGTCTATTCCCTATCATCTACTGAGACAGGTTTATAATCCTTCATTTTATATGGGTCTGTACTGGGAAGGTTACGCAGAAAAGTTTCTTGAATGCTCTCCAAAGGATAATCATGGGCACTTAACCACAGAACAAAGACTGGTCAGCAAGATATTCCCTCACCTTGATTTTAAAATCATATGTCAAATATTACTTTAGATTTTATTAGCTGTTGTAGATATTAAATTACTTTGTATATAGGGAGATTTGCAGTGGGAAAGCAATCTGTTTCAGTTGACTTTCTGATATTGGAACATCTGATTCTAGAGCTCCTTCTTTCCTAAGATGACCACAAAAGAAATCTGGAAAGCACAGAAGATACCAATACTGCAAGAAGAAATAACCCTAGCATATCCCTCTTCTCTCTCCTTACTTACTAGTCCCTCTTACCACTTCTGATGATATCCATAACAGACATGTACCGGATTTTTCTATCTGTTCAAGATGGGTGAAATCTGGTTAAAGCTGTCACGTTTTGTAATTCTTCTCACCCTTCTGATTTGGAGGAAGTATTTTGTGACAGGTGCTAGCATCTTCCAAGAGAAATAAGAAGATTTATAACTATTATGATACCAGCTGAAAAGTCCTTCAGATAGTTTCCTGGTCTTTTTATTACCTAGATCTTGAACTTGACCTTTTTGCAGGGAAATAGCTGAAGAAGGTCTTTTTCTAGCATTTTTCAGAAAGTTATCCTTTTTCTCTTTTTCTCTTTTTTCTCTTTCCTTTTTTTTTCTTTTTAATTTTTGAAAAAATATGTCTCCACTCCCCAAGATCTGTGGCAAACATTTTTAATGGACTTTGGAGTCCATTAAAAGTCCATTTTCTAGAAAGCATGAGTATTTAAGAGGATATAAAACCCCGGAATCTTCATAAGTAAAAATGACTTCATCCGTGGTCACCTAAGAGCTGCTGAAACTCATTGGATGTCTCCCATTTTGACTTCAAAGCTGAAGTCCCCCAGATCTGAGCATTTCAGAATACAGTCTCCTAGCTAGAATGCATATGTTCGTGTCTCCTGTCTACACCCGGTTAGGAGCCAGGCACTCGGCAGAGCACAAGTCCTCTATGGGACCTCACATGGGACCACATGTGCATGCAAAATCTGGCCCTCCACAGACGGCCTCGGTGACTACTTTGCTTTTAAAAACTGGGCAGGGGAGTAGGAGTTACTGCTTACCTTGCATACAAGATATAATCATTTCCCATTACAGCCCTTGCCCGTTCCTAGCCTACAGTAGTCAAATTCCTGACATGGTGTCCCAACCAGCCTGGTTTCCTAGCCACGATCTTTTCTTGTCTCTAGTTAGACCCTTAAGGACACGCTTGTGCCTGCCAGCAGTTCTGATATCTAAGGACTATGAGGTGGGATTTTCTTAGAATTATTATAGAGTTCAGTGTTTAGCTCACAAGAATGAGACTTTAGTGCATAAATTTCTTAGGTAACTGAAAATAGCCTGTGTTTGGTCAGCCTGTGTTAAGAGGGACCATATAAAATGCAGAGAAAAGGGATTCCTGAATCATATATCTTAATTGCCTTCACTCTCTACAAATGTGCTGATGCATTTTCCTGCCCAATTAGTCATTAATACAGAAGTATTATATTAGAGGTCATACACACAGAGCTTCACATGGTGATGTGTTTAATCCTTTTATCATGGTATTTTACTGGGAAAATTAAAGAAGTGAGATGTCTGAGAAAGTAAGCTTAATCGATTCTTACAGAGAAAGATCTGTTGATTAAGTTTATCTTGTTTCGCGGTCGATGTGATATGCCAGGATAGCAGCATCCTTGACTTAAAAAATAATAGTAGTAACTCACGGTAAGTGCTTATTACTATGGAAGGATGAAGGCTAGGCTGCATGGTAGTCAGTAGATTTGGAGAACTTCATTAGGAGGATAAAACATAGCAATTTATGGGGAAAGATAGGAATAAAGGAATCATTTCTTCACCAGTAACAGCCAAGCATAAGGAATGAGGTAATTCAACATTCACACGATTTCAGCAACAGTGGGTAATTTATGGGACTGTAAAATCAGATTGAAGATGAGCTAGGGTAGATGACCTGGTCTAACCTCCTGCTCAAAGCAGGGTAAGCTATGGGATCAGACCAGGTTGCTCAAGGATTTGTCCAGTTGAATCTTGAAAAGCTCCAGGGAGGGATACTGCACAACCCCTCTAGACAACCTTCTCCAGTGTCTGACTGTCCTCATGGGGGAAACGTTTTTCCTTATATCTAGTCTGAAACTCTCTCTTTTCACTTACGCACATTTGTATCTCATTCTCCCACGCTGCACTACCATGAGGAGCCCAGCTCCATCTCCTCAATGAACCCTTGTAGGCGCTGGCTGGCTGTTAGGTGCCCCTAAAGCCACCTCTCCTCTAGGTTGAACCAGCCCAACACTCCCTGCCTCACCTCACAGACCAAGGACTCCATCCCCCACTGCCTTGGAGACTTTCCAAAAGCTCCCCCCAGTTTGTCCATTTCTTTCCTGCATTACAGGGCCCAAACTCAGTGCAATATCTAGACATGGCTTGATGAGTACCATACAGAGAGGGATGTTCCTTTTCCTTGGTCTGTGTGGCATGCTGTTTGCTGCCTTTGCTGCCAGGGCACACCATGGGCTCATATTCAGCTACCTGTCTTTCACCATCCCACAACCTTTCCCACAGAGCTGCTCCCCAGCCCCTCCATCTTCTGGAGAAAAAGTCTAGATGATGACCTTATATTGGGCCACTACCTTGCAGATGTTTATCTTTTCCACTGTCTTGGGTGGAGTAGAAGCTGTCATCCTAACATGCATTTCTCATAAAAGGTTAATTTAGTACCCTTGACTTTACTGGGGTGACTCATGAGTCACGAGTTACTCATGTGCATAAATGTTTTCAAGATCACGCCTGGAGCATGTACCTGGGTTTGGAAGACTTTTGATTGACAAATTTATTCTGTTCTTTTTTCTTTAAATATTCATTTGTTAACTTAAAAATCTACTTATTCATACATTAGTCATTAAAATATGAATAAAGCTAGTTATAAAAGGTCTAACCTAAAAAAAAAAAACCACCCGCTTTTTTCTCAATTCTTTTGCAAGCTCTTAGGGAAAGTGTTATTCCCATTATATTTTAGGGATGCTAATGATTAACAAGGTTCATTATTAGTGGTGTATGCTGATATTTTAGCACTTTGAAGATGAAAAATCTTGGCTTTTCATCAAAATGATTAAACTGTTATCTCTGTCCACTTCAAAATCCTTTCTAAAAGATCATTTATTAGTAATAAAGGATTAAGCTGCCTAGGAATGATGCAAGGACATATTAATTTTCTTTGCTTAATAAAGCAAAATGTGAATTCTCAAATTTCTGTTTTTCACCTTGCTTTTTATTCTTGCACTTCTATCAAGATCTTTCTATAATTCACGTCAGCTGGTAGCTAATTCACCTCATTTATTGCATCTTCACAAGTGTATCCTTCCACCAAGCACTGCAAAAACTTAATATGCTGGGTCATCTTTGTGAAAACCTTTTTGAGTTTGATGATTTCTTGATTTGTTGAAGCAAAATTTGCTGACAGACAACAATTCCAGCTTTGAGATGATTTACCCCGGGAATCTTTTGCATTAGTAAAGAAAAGTGATGGGACCTGTTTTTTTTTGCCAGATAGCTGCCTTTGACTGGAGATATATTTTAACTCAGAAAATGAAGTCCAAGTACAGGATGCGCTTCATTCTTTCCTGATGACAAAAAAAGGGATCATTTTCTTCCTTGTCAAGACAGGCTGAGACAATTGGGGCTGTTCAGCCTGGAGAAGAGAAGGCTCCAGGTGGGACCTTATAGTGGCCTTTCAGTATCTAAAGGGGGCCTATGTAAAGGTGGAGGAAGATCTATTCAAAAGGGTTTTTAATGATAGGATAAGGAGTAATGGGTTTAAGCTAGGAAAGGATAGATTTAGACTGGATATTAGAAAAAAGTTCTTTAATATGAGGGTGATAGATCAGTGGAATGGGCTGCCCAGAGAGGTGGTGGAGACCCCATCCCTGGAGTCATTCAAGGTCAGGCTTGATGGGACTCTGAGCAGCCTGACCTAGGTAGAGATGTCCCTACTTGTGTAGGGAGATTGGACAAGATGACCTCTATAGGTCCCTTCCAGCCTAAAGCATTCTATGATTCTATGATCAGGCTGAGGAAGGAACTGGACTTTTATTGAATCACTGAACATGGAAAAAATGTCCAGTGGTAGGTAGCTTAACAGAGAAGTTAACAGAGGTCCGTCCGTCCGTCCGTCCGTCCTTCCTTCCTTCCTTCCTTCCTTCCTTCCTTCCTTCCTCCCTTCCCTTCCCTTCCCTTCCCTTCCCTTCCCGCACTACACTATTTTCTGAGCAATGTAAGTTGCTCCTCAGTCACGCACTGAAGTGCAACCCATTTCAGAGCTGGAATGGCTCATTATTTTTGTGCAGCCTGTTCCAGAGAGCATAAGGGGAAGGAAAATATTGGGAAGAGAAATAGGAAAATGAAAGAAAACTCAAGACTACGGAAAAATTTCTGAAAGTAGACAGACCTGAAATGAATGGTAATATTTTTCTGTGTGTTTTATAGAAGTGTTACAAAAAGTGACTGGTATGTCAACTAAATATATGTCATATTTTACCCATGATTGGACAGTAAATGATAACTAATAATCCATATGAGAATTAAAATCTACATCTTTAGGTCTTTTCTTATAGGTAAAGTGAAGTGCGTTCCAAAGATCAGTAGCAGTATGACCCTGAATTCTATTTGCAGACCATGACTGCCCAGTTGGCTCTATAAGCATTTGCTTGTCAGCAGCACTTTCACAGGGAGAACATAAATTGCTAGCTATGATATCCTACACAGGGTACAATATAGTTCACAGACACTTTGAAGCACAGTGTCTAACATTTCTGAATGTGGCAGAAGAATCAATTATCACCCTCCTCAATGTTCTTTTGTTTGGGGAGGAGGGTGAACGTGTTGTCAGGGTGTGAGCAGAGGAGATCCTCCCACTTGTAATCTTGGCTATGAGTCTGAAACATAGATACCTCATTGTACAGGAGTATTTCTTCTCCAGCTGTGCTTGAACTGGAGCCAGTGAGATGGGGTGCCCGTAGTAATGGCAGCACCAGAAAACAGGCTTTGTCTCCCTGTAAGGAAATCAAAGCCTTGAGGTTTATGACTGTAGTGGGTCTGTCTGAGCTGATTTTCCCCATACAGACCTCATGCTGCAGTACTGGAAGCCAGAAGGTGTTGATAACACACACCCTTGTTATGACTCCCACACAGCACCAAAGGTACGGGGTGTGTGTGGGGGGGCAAGATTTGGAAGGGGATACAACCCGGACAGCTGACCCAAGCTGACCAATAGGATATTCCATACCATATGACGTCAGCTCAACTATAAAGGGAGGAGGACGGGGGGATTCTGGGAAGACATTTGTCCTCCGAGCAACCGGTACGCGTTCTGGAGCCCTGCTTCCCGGGACAGGCCCGACACCGCCTGCGGATGGGAAGTAGAGAGTAACGGCTTTGTTGCTTTTGCTTCGCGTGCGTGCGACCTTGCTTTCTCTGCTGTTTATTAAACTGCTTCTTATCATAACCCACGGGTTTTCCTTTTCCATCTTACTCTCTC